>BSBM01000506.1:5072500-5595000 GCA_027924585.1 Larix kaempferi
TTAATTATCATCATCATCATCATCATCATCACCATCTTCATCATCATCATCATCACAATCGTCATCGTCATCAACATCTTCATCATCATCAACGTCATCATCACCATCGTCATCGTCATCAACATCTTCATCATCATCACCATCATCATCACCATCAACATCTTCATCATCATCACCATCACCATCATCATCATCATCTTATATCCTCCTTATATCCAAAATTAGAGAAGCTCCTTATGATGATGAAGTGATTTAGATGATGATGATGATGAAGATGATGATAATGATGATGATGATGATGATGATTATCTTCATCATCATCATCATCCTCATTATCATCCTCATTATCATCATCGGCCTCCTCTTCATCATCATTGTCATGTCCCCCTTCCTCATCAACATCTCCATCATCATCATCTTCATTATCATCATTATCATCGTCTTCATCACCATCATCATCATCATGAACATCTTCATCATCATCACCGTCTTCCTCATCATCAAAATCTTCATCATCATCACCATCACCATCATCATCTTATATGCTCCTTATATCCAAAATTAGAGAAGCTCCTTATGATGATGAAGACGATTTAGATGATGATGATGAAGATGATGATGATGATCATCATCATCATCATCGTCCTCCTCTTCATCAGCATTGTCATCCCCCCCTTCCTCATCAACATCTCCATAATCATCATCTTCTTCATCATCATCATCATCATCTTCATCACCATCATCATCATCATCAACATCTTCATCATCATCACCATCATCTTCATCTTCATCAACATCATCATCTTTATGATCTTCATCACCATCATCTTCATCTGCATCATGATCATCTTCATTGTCATCACCCTCTTCCTCATCATCATCTTGTGCACTTATGCACTTATGGATTAATGTTTAGAAGAGGGCCTAAGGGCCTTTATAGGGGAGGGGCTCTAGGAACAAACGGAAACATATCGATTTATTGGGAAATAAATGAAGTAAACGTTACCCTCCGAACTCCTTAACGTTCAAGAGGAGCACGCACGCGCTAGCAACACGCACGTGCGGGCCTAGCGCATGCACGTCCCTGTTGAGCATAAAATTCAGAAGATAACCCACGCTCTTCTCCTGCATTTTTTCTCTTATTCCATGCATGTTTTTCACTATTTTCACACACAGTTAGATAGCCATTTGCATCTTGGATTGAATTCAGACACCATTTGGTGTTTCTTTGACAATTTCGATAGAATACACAAGAGTTGGGGCTCTAGTTGGCTCTTTGGATTGAATACACACCAATTGGGCTCTATTTGGCTCCTTTGATGGAATACACAACAGTTAGACTCGATTTGGTTCCTTCGATTGAATTCTCATGCTCCTTGCACACACTTGAACTCTTCTTACATATAGTGGATACATCAAAAGAGCATTTTACATTTGAAGCAAAGAGCAATCATATCCTTGAGGTATGGTGACCTCTTCCTCTTGTTAAATGTATTTTAGTCTTCATTCACTTTGTTTGAATTGTATCTATTTTAGTTTTTCTTCATGAATTGTATGATAGATGTATTTTCGTCTTCTTAATCTTCAACATAGACAATAAAAACATCTTACCACAAAAAAACTACAATGTGCACCAAGCAATGCTTTGAACCTTAAATGAAGATAATAATAAAAACTTGCTTGCATCACCACCAATAAGCTTTCATAATCACATAAATCCATCTAGTACACAAACATTTGTTGAATTCCTCATGATTTATTTACAACAACTCACACAAACACCTAAAGAATCAAACTCAAGTAATCTTTTGGGGCTATTTTCCCTCGTCCAAAACATGAAAATGAAGTGAGTAGGAGCTTCCCCTTTTGTAGGAAATGTGCTCCTACTAACATCCCATACCACCATCCAATTGAGTTCCTAGAGGTGATGTTGTTGTTATATCTATGGCATTTTCAATAGCTTTTAAGATTATATGAAAACATTCTCACTAGATGTTGTTGTACATAATCAATTGCTACATCGAGTTTTAATAATCATGCACATCGAGTTTTAATATCTTATTCGTTGTTCATTCTTGTAGGGGTGATATGTTTGTTCTGTTAAAAAACATATTGAATATGGGGAAAAAACGTAATAATAAAATAAATTCTAGAAGGAAGGAGTCACCCCCTGAAAAGGCCCATGAGATAAGATAAAAGGCCAGGTTGTACATGGAAAGTTGTAGAAATTAAGATGTTAGTTCCTTAGATCCATCAACAAGCAATGACAAAGTGGTTGAAGTCAATCAAAGCTTGCTTGATGTCGAGTATGAAGGGATGGATGTTGAACAGGTTGTTAATTGGAAACCTCCCCAAGAAGAGCACACACATTTCGAACACACTCCCTTGCGGGACCAAATTGTGAACGAAGGTCTACAACAAACCGGTGACGAGACTCATACTTCCTTTCTAACTCCCTTGCCTCGACTATCAAGCATACGATGAAGAACTCCCAGATGTATTCATGTGGATGAAAGTTCATTTTCAGTACTTGAAGGTAAGTTTCCCAAACGCACTATTGATTTCCTTTGTAATGTTAATTTTTCGATAATTTCATTCCATTATCATAAGGATCTCTAAGAGAATAACATGTACAGCATATCTCTACAGTATATCAATCATAGACACAAAATCAATCACACAAAAGACACGGAGTTTCACCAGGGAAAACCAAGAAGGTGAAAACCCTGCAACTTCCTCGGAGATAAGATAAGCCACAATCCAAGATCACAATGAACAAACCCAATAAGATGTCTCTATCTGATGCTCCTCCTCCTCCACTAGTGCACCACTTTCTCTCTTAGCTATGTGAGCTTGAGAAGTGAGTGAATGAGATAAATGAGAGACACAACCTCTCTATTTATACACTGACTTGACCTGCCAATAATACACTGGGGCCGACTTGCTAATCAAGCCTAATAACCCAACCACATGTGCTAACCAGGGCCGACCCCACACTGGTGGTCTAATAACCCATCAATACAAATGACAACACTTGTCAATGCACATGACGACACTTACAAATACAAATGACGACACTTCCAATCAAAGGAATAATACATCTCTGTGGCATATACAATAAAGTACAAATGTAATACATAGAAGAATATCTTCTGAAGTTACAAATACATCAACACTCCCTCTTAACTAGGAAGGTATTCTGAACACAGGTCATCAATACATATTGGCACAAGTCTTCAATTCTGGAGCTGGATCATCATCACTGATACACAACGCTTACATCCATAGCCATGAGAAGGATCCTCCTCTCACCATGTTTGGAATGGCTCCTGTAGATGTGTCCCATCACTTCTTCCTCGAAGTATCTTTAATCTGAAGAGAACCAAGCCTCCCTCTGAAGTACTCAAACTTCACTCTGGCTAGTGGTTTCGTCAACACATCTACAACCTGTTCATCCATCGCAACATATAGGAGCTTCACTGCTCCTCTCTGCACCATATCCCTAATATTGTGATATTTGATCTCAATGTGCTTCCACCTGTCATGGAACACTGGGTTCTCAGACAACTTTACATAACTCTAGTTGTCACAATAGATACCAATAGCATCCAACAGTAGATCAAATAACTTAGACCGTAGCTTTCTCAGCCATACTGCCTCACAACTAGGCAAACAAGCTGTAACATACTCTACTTCGGCTATACTCAGTGCTACGTAGGATTCCTTCCTGCTAAACCAAGAGATCACACCTGATCCCATACTGAAGCAACTCCCAGAAGTGCTCTTCCTATCTGCAGCACTTCTTGCCCAATCTAAATCAACATAACCCTCCAGGTTAAAATTTTGATTTGCATCATACTTGAGCCCATAATCAACTGTACCCTTCAGGTACCTCAGAATATGTTTTACAGCAACCAGGTGAACACCTCTCAAATCCATCAGGAACTGGCTCAATGTGTTCACTGCAAAGAAAGTATCTGGTCTTGTATTTGTCAGGTACATCAAGGACCCAATCATCTAACGATACATTGTGACATCAACCGGCTCAGATGAAGCATCACACAGAAGCTTCAAGTTTGATGCCATAGGTGTGGTCATGGCCTTGCAGTCCATCATCTCGAAACTCTTCAGGATCTCTACTGCATACTTCCCTTTTCCAAGGAAGATCTCATCTGCACTTTGCCACACCTCCATGCCTAGAAAATAGTGCATCATCCCCAAGTCCTTCATCTTGAACTCGGCTACAAGCTTCCTCTTGGTGTTGGCAATCAACCCATCCTCTCTTGTAACAAACAGTTCATCCACATATAGGAGTAGTATCACGGGATTGCCTTCTCAACCTTGTAGTAGAGGTTGGAATCTTCTTTACTATTGGTAAGCCCAAACTGGATAGAAAACTATCCATCCTACCTTACCAAGTCCGAGGAGCTTGTTTCAAGCCATACAAGGCTTTTTTCAATCTGCACACATATGACTCCCTGTCATGTGTCTCAAAACCGAGTGGCTGATCCACATACACTTCCTCTTCGACTACACCATTCAAGAAGGTTGTCTTGACATCCATCTGGTGTATCTTCCATTTCATCACTGCAGCCAAAACAAGTATTGTTCTAATGGAAGTATATTGGCTACAGGAGCAAAAGTTTCTTCATAATCTATCCCCTCTTTCTGGGAGAAGCCACAAGCTACAAATATTTCCTTGTATTTCTCTATGCTACCATTTGCAGCATGCTTGATCTTATAGATCCACTTGGAAGTCACAATAGACTTCCCTTCAGGTCTTGGGACTACATCCCAAACATCACTCTTCATGATCGATTGGTACTCCTAGACCATGGCATCATTCCATTCTTTCTTTTCTGCTACTTCTTCATAACTGGAAGGTTCTTTGTTCATAATGTCACAGAGTAAGGAAACATAACTGGTATGTGATCTAGTCCTCTTCCTTTCTCTGTGTTCTTCTTCTATAATGCCATACCTTTCTACATCTTGAATGAGCTCTCTAGCCCATGTAGGTTTCCTCTTGTGAGAGTTCTTCTCATGGGGTGGATCTATAGGTCCTTGTGGATCTTCAAGTTCATGATCTACTTCTTGAATTGCTTCATTCGTAGTGGTGCCTTGAAATCTGGTTACCTTTGGTTCTTCATGGTCTTCAATAGGTGTCTTCCTTGATTTGATATAAGTTGAGTCTTCATCAAATGTTACATCCCTACTGATATCAATTTTCTTGAACCCTGGAAAGTATATTCTATAATCCTTTGAGCTTTCACTATAACCCACAAAGATGCCCTTATTTCCTGAAGGATCTAGCTTTGTCGTCTTTTCTTCTGGAATGTGTGTGTATACTGGACAGCCAAATATTCTGACATGGCTTACTTCTGGTTTCTTACTAGAGAAGACTTCTTATGGTGTTTTGTTGTCAAGTATCTTGTGAGGTGTTATGTTTTGTACATATACAGCTGTCCTAGCTGCTTCTTCCCACTTATGCATAGGAAGATCTTGGTCATGAAGCATTGCCCGTGTTGCTTCCATAATAGTTCTACTCTTCCTTTCTGCAACTCCATTTTGTTGTGGATCGTAGGGAGCAGTCAACTCCCTCTTAATCCCTGAATCACTGCATAGCTTCTTGAAATCACCTGAAGTGAATTCTCCACCATTGTCGGATCTAAAAGTCTTAATCTTCTTATCTGTTCGATTTTCTATCAAGAAGTAAACCCAAGTCTTCCTAGAGTAAACCCAAGTCTTCCTAGATTATCTTTATTCTTCAAGAAGTAAACCCAAGTCTTCCTAGAGAAATCATCAATGAAAGAAACATAGTTTACGTACCCACTCAGATAACTAGAAGACATTGGTCAGCATACATCAGAGTAGATAATCTCCAAGATTCCTTTTTCTTTTCTTTCACTGCTTGGAAATGACATCTTTTTATTCTTTCCTTTTGCACATCCTTTGCAAACACCATCATGTTTTGATTGGATTTTAGGAAGACCTTCTACAGCTTTCCTTGCAATTGGTAGTGCTCTGTAGTGCATGTGTGCAAGCCTTCTATGCCAAATTTCACTAGGTTCCATGGATTCATGTACCATGGCATGTTCAAGTTGTCCCTTCAATTTGTACAATCCTCCCTCTTGATCTCCAATCACTACTGCATCATCTATGGGTTTACCCTTTGGCCACATGAGTACTTGTCCATCTACAAATGCAACTCTAATTCCTTTTGCATCTAAAGATGATATGGATAGGAGATTCTTCTTGAGCCCAGGTACATAGAGAACATCTTTCATCTTCAAAGACTTCCCAGAGTCTAGTTTGTAAGAGGCTTCACCACTTCCTTTGATAGGATATTGATAGCCATCCCCAAGTTTCAATTTATGAGGTGACTCATGTTCAGATAGATCTACAAAGGATTCTTTAAACCCAGTCATGTGTTTGGAAGCCCCACTATCAATAAGCCAATCATCACATCCATGAGAGATAGTACCTATGAGAGCAGATATTAGTACATATTCATCTTCACTTGATGAGTCATCACTTTCTGCTCTAGCTTTCTTCTTGGGTGGTTCATCATCCTCAGCAGCATGAGCATGATATCTCTTCCTGCTGCCCTTTTTGTTGTTGTTGTTGTTGTTCCTTTTGTTCTTAGGACAATCTGAGGAAAAGTGTCCCTTCTCATTGCATGTAAAACATGTTAGATCTTTCTTGTCTCTATGATGATGATGTGGAGTTTTCTTGGGATGTGAATGCTCCCTCTTGGACTTACCTTTCTTGGTATGTGTTGTGAGAGCTTGATATTCATTTCCCATCTTTTCTTCTCGGGCCACAAACCTAGCTTCTTCTTGTGAACATTCATCCCAAAGTCTACTGAAAGAGATTAGTTTCCTTCTTGCACAGATTCCTTGGATGAAGGAGTCCCGTGAACTAGGTAGGCCATTCAATGTGGTCATCACAATTTCACCATTCTCCACTACTTCATCCACAGCTTCGAGTTGTTCCTTGATTTGAGAGACCTTAGAAAAATAGGATTGAATGGTCTATCCATTTTGAAGCTTTACCCCCTTCAATTGGTTCCCAGAGTTATTTTCAGATTTATGTTCTTTCCTTCAAACAATTTGGTGAAGGATTCGAACATCTCCTTAGGTGTCTTTAGGGAAGACACATGGGGTATGAGATGGTCTTTGATAGAATCAACAATGATTCTCTTAGCCTTGACCATTTTCTTCTTGTGTAATGCCTTAGTCTTACCTTCCTCTAGAACTGGAACCTCTTCCTTTATGTAGTTGTCCAACTCATTCTCTTCTAGGATTAACCCAATCCTATACTTCCAGGCTCGGAAGTTATCAACCCCTTCAAGCTGATCCTGAAGCTTGGTGTGGTGAGACATCTTAAAGAGTACTTCAAATGGAAATAGAAAAGATTTAGGTCTTACTACTTGATTTGCTGAAAACTCGATCTGGAGCTAGATAAGGGTTTGCCAGAGAAACCCTAAAAATACAGAATGTGAATTTCAAGATTCTGAAAGGATAGAAAGATGCACCTTGATGAGCTGATCAGCCTGGAATACTCAGAATTTGAAAACTGCAAAGTTTTGCCCTTCATAAATGCTTTTCAGTCTCTCGGATTCACTAGGGAGGACCCTAAATTAGGGTTTGAGTTTCCTAGAGCTTCACCAAACCAAAAGGTTCGATCCAAAGCTCTAAACTTCAAGTTTTCCAAGGAGCTTCTAGCTATGTCCTCAGATTTCAGAAATTCCTATTTTTATGGAAACCCTAATTTTTAGCGCCAAAACTGAAAATGCTCAAAATTGAATTTTGTCTCAACAGAAAGATGTCCCCTTCCAAGGAGAGTCAACCTAGCCTTTTTCCTTTTGATGATCTGTGGAGAGAAACCCAAATATTAAGAAGCCCTAGATTCCGTAGCTGCACAGTGCCTTCTTCTTAGGTAAGCTTTGATACCATGTTAATTTTTCGATAATTCCATTCCATTATCATAAGGATCTCTAAGAGAATAACATGTACATCATATCTCTACAGTATATCAATCATAGACACAAAAGAAATCACACAGGAGACACAGAGTTTCACTAGGAAAACCAAGAAGGTGAAAACCCCCGCAACTTCCTCAGAGATAAGATAATCCACAATCCAAGATCACAATGATCAAACCCAATAAGATTTCTCTAGCTGATGCTCCTCCTCCTCCACTAGTGCGCCACTTTCTCTCTTAGCTATGCCAGCTTGATAAGTGAGTGAATGAGATAAATAAGAGACACAACCTCTCTATTTATACAGTGACTTGACCTACCAATAATCCACTGGGGACGACTTGCTAATAAAGCCTAATAACCCAACCACATGTGCTAACTAGGGCTGACCCCACACCGGTGGTCTAATAAACCATCAATACAAATGATGACACTTGTCGATGCACATGACGACACTTACAAATACAAATGATGGCACTTCCAATCAAAGGAATAATACATCTCTGTGGGATATACAATAAAGTACAAATGTAATACATAGAAGAATATCTTCCAAAGTTACAAATACATCAACATGTAATAGGATAATCAAAGAATTTTTTGAATTTAAAATCGATGCAGAAAAATGTCAATTGTTTCTGGCTTTGTTAAAATCACATTGTCTAGCTCATGTTAGGAGAATTTTGGGCATAAAGGTACTTAGAAGTTCAGAGGCCAACAATCATGTTGTTAGAAATCTACAATCTGCATTTGATTTGATTGAAAAAACTTCTCGTACAAAATATTTTAATGTGGCCTGTCGTGTATTGTCGGAATCGATCGTAGAAAAATCCACAAGCCAATGTTCCCTGCTATCACACACATGTAAAATCTTTAAAGTAGATAGAAAGACTCTTCAAAAATATTCATCTATTAGAGAAAAACTTTAGATACCAGGCCAAAAATATTGTTGGGCCTTTGTTGGTAGCTTATCTCATTCAGACATGAAGCTTATTGGTGCTGTTAAAGAACTAGTACAAAATTTTTTGCATGATAACACTAGACCATCATCGAATCAAAGGGATGTGTTAAAGTTGAGAAAATGTGTTAAGGGGTGTGAACCCCATGTCAAGCACTTCATTGACATGAAACAAATAGAACTATACGAGAGGTTCAAGAATGAGCACACACAATTGAACTTGGGCCAAAGATCCTTTGAAAATTGCAAACCCTAGTATGTAAGAATTTGCATTGATCGCAACACATGTTGCTGTAGATACCATATAGAATTTCAATACTATTATGATATATATAGACATATATTTTGTGATTTGCATACTAACATTGTGCAGGAATTCCCATTGTTACAACCACTGAATGCATCCAGAGAATTTATACATAGCATAATGTGTCCAAGACCTGAAGGAAAAAAATATTATAAAAGATCATGTTTATATGGGACATGTTCCAGGTGTAGTGGATTTGCATTATTGAGCCGCTGCATCCATGAAACCGAGGAGCACAAATTTGGGAGGATGTCAGTAGAAATGCAGAACGTCAAGTACATAACATATCAAGTATATAGTGCGAAGGAAAGCAAACAAATTGCATTGGTGAAGTCACAGATAATCTAATTTTGCATACTTTCATACTGTACATGTTGAATTTGTACATATATATTCAGATTGCAAATGTCATGTTGTATTAATGCCCTTGGTTTTGTGGCACCAAGTACAAATTTTTTATTTCATGAAGGAATTCTACCAAAAGATGGTGCAGTATGTACAACATGTCCATGTATCATGATGGCAGGATGAACAATACAGATAGTGCAGGGACACCTTTCCTAATGGCACAATATTGTCAGTTGTGGACTTTGTTGAAAACTACACCCTACAGCCACAAAATGAGATTCAAATCCAATACTACCATTCATACCGAGTTAGCATAATGGTCCATATCACATATAGGCACGTGCCAGAGAGCAGCAATGACAGGAGGATAATATTGAAAGAGACCAACTTCTACATCAGTGACGACAGGTGCCATGACTTGCATTATGTGCAACATTGCTTCAGAATTTTCTATGATCAGCTGAAGGAGAGAGGTATACAGATGGATCAACATTGGATATGGTCAGATGGTTGTGCAATCCAGTTCAAAAATGCACATGTATTCCAGTGGTTGAGTATTTTGCACAAGACTTATGATGTGCTGCATATCTAGAACTATTTTTAGACCGAGCATGGAAAGGGAGAGCATGATGGGGCTGGAGCATGTCTCAAAACTGCCCTAAGAAGGGAGGAGATGAGGTGCATGAAAAACCCTCATATTCGAGATGGAGAATCCATAGTTAGATGGTGCTCTGCAAAAATGTCAGATCGAACCACGAAGCAACATAGTTCAACAGGTAGAGGACATGTTGTAAGAAATTTTTGGCATGTGGTTGATATAGATCAATCGTGTTCTTCTAGTTGTAGTACTGTACAAGGAACTCGTAGATTTCATTTGGTTCAAAGCTCAAACAACCCCTTATTTGAAATATGGACGCAGAGACTTGCTTGCTTTTGTGAGCCTTGCAGCAGTTGTGAGTGGGATGATTGTGAATCAATGGATTGGGTTGATGAATGGGATCATGTATCACTTGCAGTGGAACCACACGTAGTTGTTGAAACAACCTAGTTAGAGGAAGGACGATCCTCTATTTTGAATGAATACGATCATATATATGATCTTGTACAGTCAGGTAAACATTTATGCATGAATATCCCGGTTCCCTCCTTGTATTTGTAATTATCCAAGTTATCAAACCACTACTTGTCGGAATATGACTATAAAATGAATTTTTGCAAGACACATCTACGTAGTTGTTTCCCCGACAGATAGTGCAATTGGCACGAATTATTGGTTGGCACGATGAATCTATGGGAAGAAAACCGTAATCGCATCATTAACCAATAGTGAAGGCATTACCTTTCTGACTAGCTCGATGGTTGTTCAGGGGGAATATCTTACAGTAGATGGAAAGGGACCAAAGAGAAATGGCTACACATACATGGATTATAAACCAGGTTTGTGGGTATATCACTTTATGCACTTGGTCGTTGGTACAAACATCCAACTACAAACAATGTAAACGAAGTCATCAAACAAGGTATGCTACTTACTACCTCATGTAGAGCATGAGAGGTTGCTTGAGACAATAAAAAACAGGGTGGATCCAGAAGGCCTAATTGATTGAGGTACATATTATAGTCACGTGATTGTTTATTCTTGCATGTATAATGTTATTCCTGTTAGATAGTTTATTTGATATCATTCTCTTATATCATTTATTTGATGTTTGAGTTATGTTTAAGTTACTATTACAATACATTAGCGGTGAACACCAACCACTCCAATTTAAGTTTCCATCCCTTTAGGATAACTTCACATGCATAAACAAGATTGAAAACTCACCCTATATTATAACATTTCATAAACAAAAATTTATGATATTTTGGTTTCCCTCTTCGAATCATGTTTATGGATTTGAGGTCCACCCATAAAGCTCAAAACATACTAATGGTGTCCATGTTGGCATTCAAATATTTAAGTTATACTAGACCAATCTTATGTGGTTGGTTAAGGCTTCACATTTTCCCTATCCTTGGAAACTTCCTTTAGAGCGTAAGGTCAAGGTTTCATCGTTTGACCATGTTTAGTGTATGTATCAACACTTGGAAGCCAAAGAACCCTAAGACATGTCCTATTTGTTGTTTTGAAGGCTCCTTTCTTGCTCTTGTTCAAAACCTCTGAATAGTGTCCATATCCCCACCAACAAGATAAATATTCACAGTCATATCTAGGCCTTCAACACCAACACTTGGTGTTCATAACCTCCTAATCATATTTGAATATGCTCATATGGAGGCCAAATATCCCTCAATCCTAGATGTATTGTGATTTGACACATCATTCTTGGTCCTAAATGCATAGAAGCCTTGTTTAGGGCATAAGGCACATCTTTCCTCCTTGAACATGTTCATGGTCCCAAGACCCATACCTAATGTCCACAACCTACTTATTGCATCTAGCTCAACAATCAAAGGAAAATGATACCCTTCAAAGATCAACTATTATTCTTTAAGGCATTATCCATGGCTCGAGACACTTGATAGAGACACTTTCAACTAGCTCAAAGATACCTTTAGTATACCTTCAATATACTTAGCCTACCTTTCCACATGCCATATAAAAATGGGGACATCTAGTTGGTACGTGTTATGGCATATCCTCTCTAATTGACTTATGGTAAAACACTTTCTTATACATAATTTTACATAACATTGGGATGTCAAAGGTGTTACTCTATAATGGCTCACATGCTCTCGATATTGTCTACATAGCTTAGGGAGCATCACAATGCGGTTATAAGTGTATGATCTCTTGTTTCAGGTGTTCCATTGGGGATTTAAGCAAGCACAACCCTCATTTCATCTAATTAGCAACATTTACCTAGCCATTTTTCATACGTATCAACACTTGGGATCCAAACATACCGAAGAGATGTCCTATATGGTAGTTTTAAAGCTCCTTTATACACGTGTGGGAGATGACGGAACCCAGTTCCGCTCACCGGTTTGGGTTGCATGCCCTCGGAGCAAATCCTCAAAGTGTCCCTGAATGGCCCCGAGGTGCCGGACCGAAATGCCTGCAGCAGCAAAACCGTGGCTTGGATCATGAATCCGTCAATTCATATGGTTCCGAGACGCTAGGTTTCAGCTCGGGCCCCACCCACAACCTGCCTCCAACCCTCAAAAATGGTTTTATTGTGCCATCTCTGGAGCTAGGGTTTTGCTCAGAGAAGGCCATTCGAATATTGCTTAAGGGGGTAATTTCTCGTCCAAAAGCTCCTGGGCATGCATGGCCACTGTCGACAAGTCCAAAATGTCCATACACATGTGTGAGAGATGACGGAACTAATGTTTGTTCGCTGGTTTGGGTTCCGTGCCCCCGAAGGAACTCCCCAAAGTGTCCGTAAATGGCCGCGGGATGATGGACCAAAATGCCCATAGCACCCAAACCGTGGTTACCATCATTAATCTGTTGATTCCGATGGATCCGAGACACTGGGTTTCAGCTATCCCCCCCAACATCCTGCCTCCAACCATCGGAAACAGTGTTATTGTGCCATCTCTGGAGCTAGGGTTTTGCTCAGTGAAGGCCTTTCGAATATTGCACAAGGGGGTCATTTCTTGTCCAAACATTCTCGGGCGTGCGTGGCCACCGTGGACACATCCACAATGTCCATACGCACATGTGGGAGATGATGGAACCCAAGTCCGCTCTCCCATTTGGGTTCTGTGCCCCCAGAGCAATTCCTTAAAGTGTCCCTAAATGGCCTCGGGGTGCCAGACCAGCCCGCAACACCCAAACCATGGCTCCGATCGCTAATCTGTCAATTCTGATGGATCCGAGAAACCTGGTTTCAACTAGGAATCTCTCCATAACCTTCCTCCAACCCTCGAAAATAGTGTTATTGTTCCATCTTGGGAGCTAGTGTTTTGTTGAGTGAAGGCCTTTCGAATATTGCTCAAGGGGGTCATTTCTTGCCCAAAGGATCCCGGGAATGCGTGGCCACTATGGACACATCTACAATGGCCTTACACATGTGTAGGACATGACAGAACCCAGGTCCGCTCTCCAGTTTCGGTTCCATGCCCCCAGAGCAATTCCTCAAAGCGTCCAAGAATGGCCCTGAGGTGACGGACCAAGATGCCCGCAGCAACAAACCGTGGCTCTGATCGCACATCCATCAATTCTGATGGATCCGAGTCACCAGATTTCAACTAGGTGCCCCCCCACAGTGTGCCTCCAACCCCCAAAAATGGTGGTATTGTTCCATCTCCGGAGCTAGGGTTCACTCAGCAAAACCCTAGTTCCAAAGATGGCACAATAGCATCGTTTCTGGGGGTTGGAGGAACGCTGTTGGTGGGCACCTAGTTGAAACCTGGTGACTTGGATCCATCAGAATCGATAGATGCATGATCTAAGCCATGGTTTGTTGCTGCGGGCATCTTGGTCAGGCACCTCGGGGCCATTCATGGACACTTTGAGGAATTTCTCTAGGGGCACGGAACCCAAACCGACGAGTGGACCTGGGTTCCGTCATCTCTCCTGCACATGTGTATGTCCATTGTAGATGTGTCCACAGTGGCCATGCACGCTCGGGATCCTTCGGTAGAGAAATGACGCCCTTGAGCAATATTCGAAAGGCCTTCACTGAACAAAACCCTAGCTCCCGAGATGTCATAATAACACTATTTTCGGGGATTGGAGGAAGGCTGTGGAGGGGATCCCTAGCTGAAACCAAGCATTCCAAATCCATCAGAATTCACAGATTAGCGATCAGAGCCATCGTTTGTGTGTTGCGAGCAATTTGGTCTGGCACCCCGGGGCCATTCAGGGACACTTTGAGGAATTGCTCTGGGGGCACGGAACCCAAACTGGTGAGCAGACCTAGGTTCCATCATCTCCCACACATGCGTATGGCCATTGTGGACATGTCCACGGTGGCGATGCATGCCCAAGATCCTTTGGATGAGAAATGACCCCCTTGAGCAATATTCAAATGGCCTTCACTGAGAAAAACCATGGCTCCGAAGATGGCACAATATCATCGTTTCTGTGGGTTGGAGGCATGCTGTGGGGGGTCACCTAGCTGAAACCTGACATATTGGATCCATCAGAATTGAGGGATTCATGATCGGATCCACAGTGTGGGTGTTGTGAGCATTTTGGTTTGGCACCCTAAGGCCATTTAGCGACACTTTGAGGATTTGCTCTTGGGGCACACAACCCAAACCTGTGAGCAGACCTGGGTTCCGTCTTCTCCCCCACATGCGTATGGCCATTAGGGACATGTTCACGGTGGCCACGCATGCCCGGGAGCCTTCAGATGAGAAATGACCTCCTTGAGCAATATTCTAAAGGCCTTCACTTAACAAAATCCTAGCTCCGAAGATGGCACAATAACACTGTTTCCGGTATTTGGAGACAGGTTGTGAGGGGACCCATAGCTGAAACCCGGTGCCTTGGATCCATCGGAATCGACAGATTAGCGATCAGAGCCATGGTTTGGGTGCTGCGGGCATTTTGGTTCAGCACCCCGGGGCCATTCAGGGACACTTTGAGGAATTGCTCCCGGGGCACGGAACCCAAACCGGCAAGTGGACCTGGGTTCCGTCATCTACCACTTGTGCGTATGGCCATTTTGGACATGTCCACAGTGGCCACGCATGCCTGGGAGCCTTTGTTAGTATTACCGCTGCCGTTACACCAAAACCCGCAGGTGATTGATAAACTCATCACCGCCAGATTTCAAGGATCCACGAGAGGTGATTAGTCCCTTGTCATGATATACTGGAGACCGCTGACTACTTGCAATTTCATGCAACAATCTCCCCCTCTGCGCGAGCCGAGTGTGTATCGAACTCATGACCTCTAGCTCTTATACCAATTGTTGGTAGCACGGCTGCCGTTACACCAAAAGCTGCAGGTTATTGATAAACTCATCACCGCCAGATTTCAAGGATCCACGAGAGGCAATTAGTCTCTTGTCACGATACACTGGGGAGCGCTGACTACTTGCAATTTTGTGCAACAGCCTTCGGACGAGAAATGACCCCCTTGAGCAATATTCGAATGGCCTTCACTAAGAAAAAACCTAGCTCCAAAGATGGCACAATAACACTATTTCTGAGGGTTGGAGGCATGCTATGGGGGACCCCTAGCTGAAACCCGGCATACTGGATCCACCGAAATCAACAGATTCACGATCAGAGTCACATTTTCGCTTCTGCGGGAATCTTGGTTGGGCACCCCAACCATTTCCTCATCAAGTTGATCATGAATATTTCAATGTAGAAGCCCTTGCTAAAATAATGATGATGAAGTGGATAAACTATTACAAACATAATTCAAAATAATATAAAAAACCCCAAGCAAGTTGGCTCCCATTTTTGTGAAATTATAAAAGATTAATTTAAAATAGCTATTGTAAGTCGGCTTGGTTTGAATTTAGTTTTTGACCTATCTAAATACACATTGAAAACTTCATTTAAACTTTAAAAACACTTATATAGTTACAGGATGATGGGAAAACATTGGGCATCAGAAGAAATTGAAGTTGATGACAATGACATGAGTGAATTGAGTTGATTAGTATCGTGTTGATCGTATTAGAGATGATGAAGACGAAGATTTTGGGGATGATTTAACCTTAGGTTAGTATGATGATATTTTTCTTTTCATCAATTTTGAAGTGCAAGACACTCAATGGATGGAGGCCAACAAGGTGACTCCATCTAAATCAATTTCACCCCTTGAAGCCCTCTTTCTCTCTCCTCGACGGGCATTTTACTGAAGTGGTGCAAATCAACCTGAGAGGCACTTTTGGCATATAAATATCTTCATCCTCAGAGACTCTTTGGACAATCTAAGACCATGGTTAGATGCACAAAAAAAAATTCTAGAGACCCATACTCTCGAGATGATTTAATACATCAACCACAAGACATGGCAGGTATTTTACTAAGGTCACTTCAGCCATTACCAGTGATTTTGCACTTTCCTAGACTTGGTCCAATCTGCCTGAAACACTATTTTGGTAGATCCATAACTTCTTCCTCAGGCACTATAAAGACAATATCAGGACATGGTTACATAGACAAATCAACAACCTATATGATGACCATATGGTGTGGGCATTTTCTTCAACCCACAAACTATGGAAGGCATTTCCCTGAGGCCACTTAGGCAGTTTTGCTACTTTGGTGTAAAAGAAACCTGAAACCCTATTTTGGTAGACTTATAACTTTCTATTGAGACATGCTTATGGGAAACTGAGACCATGGTTAGATATCCACTTCAACAAGATATATCCTGATATGATGGTGTGTGCATTTTTCTCAAACCGTGAATTATGGCAGGCATTTTCCCAAGGCCACCTGGACTAGTTTTCCAACACTTAGCCATTTTCAAGAACTTCTCCAAAGTTTATCCTAAAACCCTAGTTTGGCATACTTATAACTTTATTTTCATGCATGCTTATGGAGAACTGAGACCATGACTAGATAGCTAGTTCAACAAGATATAGCATGATATGATGGTGCGTGCATTTTTCTCAAACCATGAATAATGGTGGGCATTCTCTTAGAGAATGTTTGACTACTTTTTCCATACTTAGTCAATTTCCAAAGTTTCACAAACTTGCCAAACTTTTCAAGAATGATGTCAGATCGCAACACTGACTTAATGACTGAACTAGAACACCATCATGTGTCTTTCCAGCTTCATCACACATTCCACATCATCATACATGCCACGTCATCACTGGTAGTTTCATTTTGGAAACTAGGGTTTTGCTTAGTAAGGGAGTGTGCAATTTTTGCACATGGGGGTCAACTTTGCAAAATAATCAACCAAGAACTTATGGCTAGCGTTCCCAAATGGAACCTTCGTAGACACACTTGTAGGACTCCTCGAAACCCGATTTTGTTGCATAGTTGGAATTCTATGCCCCCAGTAGTTATCCAACACGTGTCCCTGAAGACCATTTGGATGCAAGACGGAACGAGCCATAGAATGATGACCATGGATCGGATCGACAAACCATCGACTCCATTGGATTCAGGACATCATGATAGTGCTAGGCATGCCCCTCTCGTTGGGTCCCATGTTCTAGGTGTCATCTTGTAGGTCCATTTTGGAAACTAGGGTTTTGCTCAGTAAGGGAGTGTGCAATTTTTGCACATTGGGGTCAAATTTGCAAAATCATCGACTGGGAAATTATGGCTAGCATTCCCAGCTAGAACCTTCCTAGACACACTTGTAGGACTCCTCGGAACCCAGTTTTGTTGCACGGTTGGAATTCTATGCCCTCGATAGGTATCGAGTAGGTGTCCCTGAAGGCCTTTTGGATGCGAGATGGAACGAGCCATAAAATGATGACCATGGATTCAATCGAAAAACCGTCGAATCCGTTGGATTCAGGACATCGGAAAAGTGCTAGGGGTGCCCCTCTCCTCCAGTCCCATGGCCCAGGTGTCATCTTGTAGGTCCATTTTGGAAACTAGGGTTTTCCTCAGTATTTCTCCAGAATTTTTGTTGTTTGGATATTAATATAATTTATGTGGATTATATGTAGTTATTATTATCAGTAATTATGTATTTCCCAATATGGCTAAGATTTTAATTATTTTTGGAGGGTTTTAGAAGCTAGATTGGACTTGATTGTAACTAGTGGCCAACCAAGGGAAGATAGGGATTTGGTCTACTTCCCCCTATCATTCTGTATCATGATATATCATGACTGCAGTTCTCATGTGTCCTCAGTGGATGGGTTCTCCTGAAATTCTATTTCTATTTGAAGACATTTTTTGTGGTATGATGTGACATTTTTTGACATATCTAGCTGTAATTTTCCATCCTTTTTTACTTCAAGATCCACTACATTTTTTAGTCATGTTTGAATACAATATCATGACCTTTGAAGGTAGTTTCAAGACCTTTATTTGGGTATGTCTATCTCTTCTATTAAACCTTTTTGTGCTACTATATATACTAACTTTTCTATGTATCCTTTTGATCCTTTTACGAGATAATACAAGACATATGTATGATAGGTCAGGATATGATAGGAGAGATCTATTTACATGATGAACTATATATGTCAAACTCTTTTAAGGTTTCACACTTTGTGTAAATGTTGAATGCAAATTTGTTTTCTTGAATACATAGTTATGGTTTTTACTTACAAAAAGAAAAAATGGGAAAAAAAAAGTGTTTTCCACATTAATGATTGTCACACTAAGCAACACGAAAACTAGTCATAGTGGCGCTCCCTAAACTTCAACAGAATTCAGTGTCCCTTTTACTACTTGGGAAGGTTTAAGAACAAGACTGCTTCCTATTACTTTAAAAATGTCAACTTGTACACAACCTACTATTGGGAATGAAGACCTATAGAAATTATGCAAGCTAGGTAGCCAAATAAGAAATTGGATCTGATGATGTTAGAAGTATGGTGTAAAACATTTCAAGTTTAGCTTCCTCTATCCTTTTTTATATCACCATTTACAAAAGTGATTGATAGTTTTCCTAGCATATGTTTTGAGCATCTGTACTTAGCTGTAAATGTCATTACAAACCTATCATAAATGGTAAATAGTGTTGTAAGTGTGTTTTTTGAGTTGTATTTTGCAAAACAATTAAATTTAAGACAACTTACCATAAATATATGTACAATGATCTCTTAAAAATATAAGTAAAGAATCGTTACACCTAAATGAGAAAACCTCAAATAGAAAAGTAACATCCCTATTCAATAGAAAAATAACCCGGTTTTGTTGCATGGTTGGAATTCTGTGGCCCCGGTAGGTATCCAAATGGTGTCCGTGAAGGCCTTTTGGATGCGAGATGGAACGTGCCATAGAATGACGACCGTGGCTCGGATAAAAAAAACCATCGACTCTGTTGGTTTCAAGACATTGGGATAGTGCTCAGGGTGCCCCTCTCCTCTGGTGCCATCGACATGGTGTCATCTTCTAGGTCCATTTCGAAAACTAGGGTTTTGCTCAGTAAGGGAGTGTGCAATTTTTGTACATGGGGGTCAAATTTTCAAAATCATTGACCGAGACTTATGGCTAGCGATCCCAGATTGAACCTTCATAGACATACATGCATGAATTCCCGGAACCCGATTTTGTTGCACGGTTGGAATTCTATGGCCCCAGTAGGTATCCAAATGGTGTCCTTGAAGGCCTTTTGGATGCGAGATGGAACGAGCCATAGAATGACAACCGTGGCTCGAATCGAGAAACCGTCGAATTCTTTGGATTCACGACATCGGGATAGTGCTCGGGGTGCCCCTCTCCATCGGTCCCATAGCCCAGGTGTCATCTTGTAGGTCCATTTTGGAAACTAGGGTTTTGCTCAGTAAGGGAGTGTGCAATTTTTGCACATGGGGGTGAACTTCTCAAAATCATCGGCTGGGGACTTATGGCGAGCATTCCCAACTAAAACCTTCCTAGACACACTTGCAAGACTCCCCAAAACCCGGTTTTGTTGCATGGTTGGAATTATATGGCCCCAATAGGTATCCAAGTGGTGTCCTTGAAGGCCTTTTGGATGCGAGATGGAATGAGCCATAGAATGACGACCGTGGCTCGGATCGAAAAACCGTTGAATCCAGGGGATTCAAGAGGTCGGGATAGTTCTAGGGGTGCCAATCCCCCCCAGTCCCATGTCCCAGGTATCATCTTCTAAGTCCATTTCGGAAACTAGGTTTTTGCTCAGTAAGGGAGTGTGCAATTTTTAAACATGGGGGTCAACTTTGCAAAATCAACAACCAGGAACTTATGCCTAACGTTCCTAGCTGGAACCTTCCTAGACACACTTGCATGACTTCCCAGAACCCGGTTTTGTTGCACGATTGGAATTCTATGCCCCCGGTAGGTATCCAATGGGTGTCCCTGAAGGCCTTTTGGATGCTAGATGGAACGAGCCATAGAATGATGACTGTGGATCGAATCGACAAACCGTCGACTACCTTAGATTCAGGACATTGGGATAGTTCCAGGGTTGCCCCTCTCCTCTGGTCCCATGGCCCAAGTGTCATCTTCTAGGTCCATTTCAGAAACTAGGGTTTTGCTCAGTATTTCTCAAGAATTTTTGTTCTTTGGCTATTACTATAATTTATGTGGATTATTTGTAGTTAGTATTATTAGTACTGATGTATTTCCCAATATTGATGAGATTGTAACTAGTTTTGGGGGGGGTTGAAGCTAGAGTGGACTTGATGTAACTTGTCGAAAAGCATTATTCCTAGTCCACAATATCTCATATTCATTTGAATTGAGTCTAATGCCAGCACGATTAAGATTTTCAATATAACTCTCCCATTCCATCGAAAAATCCCTATTAATACCTAGATCAATGGTTGAATACCAATAAGAACCAGAATGGCTTAACCAACCTGGTTTTCAACATGAGAAAAAGAAGTATAACCTATTTCATATAAATATTCCAAAATACTTGCAGAAAGATTGAAATCTTCTACAAAACCCACCATAAAATTCACACCACAAGGTCTATGTCAATCAAAATTTTATCACAAATACCAACCTTCCAAGTGATTTTGCCACTAATCCATCTAAAAGATTTCAGAAACCTGGTCCAAAAATTTGAACAATTACCTGTCAATGTCCAATGATTTCTAATTAGGTTTACAATATCAACTTCGATGTATTTACTGTGTAACACACTGCTCCAGAGACACTTTCGAAAGAGTCCTCTCCACATACTCTTCATTCTTAAAGCATTGCAAAACCACTCTAAATTTTTTATATCCCAACCTCCCATGTGTTTTGGATGGCCTTGAAATTCTTTCTTAGTTGACAAGATGTATTTTTCTCCTAAGCTTAACCAGACAACAAAACACTAAACATCAATCTCCTCGGAAATTTAATGATATTTTTTAGAATATTTGCTAATGAAAACCAATACATAGGTATGCCAACCAGCACTGACTCCAAGAGAGTGAGTCTCCGCTAGTGAGAGTAATCTATAGGCAACCAGTGTCTCTTTGATCGTGTAACAGTTAGGCTTTAAAAAGTAGCCCAAGTATTTAAACCCATCTTCAAGCTTTAAATTCTTATATGGAAGAAAAGATAAAATCTTATCTTTTAATAATAAATAAGATGTAATTCAATAATAATAAAAAATTAATTCAAACACAATTTATTAATGTTTTGAAAATATGATAATAATAATAGTAATGGTTTGAATATAATAGTAATAATAAAAAATCTACCAATAATGTAATTATTTTTCAAATATATTTGATTATAATAATGGTTTGAATATAAGACATTTATCTAATAAATTAGTTATTATTTAATATAAATCCGACACAATTTATCGTAAGATCTCTTCTTCACAAATAATAAATTAGACAAATAATAATAAAATATTAATAAAAAAACAATAATTTGCTATCAATTTATTAAATATTTTTAAAATCAATTCTAAAACAATGTAATTTAATAACATTTATTTAGACATAACCAGAACAATTATTAATTATTAAATAACCATATAATAACAATCAATTTATAAATTCAAATCTATACTTATTACATCCAAAATGAAACACTTGGCTGAATAAATTAAAATATCTATAATATACTACAGAACCATATCAATAACAAATAGAATATAAATTCAAATATATAATTACTATATCCAAAATGAAAGATCTATAATATACTAAATCCAAAATGATACCTGTGCAGTCCCCTACTAACATAGTGTAATCTTTGACCATTCATCTCATATCTCCAAACAAAAAATGTCGCCATTACCATAGCTTTATGTCATATCTCTAAACAACAATATTACATTGTACTTGCGTCATCATTTTTCGCTTACCAAATCATATTCGATTTGTCTAAAACTTCTACAATTTCGCTAGCAGAATATCGTTTTTAGATGGAATCAGTGATAAAATTCTTAGAATTTTAATTAATATTATTAATCTTGTATAATTTGGATGTCCTGGAGATTTTCCAGGGTGTTGAATTTATTTAGATTTTCCAGAGTGTTGAATTTATTTAGATATTTAGAAAGACAATTTAATCAACACAGTAAGATTTTTAGATTTCATGTGATTAATTCCTACCAAGTTTTAGTCAAACTCGCAAAATAATCAAACTTTTAAATAACTTCTTTACTTAATTAAGACTAAAACAGACGTTACCTATCCTAAAGTAGAATTTACAGACATTTGTTTTCTACTGAAGCATGAGTGAAAACCATCCACACCATGAGCTGGAAAAGTTAATGGAGTTCAACATGAAAGCGGAACTTTCTATCATGAGGTTCAAAAAACCTGAAAGCATTTAAAGACGATCAAATTAACAGATGGAATTAGCAGGTTATACCAGGAAGTATCATAACGATAGGAGGAAAAAAAAATTGTGTATCAGAATAATAGCAGGTAAAGAGAAAGGAATGTAAAAGGCGATAGAATAAATTTATGTTAATCTTCAAACTGATCAACGTAGATTTATGTCAATCCGGAATCTATATAGTTAATCTAAAATTTAATATCAGATTTAATAAACTTTAAAAGTTTAAATAAGTATTAGGTTAAATCACCTTTCTGCTATTCAGAAGAAATGAAAGAAAGCTTGAAATACAATTATTATAATATGGCTTAATAAAAGCATCATGTCATTTATAAAAAACCTGATTAGGGAGAACAACCATCTTTCCTCCCAACCACTCAACTTACAACCAATAAATATAACCAATAAATAATCAAGATGAAAGAGATATCTATAACATAAACTTTAAAATCATTGAAAACTACATATTACATTTAGATATCTCACCCATTTGCCTGGATTAGGGTTAAGCTAAGGATCTGGAAACAGAACTGCAAAGTCGGATCACAACAGAAGCAATATGATAGAATCCCTCCATATTTTCCCAGGGCTTTCTTGAGCTTGTTATCCGATCGGCCGCTAACGCTCCCGATCGGGAAGTTCAAGAAAGCCGTGGAAAAATATGACGGCATTCTCCAGGTGAGCGTGCACCGTGAGAAATAAACAATCATCCCCAATTCTTGATCACTGTGAAGGTCCAGAGCTTCACCAGTTCTTCATCTGCGCCCGAAAAGACGTCATTCGGCGGCACTGAGAAATTGTCTCTTTTCCGTATGCAGGAAAAGAGACATTATTATCACATATCTCTATCCTCTGTCCTCTGTGATATATATATATATAGTCCCTCCTGCAGAGTTATCGACATTATTATCACTACAGATGACTCCACATAACCACGAAATTATCTCAAGCTTTGGATCCTAATAATATGGATGCAGGCCGCCTCAGTCATACAAAATTTAAAGTCTTGTCACTCATTAAACCTAATACTATACTATACTTTCACATGCGACGTCCCTCGAACGTGTCATGTCCACCTTGCTCGGTTATAATCTAACCGTATTAATAATTTCACAATAAAGTAGAACGATTCTCGAAATCCACCCAACTGCACGTAAGTGTTAATGCGAGGTCTTCAAAAAATAGTGATACTGATTGATATTTTCTATTTGCGACTTATCGTGAATGGGGAAATCCATTGGGCGTGGGGTAAATGGCAGTCAAATAGCTCTGTTTTTCCCGTGATTTGTTCACTAGATTTATTGAGGAACTATGTCATGGAACTCTGCCCCGAGAGGTTAGAGGTTAAAAATAACTAGAAGGGGTGGAATTGTGTCTCGCTTGTCGGTAGATGGTTATAAGTTAAGTGCCATGAATAAGTTATTTATTACTTGTTCTCTATTCTTAGTTGTAATCACTTATTGTGTATACCTCAACTAACTACATGTTAACTTCTTTAGTTAAATGGGTTGTATGTCACTACATGTTATCCATACATGAGCTATGAGTTATCCATACATCAACTACCATTTATTTTTTATTTTTTTTATAATTGTTTATTTTGAATTTTGAAATCATTGTCTCATCCTCCTTTAATCTAGGTTCTATGTACAAAATAAACTAGCACAACCACTTAACTTGTGGCCGTTGATAGGTTAAATAAGTTAAATGCCATGAGTAAGTTATCACTTACATGTTCTCCATGCTTAGTTGCAATCAACCATTACCTACGCCTCTTGTATCTATTACCATCTTTAGTTAAATGAGTTGTTTTTTATATTTCTAATTTTTATAATTGTTTATTTTGAATTTTGAACGAGTTCCATAAAATCAATCTTGAGAGTACACTTGTCCAATCCTCCTTCGATCTAGGAAAAACATAGATGGTAATCCACCCGAAATTCTAAGATATTAACACCTATCGGTGTAATAACATCTATCCGTGTAATTAATAAGACTCGTAATAAATTGGTGATTTCTTTAAAATATTTATTATATTCACATAAATTTATTTACAATTAAAGAGTTAATAGTGGCCGAATATATACAATGTCTATTATATCCTCTTCCTAAATTTATTAAAGTGGAAATAGAGCATCTTTGACTTATAATTGATGACACACCACATCTTTACAAAGAGCCATAAATGAATAAATAGATCTATTTTTTTTGTCAAATGCATACACGCACCTTAGTTTCCAAAGCACAAATAAAGCATAAATCCAAAAAAAATTGTAAACTAGAAATTGATCCCCACACATGGGAATAGACATCCCCAAATAGAGCATCTTTCCAATGCATCTTTCTCAAGAATAGTGAAGGATGTTGCTCCTCCACAAAGCTCCAATAATCGTTAGCAAATCTACAATTCGAAAAAAATTGTTTTACTGTCTTTGGTCTTTAACACCCTCGGCACAGACCATCCCAAAGGCTAGACATAGGTAACCCAACCTTGGGAAAGATTCCCTAATAAATCACCAGCCAA
The DNA here is from genome assembly GCA_027924585.1 of Larix kaempferi. Classification (NCBI taxonomy): domain Eukaryota; kingdom Viridiplantae; phylum Streptophyta; class Pinopsida; order Pinales; family Pinaceae; genus Larix; species Larix kaempferi. The sequence goes on from BSBM01000506.1 coordinate 5,097,936, forward strand.
GGTAACACACACAACTTGTAGGAAATCCACACCAACCAAATATTTTGCATCCTACAAACCTATCAAACCTCTAGATCTCATGATATCATCTTGAATTGAGTATTCATAAAAGAGGTTGACTTTGATAAAGAACTGAATACATCTAACATAAATCATACTGTAACAATGGTGCACCGACACTCCACTAAAAGCCCTTCGAAAAGGGCCTAAGAATCCTAGTGTTCATCTTAAACAAATCGAACTCTTGAAGGAAGGATTGCAACTCAATGATCAAGGGGTGATGCAAGGCCAACAACCTGAAATCCTAGGCAAGAGGTATCTAGTCCTTCCATAAGTAGGTCTCAGAGTCCGGAAGGTCTCACCAATGGAAGATACTCTTTTAACTCAATCAACATACTTCAAAATGCGATAAATCTGCAATACAAAATCCCTAAACTTGCCAAATCCAAATCGGATGGGAAGTAATGCCCCACCCATCCATTCTACCTTCCCACTACCAGCAAACCAATCCATCCAACAATTTCTAGGCCACCCAAATACTCCTTAAGGGAATAGATCCCCCAAGTTGAAATAGAGAGGGTGTAGAGATGGTGTCTCCTTAGCCAAACATGCCATGCACACTACCTAAATGTTGTTCCTGCATAATCTAGTGCCTAAATAGAACCTTCCAAAGTGTTGGATCCTCAAAACACCACACCACCCACTTGGCATCCAAAATACTTCTGTGTGCTACCACATCAATCAATCCCAAATCCCCCTCATCCTTGGGGAGCAAGCAAACATCTCATGCAACTTGGCGTTGACCTCTACTCAATATCCTCACCAATGAAGCAGGTTTTTCATGGAAATAAGAGAGACAAGAAAAGGATATTATCATTCCTGATTTATTATTCATTGTAGACCAATTGAAAAATGACTCTGGAACAAACAATTATTTTCATTCGAAGAAGAAATCGATCCTAATAGAAGAGATCAAATAACACTTACTTTCAAGGGGTTGTTGCATGCTGGAATAACTATTGAGATATCAATGAATGAATACGTAGACCATCATTTGGATTTCTTTCATTATCTCAAAAATGTTTTTTTTCAATGTATGAGAATGCAAGAGACTTTTACATTGAAGATGGAAGTGAATTGTGATCAAAGAGTTTATATTCGAGTTAGTGGATAAAATTTTATAATGCATGAACAATTGATCTAGGAATTAGAGCCAAATCCATAACCACAACCAAATATAGTAGAAAAAGTGGTCCTCTAAGATTTTGGAGACCAAAAATCTTCTAAACGAGGAGGTTTGATAGAAAATGGATCTGAAAAAACCAATGATTACAATACTCAATACATACAATTTTAATTGAAAAAATAATGAGGGTTAGGTAATCCATAAAAGGAAATGCAATGTAAAGTTAAATCAGACAAAGGAGAGGAATGATAATGAATAAAATAGATTGGATTGGATCTAAAAGGACATCCTCTTTTCCTTCTCATTAGTCGTCATCTCATATATAACACCTTGCAATTTGAGTCTCATATGGTATTTTTTAATCCAAAGAAGAGATAATTTGAGAGAGCCAAGAGCTACATTGTAACCACAGATTGTAGGATGAAGATTGAGCTACCATTCAAATATTGGTTTTCACATTTGGGTTTCCAAGGTAAACATGGTTTTCATTGTGTCTTGAATGGTTTGAGTGTTTCTACGTAATATGTAAATTATGTGAAAATTTTTATATCAGAATTTATGATCTTCTCTATATTTTAATGGATAGTCATGTGTGATTTAAATTTATGTTGGATTTTGTCGATTTACTTCATAATATGTTCTCCTTTTTTTTTCCTTTTTTAACAGCAACACCATGTTTTTTTCCATGGTTGGGAACTTATATTTTATCATTGTTGGTACATGTCACTAAGGGGACTCTAAGATTTAAATGCTAGCACCCTCGCTCTAAGAATCAAACTTGGGACAACGATGAAAAACTCCCACCAATTTATCGCTTCACCATATCTCAACCTACCATAATATGTTCTCTTTAACAAATAAAGAATTACAAAGTATCTTTCCTCTTAACCATCTATTCCTTTTGAGCTAAGAAATCAAGGGCCATATTTATAGAATTGATACAATCCTTTAGGGAGTCTCTACAATGGTTTTTTTAACATTGGAAGAAGAGAATGTTTTACTTGCTTTCCCATGGTTACCACAATTTGTTTTATCTACCTTGATTTTTGTGCAACATTTATGAACAAATTCCCTTTCTTATCAAGCATATTTCCCTTGGTTGGGGGAATTTTCTCAATCTTGGGAAAAATATTTTTAATTGGGTGAATTTCATCTTGAATTTCGTCTTTCTTGGGAAACTTTTCTTTGTTGTTGTGTGTTTTACTTTTTTTTTTGGGTGAAATTATCTTACTTAGGTGCTTGATCAAAGTAGAGGGCAAGGTAATAGGTACCGGTACTTCTTAAAATGTCAAGATAATTTAATAAACTCACCCTTAGAGATGAGTCAAGAATCAATGTGGCATTGTGATAAAGATTGGTTTTAGCATTGTTTAAAAAATCAAATCGCCATTGTTGGAAGGAATCGATATGATTGATAGGTTCTATCTGCATTTGTAAAGAATGAGGAGGATCTTGAATAGAATCAACTATCAATTCCTAACATAATTAATTCAACAATTTTCTTCACTATAATTGATTTATCACTTCAAATTGTTGAATGAGAAGGTTTCTACTTACCTAGAAATTGTCATTTGCCTTTGCCTCATTGTTGGGGAGAACATACAACATTCCAACAGAATATGAGATGGAGCAATCCTATTCTTCTTATTTTATAGAGAAGTTCAATGTATAAAAGATGAGTGTATCGAAGAAGTTATATGTCTTCCCTATAGCTCATAATGGTTTGATGTCTTCATGCACCTACATAGAAGTTGATTTATTCATAATCATTTGGGATCTTAATCTTCCTTGGCAATTGGAGAATGCTTTAGTGTCTAATTCAATATTTTAGGAAAAAGAACATTTTCACCTTCCCATCACATTAAATTCCATTAATAAACCCCAAAGACAATATTTTTTTGTGGATGAGAGTACTCACTGCAACCTTGCCATGTAATTGAACATTTGACATAAGTTACAATCACTCTATTCAAATGGAGAGGATTTTGAGTTTTGGGTAGAGTGTGCATAAGATAGAGTATCATCAATTAGATTGATAGTCCATCTATAATAATATTTTTTTGTTTTTAGTCAGTTGCATTTTAACTAAGAAACATAGGTTTTGTTGATTAGTATACCGGATCCATACATGTTTGTTAGAAAACTAGTGTGATTCTTGGAAAGGATTAATTCACATCTTGAGGAATAAAAGGACAAGCAATAACTAAATGAAATAAATTAATAACTATCAGGAAAATACTCTCCACCTTCATTTATTTGTTGCATTTAGTATTAATAATCCTTTCCATGCAATTTTTCTCATGATAGAGTAATTTTCTCTTGAAGATGGAATCAACTTAAAAGATTTGAAAACACATATAGAGTTACTAATTTTTTTACACAAGTCTCCATAAAAAATTATATAGAAAGGACTAGATAATTTTTATCTCAAACCGCAACACGAATGGAGTCTTGGTAGCAATCTTGAAGATATACCTTTTGTATAGTCTAGGTTTCTTGGTTTCTTGCATTCCATCTTGGTGATAATAACATAGAAACTAATTGAGAACTTTTATCATTATTTGTATTGTAATTGGTTATTGTGGGTAGGATACACTAAGATTAGAGGCCTTGCAACTAATAGAAGCATATATATGTGTACAAGATATAGAATGGAACGCAATTAAATTATCTAGAGGATCCATGCTAGTGAAGAAAGTGGAATATAAGTCCCAATAAGGAGGAGGGGACATCATTGTTTCACCTTGATATTATAATAATTTTGACATTTCTACTCCATTTTTAATCATTTACAAACAATGTCAATTCCTTGATAACATTTACATATAAGGGAGAATATTTCCGTCCCAAATCATATAGAATCCTTATTTTCTTCATTCTTTCCCTATGTTTTAGTATAGATATTGTATCAACCACTTTAGAAAAATTGAGAAAGCATAGATAAAACTTATTAGATTTCCTTCACACTTTGACAACAACTCTAAGAGTAATGAGTTCGACAATGGTTTCATGCTTAAGTTGAACACTACCCTAAGAAGGATCCCCATTATTATTGTATTCTTATCATTTACGTATTTTCTTTATAGGATGGTGCCAAATATCTTGCAATAGAGGCTACAAGCCATGATGGTTTGCTTGCTTCTCATATTATTTATTTTATATTCTTTGCGAATAAGGATCACTTTTTTAACCTACGTTTTTATAATAAATCGATGCCATATTCCTTGATTGAATATATTATTGAGAATTACATGCGTGGTGGAACTCTCTATTTCACCATTTCAATTCTTAAAGCATGAATATCATTGGCCTTTTCCACTTTAGGATGATTTGCAATGCCTACTATTATACCTTCTTCAAGTCAAAGAATTTTTGTGAGAAGGTTACACTACAACAATTTACCTTTTTAGTGGTAGTTTAGGTGTGTGGTGGTCTTGAAAAGAGCTATCTCAATAAGTTATTTTAGTGATTTTGTAGTGGGTTCTAAACCATCCTTATAAGCCATTAGAATTGAACTTTTGGAGGTAGTTTTTATATAACCCCCTCTAAAATTTCAATTCTCATGACTTTTGGGAGGGGTTGTGAAATTACCACCCCTCAATATATTTTTGAATGATTTTTTTTACAACCCCCCCAAAATACATGAGAATTGAACTTTTGCAAGCAATTTGTTTACAATCATGGCTAAAGGTCAATTCTCATGGACTTTTCAAGAGGGGTTTGAAAAGACCGTATTGAAATATATTTTCAAAGAGGTTTTTAAAAATCTTGTAGAGGTCACAATGAAGAATAATAATTTAAAAATTCACAATCATGGGAGAATTTTTTCGTCGACCTTCCTTCCACACCCTTCCTTTCCTAAATGACTATTTTTTACTATTTTTTTTAAATTGTATCAATCCCTATTGAAGGCCCATACAGTGATAATCAATACAACTCTTTCTCCTCTATGGCTTGCATTAACTCTACAAATCCTTTCCAAGCTTTGTAGAGCACACAAGTATCTAGTGGTGCTTTGGTGGATCCCTAGTTCATGTGTGGTCACTCAAATGCAAGCATAAAAGGTAGCTTAAATCATTGTAACAGAACCAACAATGGTCAAAAGAATACATGTATTATAATACATTTGAGGTTGGTTCTATAATTTCTTAATAATGGTTGAATATGTTGTTGTTTATTTTTTGCAGATAAATTCGTCGGTGCATACACCAACTGATCTCCCTAGTCTAAATTGTTTAGATATAGAACAAATCATGATAGAATATAGATGCCTTTCCTATATTCGTCCAATAACAAAGAATGCAAAGGATTTACTACCTTGTATCTTTAGTTGTTTCTCTTTGTTTGATGTAGATCTTGATCTCTTAGCTGCAAAACAACACAAGGAAAAAAATGGAAACAAGAGTGAACGCAATATGTGATATAAACTAATCTAAACAAGTTCTAAAGATATAACATGAACAAATATTTATGGAAAGAGCATGTATATTACTATATAAGATGAAAATACAAAGGGAGATATTACAACCTAAGCCTTGACATCGCAACTTCTTCCAAATAAACTTTTGACTCAAAGGTCCAACCTTGTCTCTAATGGATGAAGGGATTTCAACTCTATCAGAACTTCTCCAGCATTTGGGTGCTCTAGTTCATCCTATAAATTGTAATCATGAAGAGGAAGGTTATATATATAGGCTAAAGAAAATAGAAGGAGTTGAGGATTTTATGCAGAAGACTAAGGGATCATCCCAAGGAGTTAGGGGATTGACTGCCACCTTCACTGATTTGTTGGGATAGGCCTCCACAAAGGGATTTGTTCTAGAAGGCACTCGAAGCTTCTATTTTTCTCCTCTAACTGATAGTGATGCACCTTGCTAACTAGAAACCTACATCACGGAGGGGGTGGCGCATGTTGACTGAAGGAAAGCAGGGTCGCCAAGTCTGTCACCATAGATCTGACGCTACTTGTGAATGTGTAGAGTGCGTTGGTGTCACAACATGAGGAAAAAGGCATGAAAATCCTTCTTTTCAAGAAATTTGGAATCAATGCTTCAAGAATTAGGACAAACCAAGGGTACACATCTCATGATGATAATATTTTTGTGTAAGAGATTTCCCTACAAAGCATGATTCTAGAGAAATAGGATAGGTGAAATGATTTGATGTATGGAACTTTAAGGCAAAAGATCACTGGCTGAAATGTTGAACAAGGACTTCTGCAGTACCACTAACTCTAAGATATGTGTCTCAAATTATTTCTAGCATGGTTTTCGACCAATACACTGCAAATCCATGAAAACACTTAATAAAAGTATGGCCACTAAGAATACAAACGTGGATCCATACATCCATGACAAGACTAGATCATAGCCACGAGAGAATACACATTGCATCTATGAGAAGAACTGAACATAGCCATGGACCAATACAATGTGGATCCATGTGATATAATAATGGTTCCATCATGATTTCGATGTGGTGACCTACTCAAAAAAATCCATCGCAACCTGAGTAAGATACATAAGAAAATGATCCCAAGCTCTTCATCTCGAACTCAAAAAAGTACAATTCTAACCATGCGAATAGATGTCCTGATTTCAAACATTGTATAAATCACATGATTACATGTCATTGATGTATACCATTAACAAGTGCAAGGGAAATAATCATTAATGTCAATGAATCCCAAGGTACTCTAGTACACTCCTCCAAATGTGAATTGATGAGTTGAGGTCGAAAATTCGGTGGAATCTCCTAGTCAGAGGTCAATGCTGTCAACCTAATGTTGAAATTGAGGTAACCTTCCATTAGTGCATGCAGGTCTAAGGTACTTGACTGGTTTCTAGGTCTAGTCCTTGGATAATGTGTTGAAGTCGACAAGGATAAACCCATCGAAGGTGGTCCATGATGTTTCCCCCATCCTCGAGACAAAACAAGATCATACATTTTTGAAGTAGATCGGACTATAGAGTGACTTCTGATATTGACACAAGGGTGACCGACATAAAGGAGGTATAATGAATGCAAAGGTTGACTAAAAAAAAAACTTCCCTTGAACATGGAATGGCGTGACTTGGCATCATTGACATGACGAGATAAACACCAAGACCTAATACAACAAACGATTGATGCATTCTTCAAATGACCCAAAGGAGTAAAATAACTCAAGGAAGTGGTATGACTCGAGGACAAATTGATTACCCAATCTATTTGAATGAAATGCAAACAAGTTCCATGTTCAAGAGAGACTATAGGTTGCCACTAACATAGACGTAGATACATGCTCTTTCCCTTCATTTCTCCGTCGTGATTGACGAGTGCCTCTTTTCTTTTTAACGATATGGAAGAGGGTAAAAAACGCTCATTGTAGCTCATATTTTGGATGAATCCAACCTCACATGTTTTACGAACATGAGGAAGGAGAGGTTCGTTCCTGAAGGGGTCCTTCAATGTTTGGTTTATGAGTCTAGAGAAGGAAAACTCAGTGATTTTTCATATTTAGAGAGTCTGAAAAAATCTAAACAAAACTCCAGGGTGGTTCCTTTTCCATAAATAGTCTAAATGGACCGAAAGAGATAAATTACTACCGGGTAGATGACCTTTCACATCCTTTTACAAGCATGAAAGAGACAAATTCGCTTTGCAATCTTTTAATATTTTGGGAGTCTGAAAAGAGGTTAAAGAAAACTCCAAGGGGGTTCTTTTTTCATAACAGTTTTACGATCCCAAAAAAGAGATAAAAGCATACTTGGTAACTTATTCTCATGTATTTATGAGCATGAGAAAGAACAAAGACTAAGCTCGACACCTTTTGTACTTAGTTTCAACGAGCACAATAATGGTATCAAAAAGCACTCGAAAGATTTTTCTTATTTGATAAGGAGCATGAAAAAGTCAAAAATGATTTCCGTCATAGCCAAATGTTATTAATCTCAACCTGCAAGCTTCGCAACAAATTTTAAAACCATTTTGTAGATTAAAACATAAAAATTTAACCAACTTAGCAAAAAACCACTTGGAATAATAAAAATTAAAATTGGAATATTCCATTTTGAATGTTAAAAAGGGTAAACAATGAAAATTGTTTACCATTGTATTGTTTACCAAGTTGGGAGTGAGTAAATACACCTTTTTTTATCTCAAACTTGTATTGTAGATTGCAGGAGAATCGATCGACCATTTTGCATTCCACGAGGTCTGGGTAATCACTCTCTTCCTACCCTTCAATTTCGTGGTTCAATGTTTTTCTTTTATGTAGATTTAGGCAGTTTTAAGGTTCATTTTATAGGGTCAAAGTGCATTCCCTGGGTGACGCACTTCTCCCTTTCAGGAAGTGCGTCATCCAGCGGTGACGAACATCCTGAATAGAGAAAGTGCATCGCTGATGACAAGCCTTATTTAGATCCCGGTAATCAACACAGACTTAGATGGTTCTTTTTTTTTTATAACCGAATGATATTAGAGACCCAATTTGTCAAGGGGATAGGATAAATGAAACCATCTTTTAACAGATTTTCAATTTCTTCTTTGATAGCCACAGTCTTCGAGGGTGCACTAGACAGAGTTTTTTCTAGCCAAGTGTTGTGTCGGGATAAGTTTTGATTTCATGCACAACGATAGCAAGATCAATCTCGAGCATTTCTCCATAGCCCCATGTGAATATGTCGTGGAATTGTTTGAACGTATAATTTTTTATTTCTTTAGAAGAACAAGTTTGACCAATATGGATATGCTCCATGACGTCGGGTTTCACCGAGATGTCGATGGTAATAGTAGGCATAATGTTTTCCAAATTCCCTTCAGTTACCGTATCCTAGGTAATAATAGGAGACTAAGGGTTGGAAATGACATTTGGTGAAAAAATAGTTTGAATCGCATTCTCTACCATTTCTAAAGGCAGGAGGAAGGATGATTGATGGTGATTTTCATCCCATGGTTTCTCATCCAAGCTCATGATCTCCATGATCAATTCATCATAGTGAAAAGTATAGAGGAGATGATCTAATGATGGAAAGGATGAGTTTAGACAAGATGGTAGAGAACTTGAGTCTAATGTCACCAAGTGGTGGTCATCAAGTGAATCAGATGTCGATTGGATGGGATCATAAGTTTTTTTAGTCGGGATAAGAGGGATCTGATCTCCAAACGAATTGATATCAATAGGATGAGGAACAATCCAAGGATCTGTTGAGTTGGAAGAAGATGGGGTCATGGAATATATCATGCTCACCATGGCAACATGTGATGGGGGATCAGGTGTTGGAAAGAATCCCATCATAGATGCGTCTTTAAGGAGTCCTACTCCCACACTCTCATATATTTGCGAAGAGTTTCCTAAACAAGGGATATTATCCCCAGGATGAGATATGATGTCCGATGTAGAAAAATCTAGTTGGTCAGTAGTGACAATTTTCCCTTGATGGGGGAATTGTACAATGTGGAATATGGAAGAGGTGACCGGTATCATAGCATAAAAAAATGTCGACCAATAAATAAGTTTTAATCCAATGGGGTTGTGACTACTTCCACGTTAATGGACATAGTATTTCCTCCCAAATCAAAATCTAAAGATTGCAAAATCCCATGTGGTTGGAATCCACACCCACCAAAGGTTTTAAGGGTGGTAGGGGAATGGTTTAATTCAGGAGAGATGATGGCTTTGCAGTAGGAAAAGGACATTACAAAAGTAGAGGCTCCTTTGTCTAAGATAGTATGATGGATTTTTTTCCTAGTGACATTGGTAATGATTTGAAATTCCAACTGGTGGGAAAGCCTCGGCTTAAAGTAGTCCAATATAAACTTGATGGTATTGGATGATTCTAGATCCACTTTTCAAATAAAAGATAGTATAGTCTTACGTTGGTTAGGGAACTTTTGTAAGACTTCACATTCTAGATTGAGTGTAGACTAAGTCTAAGTACTGGGCATGTGAAATAGCTCATTCTTCTGTAATTGCCCCTCCCACAACGACATCTTTGGATATGATAGGAAGCAATGATTTGGTAAACCAATCAACCAATAATTGATCCAGAATGGGATCCTTAATGAGTCGACGTCTTCTCCTCCATTGATGAATATGATCGAAAATTTGAGTGGAGGTATATTTTCGGACGGATGTTAAAATATCCATGTTGGTTTCATAGCGGATTGGTAATTGGAAATGTGTAAGAAAATCCATAAACAAGGATTGGAATTCAGGGAAAGAGTGTGATGGTAATTCGATGTACCATTTGGCGGCTGTGCTAGTGGGGGTTCATTGAAATAGCCTCAAATGGATAGAATCATTCATTAATGAGTTTTATGAACACCAAAAATGATGTCATTATGTGGTTTTTGGGGTCCTCTCTGGGTTTTCCGTCAAACTTGGGTATGTCTGATAGCAGTTTCACAGGAGTGGGTGGGCAATTCATACCATTTTGAATGGTATCATTGGTCAAGCGTGACAAATCTGGCAGATATAAAGTAGATAGAAATGGTAAGTGTCAGTTTGGATGTGGGTACTAGTAATATTGGTAAGGTAGTTGAGTACTAGTAAGACCGTAGATCGATTGATCGTAAGGTCATCCCATAGAGGGTTGGCCATATGGTGGGGGTCTTCCGGTATTCCGAGGTGGATCAGATGGAGGTCCTCCTCCCCCATGATGGTTTTCTGGATGGTGGGAGTGGAGGTGGGATAGGTGGTGGAGGTGGAGGTGGGACTGGTGGTGGTGGTGGTGGGGGGGATGGGGGTGGGACGCTAGTCAGGGATCCAGCCGGTGGAAATTTACGATGCCCCCATTGGGTGTGTGTGTTTAAAGGGTAAGGTACTCCATGATAAAGGTTTCCTGGAGTAGCTTGTTGATGTATATGCAACTTCGGAATGTATTTCATCTATGTATTTCATATATATTTATTGTACCCTTATTAGAGATGTGTTATTCCTCTATAAGGAAGTGTCGTCATGTGGATTGACAAGTGTCGCAAGTGTGTGTACTTGCCGATGGGTTATTAGACCACCATGTGTGGGGTTAGCCCTGAAATATATATTATATTATGGATGTATCTAGATAGACAAGTCGGCCCCATAGTGTAATGGGGCAAACAGGTTAAGTATAAATAGAGATCGAGAGATCTCTATTTGGATCATTCGGAAAGACACACTTCTCTCACTCAAAAAGTGGCGCACTAGCAAGGAGGAGGATCATCTGCTACTAGGAGACTATCTCAGTGTATTTTGGTTGTACTTTGGTTGAGCCATTGCTCTCTCTATCTCTGAGGAAGTTGTGGGGTTTCTCACCTTAGGGTTTTCCCCACGGAAAATCTGTGTCTCTTGTCTCTCATGCTTTTGATTCTTGTGATGCTTGTCATGCTTATTGTGATTGTTATGCATTGATATAATGTATATGTTATTCTCTCAGTAAAGATCCTAGAGTATTGTGAATTAATGCTCAAAATTTAACATGGTATCAGAGCTAACCTGAGAAGAAAACATTTTGTAGTAACGGGAACTTGAGTTTCTTGTTTATTGGGTTTCTCTCCATAGATTTTGGAAAAGAAGTATAGTAGATTGACTCTACTCATCAAGGAGAATCTACTTGTCCAATCATAATTCAATTCTGGGAATTTTTAGATTTTCCCTAAAAATTAGGGTTTCCACGAAAATAGGAATTTCTGGAAGCTGAAGACAAAGCTAGAAGCTCCTTGCAAAAATCGAAGTTTAGAGCTTTGGATCGATATTTTTGGCTAGGTAGATCTCCGAGAAACGCAAACCCTAATTCAGGGCTCTCCCGAATGAACCCAGGAGGACAAAAAGTCAAATCTGAAGGGTAAAACTTTGTTGATCTCAAATTCTGAATCCACCAGGCTGATTAGCTCATCAAGGCGCATCTTTCTATCCTTTCAGAATGTTGAAATTCACATTTTGAATTTTTAGGGTTTTTTTGACAAACCCTAATCCGGGACGAGATCTAGTTTTCAGCAATTCAAGTGGTAAGACCTAAATATTTTCTATTTCCATTTAAAGTACTCTTTAAGATGTCTCACCACACCAATCTTGAGGATAAGCTTGAAGGGGCTGATAAATTCTGAGCTTGGAAGTATAGGATTGGGTTAATCCTGGAAGAGAATGAGTTGGACTCATATATAAAAGAAGACATCCCTATCCCAGAGGATGAAGAGGCCAAGGTATTGCATAAGAAGAACTTGGTCAAGGCAAATAGAATCATTGCTGATTCTATTAAAGACCATCTCATACCCCATGTGTCTTCTCTAAAGACACCCAAGGAGATGTTTGACTCTCTAACCAAGCTATTTGAAGGGAAGAACATAAATCAGAAGATGACTCCGCGGAATCAATTGAAAGGGCTCAAGATGTTGAATGGAGAAACCATTCAATCTTACTTATCCAAGGTCTCTCAGATCAAGGAGCAACTTGAAGTTGTGGATGAAGTAGTGGACAATGGTGAAGTTGTTATGACCACTCTGAATGGCCTACCTAGGTCATGGGACTCCTTTATTCAAGGAATCTGTGCAAGAAAGAAATTGATCTCTTTTAGTAAATTGTGGGAGGAATGCTCTCAAGAGGAAGCTAGAGTTGTAGCTCATGAGGAAAAGAAGGGAGGTGAAGATCAAGCTCTCCCAACTCACACCAAAAGAAGCAAGCCCAAGAAGGAGCACTCTCGCTACAAAAGCTCCTATCAAAAGAATAAGAAGGATCTAGGATGCTTCACATGCAATGAGAAGGGTCACTTTGCCTCAGATTGTCCCAAGAACAAAATGGATAATAACAACAACTCCAGCAAGAAGAAGAAGGGAAGCAAAAGAAGGTTTCATGCTCATGCTGCCGAGGATGATGAACCACCCAAGAAGAAGGCTAGGGCAGAAAGTGATGATAGTAATGATGACTCATCAAGTGAAGAAGAGTATGTTCTAATCTCTGCTTTCAAAGGTACTATCTCCCATGGTTGTAATGATTGGTTGATTGACAGTGGGGCTTCCAAACACATGACTGGGTTTAAGGAATCTTTTGTAAAGCTATTTGAACATGAATCACCTCATAAGGTGAAACTTGGGGATGATTTTCAATACCCAATCAAAGGAAGTGGTGAAGCCTCCTATAACCTAGATTCTAGAAAATCTTTGAAGATGAAAGAAGTCCTTTATGTACTTGGGCTCAAGAAGAATCTTCTATCCATATCTGCATTAGATGCAAAGGGCATGCGGGTTGCATTTGTAGATGGCCAAGTCCTAATGTGGCCAAAGGGTAAAACAATCAATGATGCAGTAGTGATTGGAGAGCAAGAGGGAGGTTTGTATAAATTGAAGGGTCAACCTGAACATGCCATGGTACATGAATCCATGGAACCAAGTGAACTTTGGCATAGAAGACTTGATCATATGCATTATAGGGCACTTCCAATTGCAAGCAAGGCTGTAGAGGGTCTTCCTGAAATGAAGACCAAACATGAAGGTGTTTGCAAAGGATGTGCAAAAGGTAAGAACATTAAGAAGGCTTTCCCAAGCAGTGAAAGCAAGGCAAAAGATATCCTGGAAATCATCCACTCAGATGTATGTGGTCCTATGTCATCCAGTTCTCTGAGTGGGTATGTTTACTATGTCTCTTTTATTGATGACTTCTCCAGGAAGACTTGGGTATACTTCTTGAAGAACAAAAATGAGGTGCTTGATAAGTTCAAGGAATTCAAAACCTTGATGGAGAATCAAACTGACAAGAAGATCAAAACATTCAGATCTAACAATGGTTGAGAATTCACCTCAGGTGACTTCAAGAAGCTTTGCAGTGATTCAGGGATTAAGAGGGAGTTGACTGCTCCTTCTAATCCTCAATAGAATGGAGTTGCAGAAAGGAAGAACAAAACAATCATGGAAGCAGCAAGGGCAATGTTGCATGACTAGGATCTACCTATGCATCTATGGGAAGAAGCAGCTAGAATAGCTGTATATGTGCAGAACAGAACACCCCACAAGATATTGGACAACAAGACACCAGAAGAGGTCTTTTCTAGTAAGAAACCTGAAGTCAGCCATCTCAGAATATTTGGTTGTCTAGTATACACTCATGTCCAAAAGGAAAAGAGGACCAAACTAGATCCTTCAGGAAAGAAGGGTATCTTTGTGGGTTACAGTGACAGCTCAAAGGCTTATAGAATATACTTTCTAGGGTTCAAGAATATTGATGTTAGCAAGGATGTAACATTTGATGAAAACTCAGCAGTCATCAAATCAGGGAAGGCACCTATCAAAGTTTATGAAGAACCTAAGGAAACTAGATTTCAAGACACTACCATGACTGAAGTAGTTCCAAAAGTTGTTCATGAGTTTGAAGATCCACAAGAGCCTGTAGATCCACCCCATGAGGATAACTCTCACAAGAGGAAACCTTCATGGGATGGAGAGCTCATTCAAGATGCAGAAAGATTTGGCATTCCAGAAGAAGAACACAAAGCAAAGAAGAGAACCAGATCACATACCAGCTATGTTGCTTTGCTCCGTGACATCATGAATAAAGAACCTTCTAGTTATGAAGAAGTAGCGGAAAAGAAAGAATGGAAGGATTCCATGGTTGAGGAATACCAATCAATAATGAAGAATGATGTTTGGGATGTTGTCCCAAGACCTAAAGAGAAGTCTGTTGTGACTTCCAAATGGATCTACAAAATCAAGCATGCTGCAGATGGCAGTGTAGAGAAATACAAGGCAAGATTCGTAGCTCGTGGATTCTCCCAGAAAGAGGGAGTAGATTACGAAGAAACTTTTGCACCTGTAGCCATGTATACTTCCATCAGAACAATACTTGCCCTGGCTGCAGCAATGAAATGGAAAATACACCAGATGGATGTCAAGACTACTTTTTTGAATGCTGTAGTTGAAGAGGAAGTATATGTGGAGTAGCCACTCGGTTTTGAAATACATGACAGGGATTCATATGTGTGCAGATTGAAGAAAGCCTTGTATGGCTTGAAGCAAGCTCCCAGAACCTAGTATGGTAGGATGGACAGTTTCCTATCTAGTTTGGGATTTACCAAGAGTAAAGCGGATTCCAACCTCTACTACAAGGTTGAGGAAGGGAATCCTGTGATTCTACTCCTGTATGTGGATGACTTATTTGTAACAGGAGATGATAGATTGATTGAAGATACTAAGAGCAAGCTTGCTACCGAGTTCGATATGAAAGATTTGGGAATGATGCATTATTTCCTAGGTATGGAGGTGTGGCAGAGTGCAGATGGCATCTTCCTTGGTCAAGGGAAGTACACAGTAGATATCCTGAAGAGATTCGGGATGATGGATTGCAAGGCCATGGCCACACCTATGGAATCAAATCTGAAGCTTCTATGTGATGCTTCATATGAGCCAGTTGATGTCTCTATGTATCATCAGATGATTGTGTCCTTGATGTACCTGACAAACACAAGACCAGATATTTGCTTTGCTGTGAACACATTGAGTCAGTTCCTGATAGATCCGAGGAGTGTTCAGCTGGTTGCTGTAAAGCATGTTCTGAGGTACCTGAAGGGTACAGTGGATTATGGGCTCAAGTATGAAGCGAATCAAAAGTTTAACCTGCAGGGTTATGTTGATTCAAATTGGGTTGGCAGTGTTGTAGATAGGAAGAGCACATTTGGGTGCTGCTTCAGTATGGGATCAGGTGTGATCTCTTGGTTTAGCAGGAAGCAGTCCTGCGTAGCACTGAGTACAGCTGAGGCAGAGTATGTTGCAACCTGTTCAGCTAGTTGTGAGGCAGTATGGATACGGAAGCTACTATCTGAGTTATTTGATCTCCTATTGGATGCTATTGGTATCTTTTTTGATAACCAGAGTTGTGTGAAGCTGTCCGAGAACCCAGTGTTTCATGACAGGTCGAAACACATAGAGATCAAATATCACTATATCAGGGATATGGTGCAGAGAGGAGTTGTGGAGCTCCTGTACGTTGCAACGAACGAGTAGATTGCAGATGTGCTGACGAAGCCACTAGCCAGGGTGAAGTTTGAGTACTTCAAGGAGAGGCTTGGCATTCTTCAGATTGATGACACTTCAAGGAAGAAGTGATGGACACATTTACTGAAGCCATTCCAAGCATGTTGGAAGGAGGATCCTTCACATGGCTGTGGATGTAAGCGTTGGATGATGAGCATCAGGATGATGTTTTAGTTTCTGCTTTGTATGATCAGTTGGATCATTTATATATGTATGTATGCATCATGTTGCATGGTGGATATGATCTGTTGGAAGGAGGATCCTTCACATGGCTGTGGATGTAAGTGCTGGATGATGAGCATCAGGATGATGTTCTGGTTTCTTCTTTGTATAATCAATTGGATCATTTATATATGTATGTATGTATCATGTTGGATGCTGGATATGATCAGTTGGATCATTTATATGTATATGTGTGTACGCATCATGTTGGATGCTGGATATGATCAGTTGGATCATTTATATGTATGTGTATGTACGCATCATGTTGGATGCTGGATATGATCAGTTGGATCATTTATATGTATGTACGCATCATGTTGGATGCTTGGACCATGTATCTGTATATGTATCAGGTGGATACATTGTATGATCAGGTGGATCATGTATGGTGATATGTATCATGTATTTGTATTTGTATCAGGTGGATACACTGTATGATCAGGTGGATCATGTATGATGATATGTATCAGGTAGATACTTGGTATGCATCGGGTAGATGCATTGTATGATCAGGATGATGTATGGTGAGTATCAGGTTGATACTCTATGGCCGTGGATCAAGTTGTGCAGATGACCATATAATTTGGCCCTGGGAGATTTGCAGATAGTCTTTCGAGGTTTTTCCTATGGCATATAATTTGGCCCTGGGATATCTGGAAAATGCTCTTTCAAGGTTTTGCTCTGGGAGGACATATAATTTGGCGCTGGGAGATCTACAGATAGTCTTTTGAGGTTTTGCCTATGGCATATAATTTGTCCCTGGGATATCTGGCAGATGCTCTTTCGAGGTTTTGTCTTATGGCATATAATTTGTCCCTAGGAGATCCGATAGGTTGGGCTATGTGCCCATAATAAGTCCTAGGATGCTCTTGCGAGGTTTTTCCATGACCACATATAATCTGTGCCTGGGAGATCCTATAGGTAGAGCTATGTTCTTGTAACATCCTGGGATGCTCTTGCAAGGTTTTGTGGTGACCACATATAATCTGTCCCTGGGAGATCCTATAGGTAGAGATGTGTGCTCGTAACAGCTTGGGGTTCTCTTGCGAGGTTTTGTTGTGAGGTCACATATAATATGGCCCTGGGAGATCCTATAGGTAGAGCCGTGTGCTCGTAACAACCTGGGATGCTCTTTCGAGGTTTTGTGACGCACGTAATAAGTCTTGAGGATTCCACAGTATGGCCAGTGATGACGAAGACCTGCAAGTGGTGGGCCTACATCCAGTATGAAAAAGGATCGGCTCTATAGAACTTCCTATGACGAGTAGAGTTAGATATTGGTTGAGATAGCAGCAGCAGTGACGATGACGATGATGATGACGATGCATCGATGACAATGATCCCGAGAAGAAGACTTGTCTAGCAGATCTGTGTCGAGAAATACCTTCTGAGTTAAGAGGGAGTGTTGATGTATATGTAACTTTGGAATGTATTTCATCTATGTATTTCATATATATTTATTGTACCCTTATTAGAGATGTGTTATTCCCCTATAAGGAAGTGTCGTCATGTGGATTGACAAATGTCACAAGTGTGTGTACTTGTCGATGGGTTATTAGACCACCATGTCTGGGGTTGGCCCTAAAATATATATTATATTGTGGATGTATCTAGATAGACAAGTCGGCCTCATAGTGTAACTACGCAAATAGGTTAAGTATAAATAGAGATCGGGAGATCTCTATTTGGATCATTCGGAAAGACACACTTCTCTCACTCAGAAAGTGGTGCACTAGTGAGGAGGAGGATCATCTGCTAGTAGGAGACTATCTCAGTGTATTTTGGTTGTACTTTGGTTGAGCCATTGCTCTCTCTATCTCTAAGGAAGTTGTGGGGTTTTTCACCTTAGGGTTTTCCCCAAGGAAACTTTGTGTCTCTTGTCTCTCATGCTTTTGATTCTTATGATGCTTGTCATGCTTATTGTGATTGTTATGTATTGATATACTGTATATGTTATTCTCTCAGTAAAGATCCTAGAGTATTGTAAATTAATGCTCAAAATTTAACATAGCTTAATAGAGTTGACCCATTCCTATATTATGATTACCCAAATATGTATAACCCCATGGGGGTTGGGCCCATACAGATGGTCCTCCTGCGTGATGTTCCCATGAGGGTTGTCCCATGGATGGGGGTGAACTCCCAACCATATTATAAGTCATAAACGAAGGTGGTCCTCTGCCTAGATTTTGTCCACTAATTAAAGGTTCCCCCTAATTATATTATGTCCACTATCCCAGGTTTCCCCCGTGATTATGTTTTGGATTCTAACCATAGGTTTCCCATAGCCATTGATCACATAGAATCTCTACTTACGAGGTATGTATAATTTGGTTCTACAATGGTTAACTGATGAGATATGCAAGTTACTAGAACAAGTCATTGAAGAGAGCAAGAAGACATTATGTGGGTATGTTAGACATAACTAGGAAGCATGATAATCCAAGTATGTTTTTCCTATATCAAGTTAGAATCCTACCTTGTGTTAGGATCTCATATAAGTATCCTTTTCTAAGATTGATAATGATTATTCATGAAGTTATAAGTTTGAGTAATCATGGGTTTATGCATATTATGCCTCTTACTTTGATTGATGATATGAAAAACTAGAAGAGTCCTATGGTCAAATAAGAATATGCATGAATCGAAAGAAGTACTCCCTGAAACCTTGAATACTAACGTTTGTGATAAATTACCTATGTATGAAATGACAATGACCATACATGTTTAAGATTATTTAGAATCATATTGTTTTGATAGTATTGAGATTATACTAATGAATGTATGATTATGTATGATATCTTGAGGATGACACAATGATGACACTAATGCACATTTAAGCATGCATAGTGGTCAAGGATGGATATAAGTTCAAGGACAGATAATATAGGAAGCAAAGATCAAGAGGGAGCACACTCCAGTAGTTCCTGCAAGGAAGCAAACATCAAGAGGGAACACACTCCAGTAGTTCCTACATGGAAGCAAAGATCAAGATGGAGTACACTCCAGTAATTTCTGTAAGGAAGCAAAGATTGAGAGGGAGTCCACCCAACAAGCAAACAAAGATAAGTATTTGAATTGTCATTTCTTGTATATATGATTACTTAAATGATGTTGTTCAGTCATGTGCATACTTATGTTCCTAGATTTAGGATGTATATTATGCATTTTAGAAAAGTTGCATTAATGAACAAGATACTACTAATATAGTAATGGGTAAGTGGCCTATGGTACTATACAATGTTCCATTGCTACTTATCTAGACTGAAACCTCTTTGCTGACATGTTGGGAGTAGTGCACACTCCTAGCAATGTTCTAGTAGTGATGGAAGGCATCTAGAAAGTTACCATATGAATACGGGATATGGATGAATGTTGTATTAAAGCATTGGCTAATATAATTGCATGACTGTATGACATATGCCCTTATGTGTAATATTTTGTTCTAAAACTATGATATGTTTCTAATCATGCAATTGAATTTGACTTGTAGGAAAGACCGTGTACCATCACCTACAAGAGAGACTTGTTTCTAAGAACAAGCAATGAAGACTCAACAAATCCAAAAAACTACCTATTGAAGATATTGAAGAATTTGAAGTTCCCAAGATCCAAGATGCAGTAATGGAAGGATGCCATGATTGAGGAGTACCAGAAGATCATGAAGAATGATGTTTGGGATGTGGTCCCAAGACTAGAAGGGAAGTCTGTTGTGACTTCCAGGTGGATCTACAAGATCAAGCATGCTGCAGATGGTAGTATAGAGAAATACAAGGCAAGGTTTGTAGCTTGTGGATTATCCCACAAAGAAGGGATAGACTATGAAGAAAATTTTGTACCTATAGCCATATACACTTCCATCAGAACAATACTTGCTCTGGTTGCAGTGATGAAGTGGAAGATACACTAGATGGATGTGAAGACAACTTTCTTGAATGGTGTAGTCGAAGAGCAAGTGTATGTGGAGTAGCCACTTGGTTTTGTGACACATGATAGGGAGTCATATGTTTCCAAGTTAAAGAAAGCCTTGTATGGCTTGAAGCAAGCACCCAGGACATGGTACGACAGGATAGACAGCTTCTTGTCCAGCTTGGGCTTTACCAAGAGTAAAGCGGATTCCAACCTTTACTACAAGGTTGAAGAGGGTAATCCAGTGATACTCCTATTGTATGTGGATGACCTATTTGTGATAGGTGAGGATAGGTTGATTTCCAACACGAAGAGGAAGCTTGCTACCGAGTTCGAGATGAAGGAGTTGGGTATGATGCATTACTTTCTAGGTATGGAGGCATGGAAAAGTGCAGATGGAATATTCCTTAGACAAGGGAAGTATGCAGTAGAGATCCTGAAGCGGTTCGAGATGATGGAATACAAGGCCATGGCCACACCTATGGCATTGAACCTAAATCTATTGAGTGATGCTTCATCAGAGTCGGTTGATGCCACAATGTATCATCAGATGATTGGGTCCTTAATGTACCCGACGAACACGAGATCATATATTTGCTTTGTTGTGAACACCTTGAGCCACTTCCTGACGGATCCTATACATGTTCACTTGATTGTTGTAAAGCATATTCTGAGGTATGTGAAGGGTATGGTTGATTATGGGCTCAAGTATGATGTGAATCAAAATTTTAACCTAGAGGTGTTGATTAAGATTGGGCAGGCAATGTTGTAGATAGGAAGAGCACTTCGGGGTGCTGCTTCAGTATGGGATGAGGTGTGATCTCTTGGTTTAGCAGGAAGCAATCTTGCGTAGCATTGAGTACAACCAAAGCAGAGTATGTCGCAACTTGTTCGGCTAGTTGTGAGGCAACATGGCTAAGGAAGCTACTGTCAGATTTATTTCATCTCCAGTTGGATGCTACTTGTATCTTCTGTGACAACTAGAGTTGTGTGAAGTTGTTTGAGAACTCGGTGTTCCATGAAAAGTTGAAGCACATCGAGATCAAATATCACTATATGAGGGATATGGTGCAGAGAGGAGCAGTGAAGCTCCAGTATGTTGCGATAGATGAGCAGATTGTAGATGTGTTGACCAAACCACTAGCCAGAGTGAAGTTCGAGTACTTCAGAGAGAGACTTGGTGTTCTTCAGATAGAAGATACTTCAAGAAGGAAGTGATGGGACACATTTGTAGGAGCCATTCCAAGAATGGTGGTAGGAGGATCCTTCCCACGGCTGTGGATGTAAGCACCATGTGATGAGTATCAAGACGATTCTCTAGATGACAATGATCAGGATGATCATGCAATGATGATATGCATCAGGATGATGCTATGATGATGATCAAGACGATCATGTGATGTGATGATGTGCATCAGGATGATGTACTGTATGATGATGATCAGTATGATCATGAGCATCAGGATGATGCTCTGTGCAAGGATTATTAGGTTGATCATGAGTATTAGGATGATACTCCGTGGCCATGGACAGGTTGTGCAGGTGCATGTAATTAGTCCTGTAGATCCGGACAAGTTTTGCTAGGCACATAAAAGATCCTGGGATGCTCTTTAGAGATCTTACAGGTTGCAAGACACTCTTTTAAGGTTTTGCAATAATAGCATGTAATTAGTCTTGGAGATCTGGACAAGTTGTCCTAGGCATGTAAAAGATCCTGGGATGATCTTTAGAGATCTTGCAGGTTGCAAGACACTCTTTTAAGGTTTCGTGAGTTCACATGTAATCAGTCCTGGAGATCCTGACAGGTTGTGCTAGGCACCTAAAAGATCCTGGGATGCTCTTTAGAGATCTTGTAGGTCGCAAGACACTCTTTTAAGGTTTTGTGAAGGTCACATGTAAAACATCATGGGAGATTTGATAGGTTGAGCAGTAAGCTCGTAAAAGTCCTGGGATGCTCTTTCGAGGTTTTTTTGACACTGGTAATCATCCTTGAGGATTCCACAGGATGGCTAGCTCGCAGATATGATGAAGACCTGTAGGAGGCTAGGCCTATATCCAACATGAAAAAGGGTTGGATCTGTAGAACTTCCTATGACGAGAAGAATTGAGAGATAGCACCAGTGATCGAGATGACCAGTATAGTAGCAGTGATTATGATACTCTAGTGATCCATTGATGCTGATCCAGTTCCACTATTGAAGACTTGTGCCTATATGTATTGATGCCTATGTCGAGAGAATACCTTCCTAGTTAAGAGGGAGTGTTGATGTATTTGTAACTTCGGAAGATACTATCCTATGTATTACATTTGTACTTTATTGTATTCCTGATGGAGATGTATTATTCCTCCAATCAAAAGTGTCGTCATTTGTATTTGCAAGTGTCGCAAGTATTATTGTAAGTGTCGCAACTTATATTTGATGGGTTATTAGACCACCTTAGAGGGGTTGGCCCACTATGGGTTAAAGCATTATTAGACGACCCTAGTGGGGTTGGCCCAGTGACAAGTGGTAATGGGTTATTAGACTCTCCTAAGGGAGGTTGGACCAGTTAGAGTAAAAGGAAAGTCAAAGTAAAGTATAAATATAGAGTGTGACTCTCTCATTTATTCATTCATTCACTCACTCACTTCGCATTAGTGAGAGAGATGACGAGTGTGCACAAGTGGAGGAGGAGTAGCTTCTGCAGTCACCTATCTCTTGGGGTTTGATATTTGTGATAATTGTATTGGTGCTCATTCTATCTCTGAGGAAGTTGTGGGGTTTTTCACCTTCTTGGTTTTCTCTGGTGAAATGCTTTGTGTCTCTTGTCTCTTGTCTCTTATGTTTGATATGTTGTACATGTTGTTCTTTCAGTTAATATCCTAGATCATATTGAATTAAATGATGAAAAACTAACAATTTTAAAATCCCAAAACCTTCCAAAGCCAAACTCAAATGGGGGAGTGATTAATAATTAAATATTAATAATTAAACTTTGGGAGAACTTAATTAATTTTAATTAAGTTGTTAATGGAAATTAGGAAATAATGGAACGTGGTTCCTTTGGGATATCCATGTCGGAAACCAAAATATTACGCTCGTTTTCCAGGAATGCTGTGGCAAATTCCTGGGGGGAGAGGAAAAATGGAGTCACAGACAATGAAGGGGATCACAATATGAATTTGGATTCACGAAGGTGAAGAAAACTCTGTTTTTACAACCTGTTTTTACATACCATATTTACAACCTGTATTGGCATTATATTTCCTTTGGTTGAATTAACCACTCAATTGGCAATTTGTGCATGAAACCCCTAGTTGAATTCCAACACTTGCAGTGAAGTGTATCGCTATGTGTCTACGAAGGAGCTTTGGTGGGTTAATTATGGAATTGACAAGGAAATGGTTAGAAACTATTGTTTTGGTAGTGCCTGGTAGAGATTATTTCATATTTCCCAATGATTGCTTTTTTTGCCCCTATGAGTGAGCTGAGGGGGTTGGTGATTTATCTCTAGTTAATGTATGGATCTCGGCTTGGTGGTGGACTTGGGAGCTAAAATAATACAGACTGGACAAGTTCTACAGCTGGTTGGAGTGTGGCTCACACACAATCAGTTGCTTGTTTCAGGACAGAATTCTCAGATAAGTATATTCAAGATTCTATTTCTCTATAATTTCTCTGTTAAATGATAATTTGAGAGAAAGTAATGCTGATATTTCATGGTTTTGAATTTGTATTCTGTTATATATTAATTCTCTGAAAGTATGCTTTTAGAAATTATGCTTGCCGCATTTTTGTGCATATTAAATATAATTTGGGTACAAATGAAATTTAAAAGAATTATATTTGTGGAAATCATATTTTCTAGGTTGAAATAATAAATTCCCTGTTTTAATTTAATCCTTGAGAATATAAAAACCATTAAATAGAATTTCCAGAATTGACTTAAATTCTTGAAATTGATGGTCATTTTTTGTTTAAAGTATTTCTTTGGTTACATTTAGAAAAATATGAAGGAAATAACTCATTCATATTCTCTGTGTATTTGAAATCGGAACTTAACGAATGGCTGGAAAATGACCTATTTTTAGGAATTGGTGAAAATGGTTAAAACGGAGTTATGGTGAAAATCTATGAAAGATAATGAGGAATAAATGTTCAACTATAAATCATAACATGAATTATGCATGATTTGTAAATACCATGAGCTGAGTTATAATTACCATTCTTATTTTGAATTGGTTTATTGTTTTAGTTTAAAGAGATGATTTAGTTAACTAAAGAAAAACCATGAATTGGTTGTATGGTTTACAAAAACCATGGACTATTTTAGTTAATTAAAAGTTTTGAAACTAAACCAGGCATATCTTCCTCTTCATTGCGGGCATATCTAGCTTTTGGTTGTATGGTTTACAAAAACCATGGACTGGTTTAGTTAAGTAAAAGTTTTGAAACTAAACCGTGCATATCTTTCGCTTCGTTGCAGGCATATCTTTCTTTTGGTTGTATGGTTTACAAAAAACATGGACTGGTTTAGTTAAGTAAAAGTTTTGAAACTAAACCAAGCATATCTTCCTCTTCATTGCAGGCATATCTTGCTTTTCATTGCGGGCATATCGCTTGATCCTTATTCCTTGCGTGATCTTTCTTCCTTGCGGGCATATCTTCCTGCTTATTGAATTTTTGATCCTTCTTCCTTGCGTGATCCTTCTTCCTTTGTGTCCATATCTTCCTTCTTGTTAACATCAATGCCAACACATTATTCAACACGACTTTCACAGTAAATGGTAGGTATCGGGACATTGGCTAAGTTATAACATATAAACAATATTTATCCTGACTTCTGACTTCTGACAAGAAGGATCGACCACCCCTTCATTTAATAGATAATTGTGAACACCAATATCCAATAGTTCACCTGTATCCAGGATGGTGAACACAAGAAGGATCGAACGACCCTTCTTGGAGTCGAGGACTATTATAAAAATAATACCGGGAAGAAGAAGGGTCAGCTGCCCCTTCATTTAGGATGGAATTGTGCAAATATTGAACCTACGAAGGCCAGGCCGTCAATTCATGTATATCTAGAATGGTGAAGACTGAAAAATTACTAAGCACAAGAAGGGTCACCTGACCCTTCGTTTAGTAGATAATTGTAAACACCAATATCTAGCAATTCACCTGTATCCAGAATGGTGAATACAAGAAGGATTGAACGACCCTTCTTGTAATCTAGAACTAGTATGAAAATAATACTGGGCAGAAGAAGGGTCGATCGCCCCTTCATTTATGGGGTAATTGTGCAAATATTCAACCTATGAAGGCTAGGCCATTAATTCATGTATATCCCAAATGGTGAAGAATGGAAAAATACTAAGTACAAGAAGGGTCAACCGACCCTTCATTTATCAGAGAAATGTAAAAATATTTAATCTACAAAGGATGGGAAGACAATTCCCGACTACGGAATTCCATAGTAAATGGTAGGGATCAGGACATTGGCTAAGTTATAACATATAAACAATATTTATCCCGACCTCTGACTTTTGACAAGAAGGATCAACTGGTCCTTCTTTTAGTAGATAATTGTGAACACCAATATCTAGCAATTCACCTGTATCCAGAATGGTGAACACAAGAAGGATACCCACCCTTCTTGCAGTCTAGAACTATTATGAAAATAATACTGGGCAGAAGAAGGGTTGGTCGCCCCTGCATTCATTTATCTCGGGCCTCATTTAAAAATGGGGTGTTGGTTAAAGGCATTCAACTTCAAATGACTATCATATTATACAGACAACATTTCATTTAGTGATTTGTATATTTTTGACAACTTCTACATTTAATTGATGTAAATTCTAATGGAAAATTCTCAAATTATTTATGGACATAGTATCATGTATCTAGTGATGTGTTTCAAATATTGTTTCAAAAGTTGAAGCACATGAAATCAATATACTTAGAAACATTGAAACATAATATTTTATTGACTGTGTTGTGTGTGTATAAAGTGGGCATATCCTGTGATCCTTCTTCCTTGTGTGATCCTTATTCCTTGCAGGCATATCTTCCTTCTTGTTGACATTGTGATCCTTCTTTGTCTAAGATTACCAAATGCTTCTTTGGATAGTGGCTTATTGAAGATATCAACTATCTGTTCCTTTTTATCAACATATTCCAGTTTGACAACCGTTTGTGACACTTGGTCTCTTAGAAAGTGGTATTTTATTGGAATGTGATTTGTCTTGGAGTGCTTTATAGGATTTTTTGATATGTTTATGGCACTAGTATTGTCACAGTTTATCACTATGGGATGCTCATACTTGACAAGTAATTATTCCAATGTATGCTTCATCCAAATGCCTTGAGTACAACATAATGCAACAACAATATATTCAACTTCTGTTGTAGATAGTGCAATGGAGGGTTGTTTCTGTTCATTTTTTGATAATTTCATTCCATTATCATTAGGATATCTAAGAGAATAACATGTACAACATATCTACAACATAGCAATCATAAACACAATCATGCAAGCACACAAGAGACACAGAGTTTCACCGGGGAAAACCAAGAAGGTGAAAAACCCCGCAACTTTCTCAGAGATAGAATAAACCCCAATACAAGATCACAAGTATCAAACCCAATAAGATGTTTCTAGTAGATGCTCCTCCTCCTCCACATGTGCACCACTTTATCTCTTACCTATGCGAGCTTGTGAAGTGAGAGAATGAATCAAATGAGAGACACAACCTCTCTATTTATACACTGACTTGACCTGCCAATAAATTACTAGGGCCGACTTACTAATAAAGTCTAATAACCCAACCCCATGACCTAACCAGGTCCAACCCCGCACTGGTGGTCTAATAACCCATCAATACAAATGATGACACTTAAAATGTAACTTGTGACACTTGCAAATACAAATGTCGACACTTCCAATCAGAGGAATAATACATCTTTGTGGGATATACAATAAAGTACAAATGTAATACATAGAAGAATATCTTCCGAAGTTACAAATACATCAACACTCCCTCTTAACTAGGAAGGTATTATGAATGCAGGTCATCAATACATATTGGTGCAAGTCTTCAATTCTGGAGCTGGATCATGATCGCTAGATCACGGAGCATCATCATCATCACTACTACTGTACTTGACATCTCAATCACTAGGCTATCTCTGAATTCTGCTCATCCTAGGAAGTTCTACAGAGAAAGCCCTTTTTCATCCTGGATGTACGCCCACCACTTGTAGGTCTTCATCATCATTGTCCATACTGTGGAATCCTCTGGACTTATTACGTGCGTCAACAAAACTTAGCTCAGACTATAGGATCTTTTACATGTTGATTGTCACAAAACCTTAAAAGAGTGTCTTGCAACCTGCAAGAACTCTAAAGAGAATCCTATCTCAGACTATAGGATCTCCAAGACTGATTACATGCGACCCCCCACCACAAAACCTCGAACGAGTATCCTAGCTTAGACTATAGTATCTCCTAGGATCTTTTCTATGTGGTTCAGCAAAACCTTAATGTTGAAATATTGTAACTTCTAAGAATATTATATTTGTATTATTCTGGAGATGTTTCATTCCTCCGATGGGACTTTATTATGTATCCGGAGATGTTTATTCCTATGAGATATTGTGGTAACTAGGGTTATTAGATCTCCTAGGAGAGATCGGCCCTGAGTTAGTTATTTGAGGGTTATTAGACTCTCCTAGGAGAGGTCGGCCCCATAGGGTAAAAAGTCAGTCGAAAAACAAGTATAAGTAGAGGAGGATGTTCCTCACTTATCTCATTCATTCATCCACTTGGGAGTAGCGCACAAGTGAGAGAGAGGTCTACATAGGAGGAGAAGGATCTCTAGTCTTGGACTACATCTTGTATTTGGTTGATCATCTTTATTAAGGAAAGCTTTGCTAGGTTTTCTACCCCATGAGGGTTTCCCAGGGTAATTCTCTGTCTATCTTGTGATTGTGTTTCTTTCAGTGATATTGCTAGTCAAATTAGTATAAAGTTAACATGGTATCAGAGCTAGCCTGAACAGGACATCTTTCACAAGGTGAAAATCTCTCTCTCCTCCTCTGGTGAAAATTAGGGTTTCTTCAAAAGTTGGTATTTTTGGATTCTGATTGCATGGTTGGATAACCCTTCTCAAAATCAAAGTTTTGAGCCCTAGATCAAGGTTTTTGGTTGGGTATAACTCCGAGAAAGTCAAACCCTAGTTTGACCAAAAGTGCAGAAAACTAGAAAACTAGAGAACTAGAAAAGTTGCGCACCTATGCACCAGTAAAGTAGAAAAGGTGTGAACTTGTGCACCATAAAACTAGAAAAGAGGAGACCAGAAAACCAAAAATTCTGTTGTAGATCCGGAAGTTGAAAAGTTGAAGTTTCTAGAAGCATAACACACTAGAACTTCCAATTCAATCAAGCACATCTCCTGGTAAGTGTTATTCTATCTCTTGAGAAACTTCAATCTCTTTGACCCCTGGAGAAGATGGCTCCAAGCACTAAGCTTGAAGACAAGCTAAAGGGTATAGAAAATTTTTGGGCATGGAAATACAGAATTGGCCTCATTCTTGAAGAGAATGATCTTTCCCAGTATATCAAGGATGAGATTGCAGAACTTG
Organism: Larix kaempferi; assembly: GCA_027924585.1. Lineage (NCBI taxonomy): Eukaryota > Viridiplantae > Streptophyta > Pinopsida > Pinales > Pinaceae > Larix > Larix kaempferi. Next base: position 5,126,856 of record BSBM01000506.1, read on the forward strand.
GAGAAGATGAAGCCAAAGAGAAGTATAGGAAGGATTTGATTAGGGAAAAGAGAATCATTGCCGATTCTATTAAATACCACTTGATTCCCCAAGTGGCATCCAAGAAGACTCCAAAGGAAATGTATGATGCCCTTTCCAGAATGTATGAGGGAAAGAACATCAATAGGAAGATGAATTTGAGAGCTCAATTGAAGAGCACAAAGTTGAATAAAGGAGAATCTATTCAAGACTATTTCTCAAGGATCTCCCAGTTCAAGGAACAAATAGATGCTATTGGAGATACCCTTGATGAAGTTGAACTAGTCATGACTTCTCTAAATGGTATCACTAGACCATGGAAGTCATTTATCCAAACCATGTGTGCCAGAAAAGAGAGCATGAAGTTTGATGTGGTATGGGAAGATTGCATCCAAGCAGAAGCTAGGGTTGCCAACAGAGAAGCCCTGCTCAAAGAAGATTACAAAGCCTTGGCTACACACACCAAGAGAAGAAGGAATCAATCTTACTTCAAGAAGGATAGTCACAAGGAGTCTCAATCTCCACAAAGATTTTAGAAGAAAGGAAGAAGAAAACACTCTTCTTTCCAATGTTTCAATTGTCACAAAATAGGACACATTGCTAGACATTGTCCTTCAAAGAAGAAGAAAGATATTCACCATAAAATACATCAATCACATCTTGCAGAAGATGGTAGTGAAGAAGAAGAAGAAGAGGAAGAAAGGCCTCACAAGAAACGATCTAGAAGAGAAGAAGAACAGGAAGAAAGGCCCTTCTTCAAGAGAAGATCTATAAGAAATGAAGAAGAAGATGCAGAAGAGTATATTCTATTCTCTGCACTCTCTGGATCTATAACACCTGGAGAAGATACATGACTTATTGATAGTGGTGCTTCAAAGCACATGACTAGACAAAAGAAAACTCTTTCAAAATTGGAAGAGAAGACCTCCCCACAGAAAGTGTCATTAGGACATGACTATCAATATCCCATCAAGGGAATTGGTGAAGCAAATTACAAGCTTGATTCTGGAACCCCCATGAAGATGAAGAAAATATTGTATGTACCAGGATTGAAGAAGAACTTGCTTTCCATCTTAGCATTGGATAAGAAAGGTTATAGGGTTTCATTCATTGATGGACAAGTATTAATGTGGTCCAAAGGTAAATCTATTGAGGATGCAATTGTCATTGGTGAAGAGGAAGGAGGTATGTACAAGCTCAAGGGCCATCTAGAAGCTGCCCTTGTACATGAAGCCACTAGCCCAAATGAGCTATGGCATAGGAGGCTTGCTCACATTAATTACAAGGCACCACCTCATGTAAGCAAGGTAGTTATAGGTCTACTATAATTAAAGATTGATCATGATGGCACATGAAAAGGATGTGCAAAAGGGAAGAATATCAAGAATCCATTTCCAAAGAGTGAAACAAAGACTAAGAGTACCTTGGAGTTAATTCATTCAGATGTACGTCGACCAATTCCCTCCACATCTTTGAGTGGATATGAATACTATCTCACATTTATTGATGACTATTCAATGAAGAATTGGATATACTTTCTAAAAGGAAAGAATGAAGTCTTTGGAAAGTTCAAGGAGTTCAAAGCCTTGATAGAGAATCATTTAGAAAAGAAAATCGAAATACTTAGGACAGATATGGTGGAGAATATACTTCAAAGGACTTTGAATATTTTTGTAAGGAAGCTGGAATCAAGAGGGAGCTAACCACTCCCTACAATCCCCAACAAAATGGTGTGGCGGAAAGAAAGAACAGAACCATCATGGAAGCTGTAAAGACAATGATACATTATCAAGACCTACCTATGTATCTATGGGCTGAAGCAGCTAGGACAACAGTCTATGTGCAAAATAGACTATCCCACGGTGCTCTTGATTTCAAGACTCTAGAAGAAGTGTTCACAAGAAAGAAGCCTGAGGTAAGTCACCTCAAGATATTTGGATGTCTAGTGTACATTCACTTTCCAAAAGAAAAGAGGACCAAGTTAGATCCTTCTGGGAAGAAGAGAATATTTGTTGGATATTGTGAAGCGTCCAAAGCATTTAGAATTTACATCCCAGGTTTTCATCATATGGAAATAAGTAGGGATGTGAAATTTGATGAAGAAGCAGCTCTCAAGAGATCTAGGAAGTGCCAGTATGAAGAATTATATGAAGAAGATGCACCTCCGAGAACTACAGAGGCTGTACCCATCCCCGACGATGTAACACCTGAAGACCATGATATGATAGAACCACAAGAACCCCCCCTTTCAAACATTTTAAGGAAAAGAAAGCCAGCATGGGCAAGAGATATTATACTGGGAGAAGAAAAGTATGGAGCTCCTGAAGGCTCCACTAGAGTACGCAAGAAACCAAAGCCATTCTCCAACTATATGGCTTTGATGTGTGATCTTGTAGATCAAGAACCTACTAGTTATGAAGAGGCAATTCATGAGAAAGAATGGGTAGAGGCAATGACAGAGGAATACTAGTCAATAATGAAGAATGATGTTTGGGATATAGTTCCCAAGCCAAAAGACAAAAGTGTGGTATCCTCCAAATGGATATACAAAATAAAGCATGCTATGGATGGTAGCATTGAAAAATATAAAGAAAGATTTGTGGCCAAAGGATTCTCTCAGAAAGAGGGAATTGACTATGAAGAAACATTTGCACCAGTCGCAAGGTACACTTCCATTAGAACCATCATGGCACTTGCATCCATGATGAAATGGGATTTACACAAGATGGATGTAAACATAGCCTTCATGAATGGTGTGATTGAGGAAGAAGTGTACATAGAACAACCACAAGGATTTGAGGTCAAAGATGGAAGAACCCATGTATGCAAACTAAAGAAGGCCTTGTATGGGTAGAAGCAAGCTCCCAGAGCTTGGTATGGAAGAATTGACAGTTTCTTTACAAACATGGGCTTTACCAAAAGTAAAGTTGATCCTAATATTTATCTCAAGGTTATGAATGATGAACCTGTCATATTGTTGCTATATGTGGATGATCTATTTCTGACTGGAAATGAGAAACAAATTATTGAGTGCAAGAAGAAGCTCTCATCAGAGTTTGAGATGAAAGATCTCGGATTGATGCACTACTTCCTAGGTCTGGAAGTATGGCATAGACCAGATGGAATCTTTCTCAACCAAGGTAAGTATGCTATGGGAATCTTGAAAAGATTCGATATGTTGGAATGCAAATCCATGGCCACTCCCATGGATTCCAACTTAATGATATTAGTTGATGACTCTTTAAAGTTAGTGGATGTGACTCTGTACAGATAGATTATTGGGTCATTAATGTATCTGACAAATACCAGGCCAGACCTATGCTTTGCGGTAAGAACTCTGAGTCAGTATCTAGTGAAACCTAGACGAGTTCACCTAATTGCTGCAAATCATGTGATGAGGTACCTAAAGGGTACGATAGATTTTGGTCTCTATATCGTGGAGATCATGACTTCATATTGTATGGCTACATAGATGTTGATTGGGCAGGAAGTGTATAAGACAGGAAGAGTACATCGGGTGGATGTTATTGTTTGGGATCTACCATGATCTCGTGGCTTAGCAGAAAGCAATCAAGTGTGGCTCTCAGCACAGCTGAAGCAGAATATATAGCTTCCTGCTCTGCTAATTGCGAAGTGGTATGGCTTTGGAAGTTATTATCAGGATTGTTTGACTTAGAGATGGACCCCACTGTGATTCTATGTGACAACTAGAGTTGTATCAAGATGACAGAGAATCCAGTGTTCCATGATAAGTCAAAGCACATAGAGATCTGATATTTCTATATGGGATATGGTGTAGAAAGGAGTTATAAAGCTCGAGTATGTAGGCAGTGATGAACAAGTTGCCAATGTATTGACCAAACCTCTGTCTCGAGTAAAGTTTGAGTATTTCCAAGACAAGCTTGGTGTAGTTCAAAAGGACCCTCCTCAAAAGGGTGAGTGATATGGTCGATGATAATATTTGGATACTGGTATCAATGAGGATACCTGTATCGATGATACGAGTGCCTATATTGATGGAAAGGTCGATAATAAGGATACATGTATTGATTAGGATACTGTGTCAATGAGGCTAATTATTCCAATGATGAGGTTGATGATGAGGTTGCCTGTTTCGACGATGAGGTCAATGAAATGGTCCTTAGACTTTGTGTAAGTGGACAATAAGAGGATTGTATCATCCGTGGAATTCAGTCCTAAATTGATCTGCAGATAGATGTCTCCGAGAATAAGAGGATTGTATAATCCGTGGCCTTCAGTCCTAGAGTGATCCATACACAGATGTCTCTGAGAGTAAGAGGATTGTATCATCCATGGAATTTAGTCCTAAAGTGATCCGCAGACAGATGTCTACGAGAGTAAGAGGATTGTATCATCCATGGACTTCAATCCTAAAGTGATCCGCAGACATATGTCTCCGAGAGTAAGAGGATTGTATCATCCATATACTTCAGTCCTAAAGTGATCCGCAGAAAGATGTCTTCGAGAGTAAGAGGATTGTATCATCCATGGACTTCAGTCTTAAAGTGATCCATAGATAGATGTCTGCGAGAGTAAGAGGATTGTATCATCCGTGGACTTCTGTCCTAAAGTGATCCGCAAATAGATGTCTTAGAGAGTAAGAGGATTGTATCATCCGTGGCCTTCAGTCCTAAAGTGATCCACAGACAGATGTCTCTGAGAATAAGAGGATTGTATCATCTGTGGAATTCAGTCCTAAAGTGAGCCACAGACAGATGTCTGCGAGAGTGAGGGGATTGTATCATCCTTGGACTTTAGTCCTAAAGTGAGTCGTAGATAGATGTCTCCAAGAGTGAGGGGATTGTATAATCCTTGGAATTCAGTCCTAAAGTGAGCCGTAGACAGATGTCTCCAAGAGTGAGTGGATTGTATAATCCCTAGACTTTAGTTCTAAACTGAGCTGCAAACAGATGTCTTCGAGAGTGAGAGGATTGTATCATCCCTGGACCTCAGTCCTAAATTGATCCGCAGACAGATGTCTTTGAGAGTGAGGGGATTATATCGTTCCTGGACTTCGATCCCTGAATTGATCCGTAGACATATGTCTATGAGAAGTGGTCCTTAGAATTTATCTAAGTTGATGAGTGGACTGCATCATCCCTAGACATGATATGGTGTCTTAAATAGAACATGTGTGTTGCAAGGTGTGCTGCTATTGTGCTGTTGATCGAGAGGATCTAGTTGATGACAATGCTGCAATTGTGATGGTCTAGATGACGATGTTATGATTGTGATGGTGTAGATGACGATGTTGTGATCTTGATGGTCTAGATGACGATGCTGTGATCGTGATGGTCTAGATGACGATGCTGTGATCATGATGATCTAGATGACGATGCTGTGGTCGTGATGGTCTAGATGACGATGCTGCTGATCGTGATGATGATGCTATTGATCTTGAGGATCTAGATTATGATATTGATTGGTAGATCCATATGATGAGGCTGTTGATCGAGATATCTAGATGATGATACTGTAGCTGATCAAGTGCTGCAGAAGATGAAGACTCAATACTAACGATGCTGATGTTCCAGTAACTGTCTGAGTTACTGATGATGATGTATAAAGAAAGCTTCCAATGATTTATAGATGTATCATGTAGTTGATGACTCCTTACTCCTACATATGTTGTTATAATATCCTTCTCATTAAGGGGGAGTGTTGAAATATTGTAACTTCTAAGAATATTATATTTGTATTATTCTGGATATGTTTCATTCTTCTGATGGGACTTTATTATGTATCTAGAGATGTTTATTCCTCCGAGAGATTGTGGTAACTGGGGTTATTAGATCTCCTAGGAGAGGTCGGCCCTGAGTTAGTTATTTGAGGGTTATTAGACTCTCCTAGGAGAGGTCGGCCCCATAGAGTAAAAATGTCAGTTGGAAAACAAGTATTAGTAGAGGAGGATGTTCCTCAATTATCTCATTCATTCATCCACTTGGGAGTAGCGCACAAGTGAGAGAGAGGTCTATATAGGAAGAGAAGGAGCTTTATTCTTGGACTACATCTTGTATTTGGTTGATCATCTTTATTGAGGAAAGCTTTGCTAGGTTTTCTACCCCATGAGGGTTTCCCAGGGTAAATATCTGTCTATCTTGTGATTGTGTTTCTTTCAGTGATATTGCTAGTCAAATTAGTATAAACTTAACAGTTAAAAGAGTGTCTTGCAACCTACAAGAACTCTAAAGAGAATCCTAGATCAAACTATAGGATCTCCAGGACTTATTACATGCCTCTCTAGTAGAAAAACCTAGAAAGAGTATCCTAGCTCAGAGTATAGGATCTCCTAGGATCTTTTCTATGCTACCTGTAGCAAAACCTTGAAAGAGCATCCTAGCACAAACTATAGGATCTCCCAGGATCTTTTCTATGCTACTTGCACAACCTATCCATGGCCACGAAGTATCAACCTGATCATCATCATAACATCGTCCTGATGGATATCATCCAGAGTATCATCCTGATACTCATCACACATGATCATCCTGATCATCGTCACTGCATCATCCTGATGCATATCATCCAGAGTATCATCCTGATACTCATACATATACATGATCCAAATGATCATACAAAGCATCCACCTGATGCATATACATATACATAATCCAACTAATCATACAAAGCATCCACCTGATGCATATCCAAAGCAGTAACTGGAGCATCGTCCTGATGCTCATCACACAGTGCTTACATCCATAGCCATGGGAAGGATCCTCCTCTCACCATGCTTGGAATGCCCCCTGCACATGTGTCCCATCACTTCTTCCTCAAAGTATCTTCAATTTGAAGAACACCAAGCCTCTCTCTAAAGTACTCAAACTTCACTCTAGCTAGTGGTTTCGTCAACACATCTGCAACCTGCTCATTCGTTGCAACATACAGGAGCTTTGCTACTCCTCTCCGCACTATATCCTTGATATAGTGATATTTTATTTCGATATGCTTCGACCTGTCATGGAACACCGGGTTCTCTAACAACTTCACACAACTCTGGTTGTCATACAAGATACAGGTAGCATCCAATGAGAGATCAAATAACTCAAACAATAGCTTCCTCATACATACTGCCTCACAACTAGTCGAACAAGCTACGACATACTCTGCTTCGGTTGTACTCAGTTTTACGCAAGCATTAGAGAGATTTTGAGGTCAAAAAAGGGCCTCCTAAGAGATGTACTACAAAAATATGAGATATATTAAAATATTATGAATTGGGGGTTTTATGGGGTAGGTATATATGACAAGTCACCTCCCACACTATTTTCTATGCACAATATAAATAACCATGGTTGAGTTACTTTTCAAAATTCACTAGAAATAAAATTAATAAAATAAGTCTACATTGACGTGACTAAGATTCATTGTAAATTCCCAAAAATATATTGTCCTTTAACATTTATTTGTCTTGAACTTGCAAATGAAATTAAATAATAAAAAACATTTTTAAGAGCTTTTTTTTAAATTTTATGTTGACTTTTTATATTTAGTACTTTTCTCATGAATTTAATAATGTAATTTAATTGAGAATTTATTTACATGTAAAATGCCAATAATATTATTATAATCCACATTGCATTATTATTATTATTATTATTTATTAAATCTATTATTATTCTTTATTAGTTTGACATTATGTTATTAAATAGAATGGAATGAATATATAATTTAAAATTAAAAACATAAAAATGATAATATATTATTTTATAAAAAAATGTGAAAGGACTTTCTTTATGAATTAAGAGTACTTCACTTGAAAATGACAATAATATTATTTTATGTGAAAGTGTGAAAAGACATTCATTATGAGTACTTTACTTGAAAATGACAATAATATTATTTTATAAAAAGACTATCATTATGAGTACTTTACTTTATGACTTAAAAGTACTTACACCACTACCTTGGTTAACTATGTGTTTTCATCCACCATAGAAAATTTGACAAATAAGCATTCTTAACTCATGCAATGCCACCTCACCAAGGGGGATGATGTCATCTACTAGAATGTGATTGGTTGTATTTTATAGTACATTTTCTTTGTTTTGAGGCCCTTTTTTTACCTCAAAATTTCTCTAATGATTGCTTCCTGCTAAACCAAGAGATCACACCTGATCCCATTCTCAAGCAGCACCCCGAAGTGCTCTTCCTATCTGCAGCATTGCCTGCCCAATCTGAATGAACATAACCCTCTAGGTTAAAATTTTGATTTGCATCATACTTGAGCCCATAGTCAATTGTACCCTTCAGGTACCTCAGAATGTGCTTTACAGTAACCAGGTGAACACCTCTTGGATCCGTTAGGAACTGGCTCAATGTGTTCACTGCAAATCAAATATATGGTCTTGTGTTCGTCAGGTACATTAAGGACCCAATCATCTGATGATCAACTGGATCAGATGAAGCATCACACAGAAGCTTCATGTTTGATGCCATAGGTTTGGTCATGGCCTTGCAGTCCATCATCCTGAACCTCTTCAGGATCTCTAATGCATACTTCCCTTGTCCAAGGAAGATTCCTTCTGTAGTTTTCCACACCTCCATGCCTAGATAGTAGTGCATCATCCCCAAGTCCTTCATCTCGAACTCGGCAGCAAGCTTCCTCTTCGTGTCGGCAATCAATCTATCCTCACTTGTAACAAATAGTTCATCCACATACAAAAGTAGTATCACTGGATTTCCTTCCTCAACCTTGTAGTAAAGGTTGGAATCCGCTTTACTCTTGGTAAAGCCCAAACTGGATAGGAAACTGTCCATCCTACCATACCAAGTCCTAGGAGCTTGCTTCAAGCCATACAAGGATTTCTTTAACCTGCACACATATGACTCCTTGTCATGTGTCTCAAAACCGAGTGGCTGCTCCACATACACTTCCTCTTCGACTACACCATTCAAGAAAGCTTTCTTGACATCCATATGGTGTATCTTCCACTTCATCACTGCAGCCAGAACAAGTACTGTTCTGATGGAAGTGTATCTAGCTACAGGTGCAAAAGTCTCTTCATAATCTATTCCCTCTTTTTGGGAGAAACCACGAGATACAAACCTCGCTTTGTATTTCTCTATGCTACCATCTGGAGCATGCTTGATCGTATAGATCCACTTGTAAGTCACAACAGAATTCCCTTCACGTCTTGGGACTACATCCCAAACATCATTCTTCATGATTGACCGGTACTTCTCAACCATGGCATCCTTCCATTCTTTCTTTTCCGCTGCTTCTTCATAACTGGAAGGTTCTTTGTTCATAATATCACAGAGTAAGGCAACATAACTGGTATGTGATCTTGTCCTTTTCCTTTCTTTGTGTTCTTCTTCTGGAATGCCATATCTTTCTGCATCTTGAATGAGCTCTCTATCCCATGCAGGTTTCCTCTTGTGAGAGTTCTTCTCACGGGGTGGATCTATAGGTTCTTGTGGATCTTCAATTTCATGATCTTCTTCTGGAATTGCTTCATTCATAGTGGTGTCTTGAAATCTGGTTACCTTTGGTTCTTCATTCTCTTCAATAAGTGTCTTTCTTGATCTGATGTATGCCGAGTCTTCATCAAATGTTACATCGCTGCTGATATCAATCTTCTTGAACCTTGTAAAGTATATTCTGTAAGCCTTTGAGCTTTCACTGCAACCCACAAAGATGCCATTCTTTCCTGAAGGATCTAGCTTTGTCCTCTTTTCTTTTTGGAATGTGTGTAAATACTGGACAACCAAATATCCTGAGATGGCTAGCTTCAGGTTTCTTACTAGAGAAGACTTCTTCCGGTGTCTTGTTTTCAAGTATCTTGTGAGGTGTTCTGTTCTATACATATACAGCTGTCCTAGGTTCTTCTGCCCATAGATGCATAGGAAGATCCTAGTCATGAAGCATTGTCCATGCTGGTTCCATGATAGTTCTATTCTTCTATTCTACAACTCCATTTTTTTGTGGATTGTAAGGAGCAGTCAACTCCCTCTTAATCCTTGAATCACTGCAAAGTTTCTTGAAATCACCTTAAGTGAATTATCCACCATTGTCAGATCTAAAGGTCTTGATTTTCTATCAAGGCTTTGAATTCCTTGAATTTGTTGAATACTTCATCTTTGTTCTTCAAGAAATAAATCCAAGTCTTCCTAGAGAAATCATCAATGAAAGAAACGTAGTATACATACCCACTCAGAGAATTGGATGACATCGGACCGCATACATCATAGTGGATAATCTCCAAGATTCCTTTTGCTTTGCTTTTGCTACTTGGAAATTCTTTCTTTGTGTTCTTTCCTTTTGCACATCCTTTGCAAACACCTTCATGTTTAAACTGGATTTCAGGAAGACCTTCTACAACTTTGCTTGCAATTGGTAGTGCTCTATAGTGCACTTGTGTAAGCCTTCTATGCCAAAGTTCACTTGGCTCCATGTATTCATATACCATGGCATGTTCAGGGTGTCCCTTCAATTTGTACAATCCTCCCTCTTGCTCTCCAATCACTACTGCATCATCTATGGTCTTACCTTTTGGCCACATGAGTACTTGGCCATCCACAAATGCAACTCTAATCCCTTTTGCATCCAAAGATGATATGGATAGGAGATTCTTCTTGAGCCCAGGTACATATAGAACATATTTCATCTTCAAAGACTTCCCAGAGTCTAGTTTGTAGGAGGCTTCACCACTTCCTTTGATAGGAGATTGATAGTCATCTCCAAGTTTCACTTTATGAGGTGACTCATGTTCAGATAGATCTACAAAGGATTCTTTAAACCTAGTCATGTGTTTGGAAGCCCCACTATCAATAAGCCAATCATCACATCCATGAGAGATAGTACCTGTGAGAGGATATATTAGAACATATTCATCTTCACTTGATGAGTCATCACTTTTTCTCTAGTCTTCTTCTTGGGAGGTTCATCATCTTTGGTAGCATGAGAATGATATCTCTTCTTGTTGTTCCTGTTGTTGTTGAAGTATTTTCTTTTCTTGGGACATTCTGAAGCAAAGTGTCATTTTTCATCACATTTGAAGCATCAAACATGACAGAGATCTTTCTTCTTTTGATGGAAGCGAGAGTGTTTCTTGTTGTGAGATTTCTCCCTCTTAAAATTACTTCCCTTAGTGTGTGCTATGAGGGCTTGATCTTCATTCCCCATCTTTTCTTCTCGGACCACAAGCCTAGCTTCTTCTTGTGAACATTCTTCCCATAATCTACTGAAGGAGATCAATTTCCTTCTTGCACAGATTCCTTGGATGAAGGAGTCCCATTACCTAGGTAGTCCATTCAAGGTGGTCATGACGATTTCTCCATTCTCCACTACTTCATGCACAACTTCAAGTTGTTCATTTATTTGAGAGACCTTAGAGAAATTGGATTGGATGGTCTCTCCATTCTATAATTTTACCCCTTTCAATTGATTCCACAGAGTCATCTTCTAATTTATGTTCTTTCCTTCAAACAACTTGGTCAAAGAGTCAAACATATCCTTAGGTGTCTTTATGGAAGACACATGGGGTATGAGATGGTCTTTTATAGAATTGGAAATGATTCTCTTAGCCTTGACCAAGTCTTTCTTGTGTAAGGCCTTAGCCTCATCTCCCTCTGGAATTGGAAACTCTTCTTTTATGTAGGTGTCCAAATCATTCTCTTCTAGGATTAACCCAATCCTATACTTCAATGCTCGGAAGTTATCAGCTCCATCAAGCTTATCCTCAGGCTTGGTGTGGTGAGACATCTTAAAGAGTACTTCAAATGGAAATATAAATTTTTAGGTATTACCACTTGATTTGCTGAAAACTGGATCTCGAGCTGGATTAAGGTTTGTCAGAGAAACCCTAAAAAATAAAAATTTGAATTTCAAACTTCTGAAAGGATAGAAAGATGCACCTTGCTGAGTTGGTCAAGCTAGTATACTCATAATTTGAAATCTACAAATTTTCACCCCTCAAAATTGCTTTTGAGATTTTCGAATTCATTAGACAGGACCCCAAACTAGGGTTTGATTTTCCCGGAGCTTCACCCAACCAAAAAGTTTGATCCAAAGCTCTAAACTTTGATTTTTCAGAGGGGCTTCCAACCGTGGTCTTGGATTTCAGAAATTCCATTTTTTGCAGAAATCCTAATTTTTAGGTCAAAAACTGGAACAACTCAGAATTGAATTCTATCTCAACAGAAAGATGTGCCCTTCCAAGGAGAGTCAATCTAGCCTCCTTCCTTTGATGATCTGTGGAGAGAAACCCAAATATTAAGAAGCCCTAGCTTCCACAGCTATAAAGTGCCTTCTTCTTAGGTCAGCTCTGATACCATGTTAATTTTTTGATAATTTCATTCCATTATCATTAGGATCTCTAAGAGAATAACATGTACAACATATCTACAACATAAAAATCATAAACACAATCATGCAAGCACACAAGAGACACATAGTTTCACTAGGGAAAACCAAGAAGGTGAAAAACCCTGCAACTTCCTCAGAGATAGAATAAACCCCAATACAATATCACAAGGATGAAACCTAATAAGATGTCTCTAGAAGATGCTCCTCCTCCTCCACATGTGTGCCACTTTCTCTCTTAGCTATGCGAGCATGAGAAGTGAGTTAATGAATCAAATGAGAGACACAACCTCTCTATTTATACACTGACTTGACCTGCCAATAAATTACTGGGGCCGATTTGCTAATCAAGTCTAATAACCCAACCACATGACTTAACCAGGGCCGACCCCACACTAGTGGTCTAATAACCCATCAATACAAATGATGACACTTACATTGTAACTTGCGACACTTGCAAATACAAATGATGACACTTCCAATCAGAAGAATAATACATCTATGTGGGATATACAATAAAGTAAAATGTAATACATAGAAGAATATATTCCGAAGTTACAAATATATCAACAGTTTCTTGCTTGGCCATGATACCAAACAGTCTCCCAAGTAGAATGCTACTCCACTGGTTGTCTTTTGGTCATCCATACTTCCTACCCAACCTGCATCAGTGAATGCTTTTAAGGTAATGTATTGACCTTTTGGGTACCATAAACCATACTCCATAGTACCTTTCAAATATTTGAGAATTCTTTTTACTATTGTTACAAGTGTTTCTTTCGAAGCTGATTGGAATCTAGGAATTAGTCCTACATCTTGAATCACATCTGGTCTTGTAGTTGTCACATATAGTAGGTTACCTATCATATATATATACATAGCACGATCCACTTTGAAAGATTCATCATCCTTACTTAAATTACAACCAGTGATCATGGGGGTACTAATAGGCCTGGAGTCTTCCATCTTACAAAAATTTTAGCATCTCTTGAATGTACTTGGTTTGAGAAATGAAGATTCCTTTCTCTGATTGAGTGACTTGTAATCCTAAGAAGAATGTTAGTTCTCCCAACAAAGAAATTTCAAATTCTTCCTTTATATCTGAAGGAAATTTTACACTCGGGATTTGTAGATCACTTCCAAATATGCTATCATCTACATAGACAACAACAATGATCATATTCTCATTTTCAAACTTTATGTAGAGATTACTGTCAGTGGCCCCTCTTTTGTATCCTTGCTGCTTCAAGTAGTTGTCAAGTCTTGAGAACCTATTGTAGGCACAACAAATCCCATTTTTATAAGATAACAATGGGAGCCCCCATTTTAATGTGATTAAGGTAATCTAGAATTATTTATTCTTTATTATGGGGGTTTTATGATTGATGTTTTTCATTCTCAACTTTGCATGCTTTGATCTCAATAAAAAAAATTAAATAATGCTTGTCTTTATGTATTTTCATGATTTGTAGGAGTCCTTGTTTTTCTTGGAAATACATCGTTTCCGCAATCCACAATGCGGATTGCATGAATCCCATTTTTTATGAGTTTGAATTTCTTGCTTCCGTATTTCATCAACCCACAATGCGGATTGTGTAAGTCAAAAATCGTTTGATCAATAAAAATCATAGTTTCGGTTCCACCTTTCCGCATTCTGCAATGTAGATTGCGGAAAGTGGAAACCAAACTTAAAAAAATAAAATCTGTTCACCTTTTCCAAACTCGCAAATATATTGTGGATTACGGATACCTAAATTTCTTAAAAATTTTCCCTCAATTCTGCAATCTCGCAACCCACAACATGGATTCCGGGAATATCGAATTTTTGACCATAATTTTTCTCGCTTTGCATTTCCGACTTCGGGTTGCGAATTACGGAAACGATAAACTTCCCAACATTCAATTTGCACATCCACAATCTCGCAACCGGAAATGCGGATTGTGGAAGGCTTAAGTCGCAAACTTTTGAAAAGTGCATCTGCAATTATGCACTCCACATTTTTATTCTTTTAATCTTGACCATGGATTTCCTTGAGATATACAGTCCTATTTTAAATTCACTATTAAAATTTTCCGGGTTAAATACGCGGAGTAAAATTATATTTTTACCATTGTCACGCTATTATTTTACCTTCAGTAAAGGAATTTCACTGTGTATTTTATCCTGCTACCATCTTTGCTGTTATTTTCCACCGATTTACCAGTAAGTCTCATGTTCTATGTCAATAATCTAATTAATATTTGGAAATTGAAATTCAATTTTAATTAAAATATTTTTCCTTTTTTATCAGAAAAAAAAAACCATTTTTCAATCATGTAGAGGACCCCTAGCTCCAAAAATGTCATGGAACAATTGAAAAACAAAGACCCAAATAGTGGAATCTTCTCCGAAATAAATGGGAGGGTTTCTGAAATCTTTATGCTAGATTGGTCACGGATTTATTCCATCTTTGACAATGACGATTTTTCCAACATCCAGCATGACCAAGCATCTTATCTTAACATCAGTAAATCCCAAATCCATGCTATAGTAGCCAGATTGTCCCTGATTCCCTACACATATGCAATAAAATGGATTATAGATCATGCCAACCCTCGGGACCGTTCATTCAATGACATAAACCAAACCTTGTTATCTTCTTTCCGACCTGAGGTATTTTCTAGGGTTTATGCACTTAGAAGTCCCCAACAGCTTCTCACCAAGCAATTCCTAGAGTCTTCTAAAATCCGATTCATTTTCAATGAAATGCTTAATTCTTGGATGGAAACCCCTACTATCTTTGCTCCCAAGGTCGATAACCTACATCCTATTTCCTAGTTTAGAGAGCCCTTTTCCTTGTTGGCATCCATGTTGTGCAGACTGTATGGGTTTCCCAATTGTATAGTTTTCAAAGCAGAATGGTCACCTGTGGCACATCACGTTCTCACCACCAGTGAATCCTTCAATTGGGCACAGATTCTATCACTAGTGTTGAAGGAAGCCATTGTGAAGTATAAGAAGACTCCCTCCTCCAAAAAGCCAGTGTTTTTCCTTTCTGCTTATATTATGGATGTGTTTTTTTCAACCTTCCCCTTTCCTACCATGGGATGGGATTGGACCACGGAAGGACCTCTAGTCCACATTTATTGCTCAACATTATGAGAGGGAAAATTTTTACCCCTCATCTATGACATTTGTGACCATTTTCTGGGCTCCATTTATCACAAAATATTCAAGGAGGGTGAGCCCACCTTTTCTTCTCAAGCTAAGGCATTGATTACCACTATGGGAGATTGGTACATGGGAGAATATTTTTCCTACATCATATTTTGAGGCAGCAAAATAGTTCATCTATTACCCAGGATTGTGCCTGATAGAATGGTATTGGAAGAGATATCCTTCCAAATTGTCATTTATTGTGTGTTCCCTCGGTTTAATGGAGCTAAAAGGAAAGGTCGGCCCAAGTTTCCTCTTAATCTTCGATCCCTAGTTATTCAGAACTCCACTCATGCAACTCTGCTTGGGAAGAAGATTACAACCTTAAATCTTGAGGAGGGCCATAAAAGGATGCATGATCCAAATTATTTCTTGACCAATCACTTCACAAAGGAACATATTAAGATTACTTATATGCATCAGTATGAGCTTGATGACTCCATCTATGAAGGTGTAAATTCATTCCAGGATGTGTTGAGCGAAGTCCCCTCTTAGGAGGAGGAAAGTTTCATTCAAAAATACCAGCAAGAGCTCAAGGTAAAAGTGCTGCAAGATAGGAAAATCAAAATGCCAGACGATGAAAAATCTCAGAAGGAATTGATGGAGAAGGAGGCACAAAAAACTCAGCTTAAACTACCTTTATTGCTCACCTATCAATTAGAAGATAAAGGTAAAGCTCTAGTTTAGGATCCTCAATAGCATCAACCCCCAGTTAATCTAAATTCTCTCATCAAATCAGCTGAAGAAATGAAGAAGAGCCTAACATTAATGAGTTGTGCAATTGATACCAAGACTATTGCTTCCACTCCTCCAGCCAAGAAGTAGAAAATTGAAGTGTCAGACATGAAACCTGCATTGTTCCATATTGATGATAGTGTTTTGGAAGATGAGTTTCCCTTTACCAAATTGTCATGTCCAGTTACTATTCCTACTATCCTAACATTGGTCACTTCAGTTATCAAGACTTCTTCTGATCCACTTCACAATTTATTGGTTGATGATTCTTTTCGTAAAATCCATTTTTCAGAAACCACCATGACTTCTACTATCACTTCTTCTCCACTTCTTACCATTCCTACTTGTTTTCCATCTATATCATCATCAAACCTTATATTTCCTCCATCCACATCATTTCATGAACTTGTTATTCCCATGGATATTCCCCCCAATCTAGTTGAAATACAAGTTTCTTCCATATCTATAGCTCCTGTCACCTCATCTACAATACCCATTCCTTTATATTCAGTCTCCACTACTGCAGACCCTTCCACTTCCATACCTCAGATAACTATTCCTATTCCTCCCCTTGCTACTTCCCAACCTGTATCTTTGGTTACAGTTCTGGGATTGTCTTCATCCCTTGTTGAAGAAATTGCAGATTTTGGTGAAGATTCAGTGGTCTCACTTGGATAATATTTTTGGAGTAAGTTAGAGAAGGAAGTTGTGAAGAAAGGTTCCAAGAGAGAAAGAGAAGGGAAATTGGTGCAGGGCTCTATGCCTAATCAAATTATTTGGAAGAGAATTTTTGGAGATTTCAAACATGAAGTCTTAGAAATAGATGTTTCCATGGGAACCTTTGTTGGTGATAACTATGACTTTGTTTCCTCACTCAGTAGAGAAATTGAGAAGAAGGAAGAGGAATTACAATACATCAGGAATAAACTGGTTCAATTGGTTGAACAGCATCAATCCCAGTTACAAGGATTGAAAGATAATTATGAAGATCATGTTCAGAAATGGCATTGTTGGAATGATGATCATAAACAACAACTTATAAAGGCACTAGGAAAGAATGCACAATATGATGAGAAGTTAGCAGCCCTAGAACAACCGTTGGAAGCTTCACATTCCATTTCTGTTGTTTTTTCCTTTTCAAAATTCTATGAAGAATAATTTAAAGAATTCACCTTGAAGATTAATGATGACTTCAGGAACTCTTTTATTGAATTGTTTCAAGGCCTGAATGAAATTCAGGATATCTTTAATTCCTTTGAGCATTTCTCAGATATCCTTGGTGATCACAATCAAAAGAGAAATGATGCCACCAAAGCCTTTGAAGATGTAATTGATGGGAAAAAATACATCAAAGATAAACCTGAAGCAGTCCCTATTCTGGATAAGATCAAAAAAAGAAGGATAAATATTTCATTAGAATCCTGGGAGAATCCTTGTGACATGGTTGAAACTACAATTGAAGAAGTCCAGAAAGTATGCAGAAAGATATGGTTTGCCTCTGATAATCTGCTAGGATTGTTGGAGTTTTCTGTCATGAATCAAATTGAGATTGCTCTTCCACCTAAACTTATGATTACATAGGTCGAAGAAAAGTATTTGAAATCCAAGGAGCACATTGAGCAGATCTAGATAGCAGATATCAAGGAATTATTTGAATCTCCCCTAGCTTCAGGAATGAATATTAATCTCTTTTTACGAGAATGATCAAAGGATAAGAATAGGGAGATTGAGGCTTTCCCTTGCAAGGCACAAATACAGCTTGATCATGCAATGTATCAAGATACTGATGATCTTTTGGACGTATTTTCCAAGTGGCAATATGCCCTTAGAAAATATCATGAATGGGGGGGGGGAACCATCGAAGGAGATAACTAGAGACACTCTGTACTTGGAGAATTGTAATGTTTTACAATCTTTAAATAATTTCACTTAGTTTCAATTTTCCTTTCTTTTGTTATGTGTATCAAGTTTCCTTTACTCATTTTGTTTTTTCATACATACATCTAATAACTCTGGTTTGTATTGTTAAATCATAAAACATATAAATTTGTGTGTTTGATTTATCATTCATATGATTCATATGCATGTTATGCATCATTAAATTTCTTTACTCGATTCATATTTTTTTACATTTTGCACCTACATAACAGTAATTATCATCATTGGATTGATTTGTTAATTAGCTTATCATTAACAAGACAGACACATTCTTTTTAATCCTTTGAATAAAATAAACTAGTTTTTACTATTATGTTTTGATTAAAAAACAAAACAAAATAGTAAAATCTGATATATATGTTTATTGGTTAGTATAACACTTCCAGCACACCTGAGGCCTCAACAGAACCATGCCCTTGGAGCTTGTTTGAGACCATAGAGTGCCCTTTTCAGTTTGCAAACATAATCTCTATTTTCTAATAAGAGAAAACCTTCAGGATGTTCAATATAGACTTCTTCTTCAAGGTTTCCAAACAAACTGTAAATTAATAACACATGAATCTTTACTCTTGAAAATATACATCAACTCTGCTCGACCATATTTATTCAAAATTGAAGGGCTCAATACAAAACGAGTATCTCTTCATGGGTTCCAACCCTTACTACATTGCCAAAAATTATCTTTTATACATTGTAAAACTTCTCGAGGTAAAACCTTAATTGCTTCATAACTAAAAATAGCAAATTATAAACTAACTATTACATTCCATTTCGGTCAAAATTTATAAAATTTTCAAAATTTCTCAGAATATAACATTTTATGTCTTTCTATTGGTTGTAGTTGCTAACGAGGCTTCTTTCTTGAATAGTAGTCTTCAAGTGTGCAACTTGTACTTCATTTTCCCATATCTCTTCACTGTCTTCCATTGCTCTGTAGAAGGTATCTCATAACTACTCATATCCTTGACCAAAACTTTCATCTCTATGTGCTCTGCAATAGAAATTGGAGGAATATTTTCACCTATCATGGCCAGCTGGTTTAGAATTTCAAAATCATCTAAGAGTTTCTCCGGTAGAATTTTCCCTATTAGAACATGAGTCAAATCTTGAAATTTCTCATGGTTCATCCTGATGTTAAATAGTAAATCTTTATAATTGTTATGGGAAATTAAATCATTATTTTCATCCCAAAAAGAAGGCAGTCCCTTTTGTATTAGATTTTCAAATCCATTTTTTAATGCTTCAACCTATTTCTTCATCTGTTCTGCTCTAGCCTGAACATTCTCAATGTGAGAATGTTTTCCAAGGACTCTCCTAGCCCAAGTTATGATTGTTACCCTGTTTTTGATATCCATTGCTTTCAGATGATCTTGTATCAGAGTATTTAAGAAACTTATGGTATTATGGGTTGTATCATTTGGTTGCTTATCTAAAACTTCTC
This sequence comes from Larix kaempferi, assembly GCA_027924585.1. Classification (NCBI taxonomy): domain Eukaryota; kingdom Viridiplantae; phylum Streptophyta; class Pinopsida; order Pinales; family Pinaceae; genus Larix; species Larix kaempferi. Next base: position 5,146,512 of record BSBM01000506.1, read on the forward strand.
TCATTGTTGTACAACTTTGTAAGCTATCATCTGCTATGGCTTCCTTTGTCTTCATAAAATCTAAGTAAGGCCTTAATTTTTCAGCCTCATTGATGATTGAATCCCAAATCAAATGATTTGCACCTTATAATGCTAGTTGTCATGTCACTTGACTTACGAACCTCTGATTTATGTCTACCATTTCTTTATTCTTATTTGTCAACTCTTTTATTTCATTTTCTTTTCTTATTTTTCTTATTTTCCTCTTCTAGTCTTTTTTCTTCTTCTTTTAGTTCATTTATCTCCACCTCTTTCAAGCTAACTTGGGACATAGCTTGAATTATATCATATGTTCTTTCTTCATTGTTGCCCTGATCTGTTCTTTGCTTCTCTTGTGCAATATTTTCCAATTTGACCTTTAGATCTTCAATTTGAGTCTTAAGACTCAATCTATCTTTCTCACAACTTACCAATTTTTCCTCTAACTTGAGCAATTTAGCTCTACAACCATCCAATTCCTAAGATAAAGTTTCTTCTTCATGTTCTAACATAGTTAATTCAGAGGCTTGAATTAACTGAGTTGCTTGAATTTTAATCTTTTTCTTAAGTAATTGGATAGTGTTTTCTTTTTCAGCTAAAATATTTTGCTTGCCTCCCCTCTACTTGGTTCATCATTGCTCTCCACCAGTTGATCTTGCAATATTTTTACTTGCTATTGATGAGCTTTGTTCTCTATTTTCTCTTGCTTCAACTGGATTTCCATCCTGTTCACTGCATTCTTTATTTTTGCCACTTTTAAAGTAGCTTTCATCAAATCAGTATAAATCACCTCTCCAGTATGTCTATGTAGGTGAATTTAATCAAGGACTGGTATCTTCTGCAAACTCAATTTCATTTATGTGACATTAACATCAGATGATACAACCAAATTCAAAGTAATTTTGGTTGGATTTCTGCTCATCATCAGAGTAATTTCTGAATCAACAACATTCCTGACCTTTGGAAACAACTTATGCATTGATCTGCTGTTGTTTGTTTGTGTTGCCCATATTTTACATATACTTCAGCCCTTGGTTGAAATTTGCTAGAATCACCTGCAACTCTTGCCTCATCAAATTTGTATTCCTGTACTTGAATTTCTGGCCCTTGGTATTTTTCCTTCTTCTTTCCCTTTTCTTTGTCAAATAGAACTACTTCATCTTGCTGGCTTGATTTTAATCTTTTGGCTTCTCTTTCTTCCTCCATCTACATATCAATACTTTCATAAAAACTTCTTTTACTTGTTGCTTCAATCTTTCTCGGGGTAGGTACTAACTCAGCTGAAATTTTATCTAAGGTAGAAGGATTAGCATGCGAACTTCCTGAAACTTCTGTGTGTGATTCATATTGTATTAAATTTTCCATTTTCGTGAATCCTTGAACCTCCTGGTGAGCAAAGGCTTTACTTTTGTTTTGTTTCCTTCTTTGAGAAATAACATGACAAGGATCATAATTTATAGAAATGGATTTCCTAAAACTCTGTGCTTCTAAATATTTTTCTACAAAAGGGAGAGCATTCCTATTCTTGATGATAAAAGGACCAATTTTTAAAGGGAACTTTATATCTTAAGCTTTCCTGGAATCTAGAAAATGGTCATTTTCTACTGTCAATTTTTGTCTGATAAAATCCAAAGCAAAAAATCTCACAGTAAAAAAGGCTGGTAGAATATAGGGCTCCTTAGCAAATCGCTAAAGTCTGATTAGTGTATGTTGCTTAAAAAAAAACCAGTCTCCAATTGCTTTTTTCCAGGCTTAATTGCATATCAGGGTCTTCATCTCTGATAATACTCTAGGAAAATTTTCTCTAAACATCAATCTGTATACTTCTGATAAAATAAAATTCATAAAAATAAACATATTGTTTTCCATTGTTTCTGAAAACACTACCTGTGGGAAATGTAAATATTTTTCACTGAAAAAAGGATCATTTTCATTAGGTGAGTGTAGAATCTGAAATGTATGGAAGTGTGGAAATTCACTAACTGACAGTGAATATTCCTAGACAACAATTCGTCAAATTTAAGGTAGGGCACTTTCCTATAATCCATTTATGGTTTACCAACACTTAATCTAAAAAGAAAACTTAACTGGACCTCTGTGACCATGGAATCATCATCAAACCCTAAAAACCGTGAAATGAGTGACAAAACTAATTGTGACTTTTCATCAAAGAAATCAATGTCAAGTAGATAGGGGGTGTTATCAATGTCAAGGTCAGGTTTCAGACAACTGGTCATGAAGGTTTGTTTGGTCTTAGGGGATGACTCTCTATACTAGATAACTAGGGCTTCTTTGGAAAAATATTCTTGGTCGTGGGAGGAAAACAAGGGTACTTATAGAGATTTCCTAACAGTAGATGCATTTTCAGGGAAAATAATTTCCCTTCTTGATGAATTCATAATGACCCTTTCACTCTGAGAATAATTTACTTCACACCATGAAACGAAATCTGAAAACCCTAAAGCTTGTTTTGGACAGAAATGGATAAAACCAGACTTATAAACATTTTGCACATCCAAATTCTATTTATATAAACCCTTCAACTTGCTTTTGATTTTTGAAACTTAGAATTTAACCATTATGGGGTCATGAATGTTATTATCTATGTCCTGCAGGGTTTCTTCTATCCTCGTAGTTTCAACATTATGAGGGACTGTTTCACTACTTCCTTCCAATATGTAAACAGTTCTAGTTACTTTAATTAGTTTCAAAGGACCTACCTAGCACGAACAGCTTGAAAAAACTATGCTGGGTCGCTTTCCTGTAGCATGGACATGTTCCAATCATCCGCCATTGAAAATACAAAAGTCAACTTTTCACGTGCCCTTGTCTTTTATACACCCCCAAAGGTGGTTTCGCAATGCGGGTGGGTGGTTTTCCTTACTGTTTTATCTGATTGCGAAATGATGTGGTGAGACGACATGTGTACAATGGTATGGTATTTCAAAACCACTCTAACCTCCATTTTGTCGTGCATGTTTATGGCACGAAAATATTATGCGATCTAACTGCCCCTTTATTGAATAGCCATTGATCTTGGTGTTCCTCTAACACCGCATGACTTGACTTTTCAACACACTATATCTTCGCTATCCTCCTCACTTCTTCCCCATTTTTCAGGGGATTTTGCTTTCACTATTCATCTCTCTCTTTCTGGATGAAACTCATCTTCCACTGTCGATCTTCTCCAATGCAATCGTGGCCATTGATTATTTCGCATGACTTCCAAAGCACTTCACTTGGTTCTTTAACTCCTTTTTGGTATAGCCAATGGTTGTTAGAAAAACAGAATGCAGAGCAATAACAATAAACATAAATGCAAATATAATCACACAGACACATTACAAGGAGACACCAATATATCATTGTTCACCCAAGATGGTCTACCTCCAGACTGAAATTGCCAATCCTTATTATTGTATCATCCAGTAAATAAATGGATACAACCTACAACACATCCGCTGCACTTCCTCTTCACTGTCTCACAGTCTCTCTTCACAATCTCAAAGATCTTTACAATTCATAATACCTAATACATCATACCCTAGCTGTATTACAATGTCGTTCTTTTAGAGGGGAAATACAATGGGAAAATACCACGGGATACCCAAAACCATGGGTCCACAAAACTGTTGGGGAATGAGTGTACAGTCCCTTTGCATATCATATAAAGCTGGGGTACACGATTGAGACAATATCATCTATGAGACAGGAAGATCTGGCTCCACAACCAACAATATCCCACTTGGAGATTGATCATGACAACACCATCGCTGTTGTACTTTTTGGATCTTGGACTTGGAAAATTTCTCATCTTCAACTTCACACTAGAAGGCCAACTGAAACTGAGAAGGAACTCATTTTCTCTCTGGTCACTACCTTTGTAAACATGTCTATAGGATTCTGGCTAGTATGTATCTTTTCCAACTTCAGTAGTTCATCTTCCAGAATAGAGGGTATGAAATGGTACTTGAGCTGTATATGTTTAGTTCTGAGATGGAATGCTGGGTTCTTTGCAAGATGAATGACTCTCTGTCTATCACTATACAACCCACTATCCTTCTCTTCTTACCCAATTCCTACATAAACCTCTGCAACCAAATCATCTCTTTACTAGCCTCTGTAACAGCAACATACTCTGCTTCTGTTGTTGAAAGTGCAACAACATTTTGCAGTTTCAAAATCCAACTTACTGTTGTTCCACCTATATTAAAGACATACCTTGTGGTGCTCCTCCTGCCATCCTTATCACCTGCCATATCTGCATCAACATATCCCCGTAGAGCAGTGTTTGAACCTCCAAAACATAATGCCTAAGTAGTAGTACCTCTCAAATACCTGAGAATCCACTGTACTACCTTCCAATGTTCTTTACCTGGATTGTTCATATATCTGCTCACAACTCCCACTGCATGTGCAATACTTGGTCTTGTGCACCCCATGGCATACATCAAGCCGCCAACTACTGATGAATAGGGAATCTTGGACATGCAATCTGTCTCTTCCTATGTATTGGGACACATTTCCTTACTTATATTGAAATGGTTGGCCAAAGGTGTACTAACTGCATTTTGCATTCTAAACCTCTCCAACACCTTTTGTATGTACTCACCCCGAGACAATGTCAATTTGTGATTTTTCCTGCCTCTTGTTATTCTCATACCAAGGATTTGCTTTGAAGCACCCAAATCCTTCATCGCAAATGAATTTTGTAACTTTATTTTGAGCACATTTATTTCCTGCATGTTAGACCCTGCAACAAGCATTTCATCCACATACAATAACAAGATAATATAACTTCCATTATCTAGCCTCTTGAAATAAACACAGTGGTCAGAATGACATCTACTATATCCTTGTTCTGTCATAAACTTGTCAAATTTTAAATACCACTTCCTTGGAGCTTGCTTCAAACCATACAAGGTCGTCTTCAACCTGCATAACAAATTTTCCTTCCCTTTGACCTCATACCCTTGTGGCTGCTGCATATATATCTCTTCCTCCAAATGCCCATGGAGAAAAGTTTTTTTTACATTTAGCTGTTCAAGATGCAAATCTTCTACCATCACTAGACTTAAGATAGTCCTAATTGAAGTCATCTTAACAATAGGAGAAAATATTTCATCAAAATATATATCTTTCTTCTGTGCAAACCCCTTTACAACAAGTCTGGACTTGTACCTCTCCTTACCTCCTTCTTCTTACTTCAACCTGTAAATCCATTTGTTCTACAATTCTTTTTTACCAACAGGAAACTAAACCAAATCCCAAGTCTTGTTTCCTACCAATGAGTCCATCTCCTCATTCATGCCTTGCTTCCACTTCTTTCTAGCTTCCACCTGCATTTCTTCTTCATAACATTCTGGTTCACCGACATTAGTCATCAATAAATAATACATTGAAGGAGAGTATCATTCAAGGAGTCTACTTAACCTTGTAGAGCTTCTTACACTTGCGGGAGTTTCAGGTACTTGTTGTTGTTCTTGATTTTTTGGCACCTTTGAAACTTCATTTTCTTCAATTTCATCAAGTATTTCATACTTTGTGTTTTCCTTTTCCTATTTCTTTCCCTGCAACTAATATTTATACATGACCTTTTCATTGGATATCACATCTCTACTCCTAATGAATTTTTTATTTTCATAATTCCATAAGCGATAACCAAAATCATCAACCCCATAGTAAAGGTACATTTCTTGGATTTAGCTTCAAGCTTTGTTCTATTTTCTTTATCAATATGGAAAAATGCTTCACAACAAAACTTTCTCAGAAATGAATAGTTTACCTTTTTACCTGTCCATGCCTCCTCTGGAATACCACCATCCAAAGCACTAGAAGGCCCTCGGTTTATTAAATAAATAGCAATATTTACAGCATCTTCACAAAACTGTAAGAGCAATGTTGCATGCAATCTCATACACCTTGCACACTCCATGATTGTTCTATTCATCCTTTATGACACACCATTTTCTTGTGGTGTTCCTGGGACTATCTTCTCTCTATGAATCCCATGGTATGAATAGTAACTATCAAACTCCTTGCCACGGTACTCACCTCCATTATCAGATATGAGACACTTCAACATTTTTCCTGTCCCATTCTCAACCAAAGCTTTCCACTTCTTAAAAGTAGCAAACACATCAAATTTATGTCTAATGCAATAAACCCAAGTTTTTCTAGTTGCATCATCAATAAATGTAACATAATAATGAGAGCCACCAAGAGATTATACCTGAGTTGGTCCCCATACATCTATATGCACAAGCTCTAACTTTTCATTCTTCTTCTATTTCCCAACCCTGAGAAATATGACTCTCTTTTGTTTTTGATAAACACAGTTCTCACAGAATTCCAAACTTACCTGCTTCAAATCTGGGAGCAACTTTCTTGAGTGGAGAATTTGCATCCCCTTCTCACTCATGTGGCCAAGCCTATGATGCTGCAATGCTGTATCTATTCCTGTGGAAGCTAAAGAGATATAATGGTCAGTATTATGAGAACATAAATACAATGTACCTACCCTGTCTCCTTTTTCTATCACCATTGATCCTTTAGTGATCTTCCACTACGTTTCTCCAAACGTAGATAGAAAGCCGCCATCTCCCAACTGCCCTGTTGAGATCAGATTTCTGTTCATAGCAGGAATATGCCTAACATATTTCAACATCCAATCAGTTCCATTCTTAAATTTTATCCATACCTTACCCATTTCAACAATTTGACATGGCTCATAATCACCCAATAAAACATGTCCAAAATCCCCTGGACCATAATCATAAAAATATTTCCTATGGGGTGTAGCATGAGATGAATCCCCTGAATCTACTACCCAATAATCACTAGTATTATCTAATGCAATAATCAAAGCATCTTGTAACACATCACCTTCTACATTTGCTTCCTAGGTAGTTTCCTGATGTCCATCTCCTTTCCTATTTAGAGATTTGCAGTCTTTCTTCAGATGTCCTTTCTTTCCACAGTTCCAGCACTCTATTTTTCCCAGTATGGAATTGGATCTTTCCATTTTAGACTTGACACGATTACCTTGTCTCTTTCCTTTCTCCCTTTGTCTTCTCCTACTCTCCATGGTCAATGCATTACCTCATGTCTCACCTGTGCTTTTTCTTTGCATTTCCTCACCAAAATAAATCCAATAACATCATCAAATTTCAAGGTGTTTGAGCCAGAGATAGAGTTACTTACAACCATGATCAAGCTATTCCAAATTTCTAGAAATGAACACAATATTAGAATATCCCTAACCTCATCATCAAAGTTCACACTTACAGAACTTAGTTTATTTGTAACTGTATTAAATTCATTTAAATGATTAGCAACAGATCCACCTTCAGACATCTTCATTTTAAATAAACGCTTCATTAGAAACACCTTATTAGAGGCCAAGGTTTTTCATACAGCTTACCCAATGCGCTCATCAAACCCTCAGTTGTCTTTTCTTTTGAGATATTGAAAGCCATCGATGAAGCCAGGGACAGCTGTATTGTTCCCAGTTCCTTTTTGTCAAGAACCTCCCATTCTCTGTTCTTCGTAGTCATAGCCTGATTTGCTCTTCCTCCCAATGGTAGGAATAGATCCTTCTGGTACAAATAGTCCTCCATTTGCATCTTCCATAACTGGTAGTTTTGGCCATTAAATTTCTCGACCTTAAACTTTCCTTCTTTCGTCATTGCTCCCACTAGAACCAGAAACCCTAGTTTCCTGCGGGTTTATCTACCAAAATAGACCTTTGGCTCTGATACCAATCCTTAGAAAAATATGATCATAGAGAAATAACTATAAATAGAAATGCAAATATAATCACATAGACATTACAAGAGAGACCAATATATCGTGGTTCACCCAAGATGGGCTCGTTCACACTGAAATTGCCAGTCCTTATTATTATATCCTCTAGCAAATGAAGGGATACAACCTACAGCACATCCACTGCACTTCCTCTTCACTATCTCATGGTCTCTCTTCATGATCTCAGAGATATTTACAATTCATAATACCTAATACATCATACCCTAGATGTATTACAATGTCTTTCTTTATAGTTTTGCAGACCCAAAACCATGGGTCCACAAAACTATTGGGGAATGAGTGTACAGTCCTTTTGCATATTATATAAAGCTGGGGTACATGACTGAGACAATATCATATATGAGACTGGAAGATCTGGCTCCACCACCAACAATGGTCATATGAACCATTTCTTTCAGGCCTTTGGGCTACTCTCACCATTTTTGCATTATATAAAGACTTATTTTTATCAATCTTTTTCCCATTCAAAATTGTAAAATAGTGTGTCAACAGGTTTAACAAAACTCATTGAATTCGTTTGAGGTGAACTGTCCTCCATTATTTGACCTTAAACATTTGATTTTCAGATTTTTATCATTTTCAACCATTACTTTAAAAATTTTATTCTCAAAATCTTATGATTTCTCTTTGAGGAATGTTACCCAATTTATAACATATAAACATATAAACAATATTTATCCCAACTTCGACTTCCGACAAGAAGGATCAGTTTCCCCTTCCTTTATTAGATAGTTGTGAACACTAACATCCAACAATTCACCTGTATCCAAAATGGTGAACACAAGAAGGATCGACCAACCCTTCTTGCAGTATAGAACTATTATGAAAATAATACTAGGCAAAAGAATGGTCGTCCACTCCTTTATTTATGAGGGAATTGTGCAAATATTCAACCTACGAAAGTTAGGCCATCAATTCATGTATAACTAGAATGGTGAAGACTGGAAAAATACTAAGCACAAAAAGGGTCGGCCGACCCTTCGTTTAGTAGATAATTGTGAACACCAACATCCAATAATTCACCTATATCCAGAATGGTGAACACAAGCAGGATCATGCGAGCCTTCTTGCAGTCTAGAACTAGTATGAAAATAACACTAGGCAGAAGAAGGGTCAGTCGCCCCTTCATTTATGAGGGAATTGTGCAAATATTCAACCTGCGAAGGCTAGGTTGTCAATTCATGTATATCTTGAATGGTGAAGATTGAAAAAATACTAAGCATAAGAAGGGTCCATCGACCCTTCATTTTACAGAGAAATGTAAAAATATTTAATCTACGAAGGCTGGGACAAAAATTCTTGACTACCAACTTCCGCAGTAAATGGTAGAGATCGGGGCATTGTCTAAGTTATAACATATAAACAATATTTATCCTGAATTCCGAATTTCGAAAAGAAGGATCGATCGCCCCTTTGTTTAGTAGATAATTGTGAGCACCAATATCCAACAATTCACCTATATCCAGAATGGTGAACACAAGAAGGATCGACCCACCCTTCTTGCAGTCTAGAACTATTATGAAAATAATACTGGGTAGAAGAAGGGTCAGCCACCCCTTCATTCATTTATCTCGGGACTCATTCAAAAATGGGGCGTTGGTTAAATACATTCAACTTCAAATGACCACCATATTATACAGACAACAATTCATTTAGTGATTTGTATATTTTTGACAACTTCTACATTTAATTTATGTAAATTTTATGGGAAAATTCTCATATTATTTATGGGCATAGTATCATGTATGTGGTGATGTGTTTCAAACATTTTTTCAAAAATTGCAGAACATGAAAGAAATATACTTAGAAACATTGAGACATAATATTTTCTTGACTGTGTTGTGTGTGTGTGTTTTTTGTTTGTAGGTACTAGAAGATTTGTTACCAGTAAACCACTGAGTATTTCCAATTTCAATGGATTTTTGTTACACGCAGTTGATAAAAGAAAGAAATTTGGATTGCCACGAACACCGGATATTGAATCAACTACAAAGTATTATTTTATACGTCCATGATTAAGGGAATTTTTCAAAAAATGATTTAGTATATTTAAAGTTGGGGTATGGACATCTGCACAAAAAAAAAAACATTGACGAGTTTTTGCCAACATTATTACAAAGAACAAGATTGCAAAGGGAACAATTTAGAGTAATTTTAACACAAGAATATTGCTCTTTCATAGCCAGAGAAGGTTATCAGGTGATGGAAATCCGTATGTATTTCTAAAGCCTTTAAACAAAGTTTGGGACATTTTGATCCATGTTTGGGATGTGCAATATACTGAATCCGGCTAACAATGAAGAGAATCCATCTTCGATAATAATGTAATAATAAATGAGTAAATAATAATTGGATGATATGACTTATAGGTTTGGCCCGCTTAAATACAATTGGGCTTACATAACGAAAGGTTGTGTCCTTATACATATGATATTTAATATCTATTGCTAATTAATTATTAATTAACTATTTATTTGTGTGATTATCTACATTGTTGTTTATTTTAATGTTATTTATATTCATTGCATTGCCATCCCCTATAAAGGGAGGTGTGTCCTCAAAGCTATATTTGTGGACATCGTCTTTTATTCTTGCTTTGTGTTGATGCTTGATTTGGTTTAAGTTATCTAGATTGGTCCCTCTATCTTGATGATGGCCTGGGTCCTTCTTATGTTGTGACTCTTTCTGCTTGGGTGGCTCATTCCTTAGACCATACAATCGATACTTACTTCCATTCCATTTAAAACTCATGTACTATTTTTGCAGATTGGTGGAGTACGTCCCTAGTGATGCTAACCGTTCGGCGCCTAATATCATGTCTGCTTCCTTGAGTGGTAAAGCAATACAATTGAGTTGTAGGTGTAAGTTTTGTATATGTAATGACACCTTATGACATTTTCCTACTTCTTCTATGTGTTGGTCCATGATGGTTGAGGCTTTAAGCCCTTTTGCGGGAAACACAAATAGATTAAGTTCCTTTGCCTTGTTGATATCAACCAAATTGTGGGTATTCCCAGAATCAACCAAAATTGTGACATCCCTATCTTTAGTAGACCCTGTAAGTCATAACCTCTTTGGACCTATATATTTTGTTTCTTGGGATAAGAATTGTTTGTTTTCAATGTTGTTGCAACTTCTTAGTTGCGGTAGAATATAGCTCCCTATGATTAACGGATTTCCCTTTTGTTGGGTGTTAACATTCTTGGGTGCCACTAGAGCTTCTTCCTTACAAGTTTGTTGAATACAGGTAATGGTCACTATTGATGCTTCAGATAAGATTGTATCTGCATCAGACTCAAATGTTTCTTCTGTGGGTACGTGTACTTCTTTTCCATTAATAATTTTGCAGTGTGCTATGTGATTGGTTTGGCATTTATGGCCAGGAGTCCAATCTTCTCCGCATTGACGACATGTATTCTTCTTCTTATTATTATCATTGTCGGTGCATCCCATGGATTCTTTATAATCTTTTTCAACTTCATAACTATATGATTGATAGGTGTTGCATTGATGATCGGGTGACGAATTGTCTCCACAATATCTGCATTGCGCCTCTCTTGTCTTGGGTATTATTTCTAGTTTGAGTTCTATTGCTTTTGCTTTATGTCTTTCCATCTTGATGTTTGGTAAGTCATGCATCCTTAGTTACCTCTGTATATATGGTTTAAGACCTCCAAGATAATTTTCCCGACGTTGTTTATGAGATAACCCAAACACTCTTGTGGCAAGCGATTCCCATTGATGTGTGAATTCCTTGATAGTTCCTTTTTGTTGCAAGCTGGTAAGCTTCGAAAAGAATTCATCCTCATCGATTCCTTGGAACATTTTTAGGAAATCATTTTTGAACACCTTCCAAGTATACGACAACTTGTCTCCTTTCCACCATATGTACCAATTGTATGCGTTCCCTTCTAGGTGCATTGACGCATATTTCACTTTATCTTCGTCCGTCATAATATTGTATATATGGAAGTATTCTTCAGCCTTATTTAACCATGCAACACATTGGTCATCACTTCCATTGAACTTTGGAAACTCAATTTTTGCTCTTGGTGGGCATATTATAAAAGGTGGATTGTCTTTTACTTTGTCATGTGCTGATGACTCCAAATTGTGGAATGATCTTGTTGGCATATGCAGGCTGCTTCATTCTTTATTCGCATCTAGTATTTCTAAGATGGTATTCAACTTGTCATCTAATGTATCATGTTTCTCTTTCATGTCTTCCAATTTTTCGTCTAGCCTTCTCTCTAATACTAACACAACTTCCTCCTTGAGTTCTTTTTTTTATCTTTGCATTGCTAATTTTTATTTCTCCTTTCAAAATTTTGTTGTTCTGGGTGAACCGATCATTGAAATCTTTCTCTATTTTTTCAATCTGGTCTCGTAATTTGGCCATGGTTCTTGATTTGGTGTGGGGAGGTGAATATTTGGATCGAATTTTGATTTATATGAGGTACACAAGTACAAAATAAAAATATGTAGTTATAATAATATTTATTTGAAATAATACTATTATAATATATTTTTTAAACTTTATTATGAAACTTGGGTGATAAAACTTTTTAAAAAATATAAATGTTATTATAATAATAATATTATTATTATATAATATTAATATTTTTTGTTTTTTTATTTTTTTTGGCGGGATTTACATGGGGGAGGGTGTGGAAGGATGCACGCGCAGGTGGCAGCGTGGAGGTAATTGCCGACGTGAGGACTGGGAGGCTGCAGGATGATGACAGTGGAGGGAATGAGAGGAGGTGCTACGGGGGTGAGGGAAGAGAGAGGTGCAGGAGCAGAATGCTCGGGGAGAGAGAGCACGTGAGGTCAAAGTGTGGAGATGAGAGGGTTTTTAGGAAGGTGGAGTCGAAATGGAGTGGCTTAGGGAATACGCAGGAGTAGCACGAGGACAAAGGGAAGGGATCGTGGGAGAGGGATATTGGCTGGAAGAGGAGGACGCGGAGTGAGTTGTGGTGTGGCTAATGGAGAAGGGAATGGAGGTAGCAGTTGGTGGATGATGGATGATGGTGGTTCGATGGATTTGCAGCGGATGACGGAGAGTAGTGGCATCGGGATGAACGAGTGAGATGAGGATGGATGATGATCCCAGTGGGAGCGTGGAGTGCATAAGTTGATGCCGAATGCAGCTTTGATACCAAATGCAATATACCGAATCCGGCTAACAATGAAGAGAATCCATCTTCGATAATAATGTAATAATGAATGAGCAAATGATAATTGGATGATATCAATTACAGGTTTGGCCCGCTTAAATACAGCTGGGCTTACATAACGAAAGGTTTTGTCCCTATACGTATGATATTTAATATCTATTGCTAATTAATTATTAATTAATTAATTATTTGAGTGATTATCTACATTGTTTTTTTATTTTAATGTTATTTATATTCGTAGTAGGATGCTACAAATACAATGATTATAGATGAATAGAAAGAAAAACATGTTTTTAACGAGGAAGGGAATTGTATTATAACAAAAACTTATACTTTCCATGATGTCAATGACACATTCTTGTTAGATTGATTATGGCCTTGCTTGTTGCACCTGAATGGCGTGAGTGATGTGAGGCCAATTGTGAATCAAATGAAAATGAAAGTATTTTGTTAAATAATACACTTGAATGTTTGTTTGTACTAATATGTTCAATTTCACTCTGATTATAATTCTTGTAAAGTGTCGAGTTTGGTTTTCGAAAATGAAAAATCAGAGTTTGAAAGTGCTAAAATCTATTTTAAAATTTCAAAATCAAGTATTGGAAGTGTCAAAAGTAGCCTTCCAAAAGGGAAAAATAAGGTTCTAAAAATGCCATTACCATATTTATCATATCGGAAAAACGCAAAAAACAATTTCAAAAGTGGCGATATCAAAAGAAAAAGTATGCTTTTGGAACCTAGATTTGGAACTTTTGGAAATGGATTTGATACTTTCAGAACCGGTTTGGGCACTTTTAGAACCGGATTTGGCACTTTTGGAACTGGTTCTGTCACTTTTGGAACTGGTTTTGTCACTTTTGGAACCTAGATTTGGCACTTTTGGAACCGGTTTTAGCACTTTCAGATTTGGATTTGGCACTTTTGTAATTGGTTTTGGCACTTTTGTAATCGGTTTTGACACTTCTGGAACCTGGATTTGGCACTTTTGGAACCGTATTTTGCTTGATTTTGGGGTTTAGAAAGGTTGTTTTTGACCTGCCTTCAAAGTGACTTGGACTAGAATATGTCCAAGTTTAATGAAATAGGCGTTATTCTTCTATTACTTGGTTTTTCTGTTGGCCTCAACGTCATCTATATTTAGGGATGACTCCCCCTGTCTTCACACTTCATTTCTTTGATGTAATTATTCACTGATGTCCTTTCATAATTATCTTTGATTGCTTTCTTGAAACTTACATTGAATTATTCCTTTATCTTGAAACAGACTGCATTGCATTGGATACCAAAGGCTAATTTGTTTAAGAAGGTAAAAATTGATGATGACTGTGCTAATATTGATTCACCCCCCTCTCAGTATTAAATCGATTCTAACAATAATTATTGAAATTTGGTTGTCATTGATGTCAACTAATGTCAAAGAGGATGTCAATGGATTTAATTTGAGTCATTGATATCAACTAATGTCAAAGTGGATACAACATTCATACAACAGTGTGAAGAAGTATATGAAAACCACTTTGAAGAAATGTCTACACAAGATGGTGAATGATATGGATGCCAGTCTGAAAAAGCACATCACATCTAGATACTGCATCCATTTTGAAGATATGTGCCCAAGAATACATCATGCAGATCCAGTTTGAAAAAGTACATAACAAGGATAAATAATGCATGATTAGTCTAAAGAAGTACATAATAAATGCACATCATGAAATGTATCCTACTTCAAGTATTACTTGCACAGAAGTCAATTCCACCATGTCATACACTTTCATGGTAGCAGTCAAAAGATTGGTTGGACAATGGTACATGTGCACAAGTAGCCAAGGAGTTGGTTAAGCAAAGATATAAGCATACAAGCATGTTGAATGCAAAATATTTGCTTAGTCAAAGAGCGCACATCGGAATTATCTTCAGAATATTAGACAAGTGCACAGAGTTGAAGTTCAGTAGTTCAGAATCACATTTTGGATATCTGGGCGATAGGATGGGTCAAGGAGAAAGGGGGTTGTAGCCTCCTTCCAATTGGTGCTGGAGAAACAGATGGAGTCGGTGCTTCCTTCAGATCAGAGCATGTAAGACTAGGGGGTTGGTGCATCCTTTGAGTTGGTGTTGGTAAATATAGGAAGTCAGTGCTTCCTTGAATGTATTCTTTCTCATTATAAAGAAACATTCCATGGTTTTCTTTCGATTGGATTTCCATGTCAAAACTCATGTGTTGTGTGTTCTTTGTGTTGGTGAATTTATGGATGAATGTTTTATTTATTGATGCATAACTGAAGATAAGAATTAAGTAAAGGATAATATTTTTAAGAAGGTAAAAATTGATGATAACTGCACTAATAATAATTCACACCCCCTCTCAGTATTAAATTGATTCCAACAATTTGTATCGAGTGGGTATCTTCAGAAACATATTAACATATGGAAGCTAAATTAGTGTGCAGTTATGGGAAAAGAAGGTTCTCTAAGAGAAACACCATGGTTATAGGAAGATGATTATTTAGACAATCTCTCTATCACAGAAGTATGAAACATCATTCGAACATAGAGGAAAATGACAGAAGTAGTTAGAAATATAGATACCAAAACTTTGGATATGCTGAAGAAGAAAGAAGCTAAAACTATGGAATTGGAAGCGACTCTGACCAGCTAGTTACATGAGGTAAATGAGATCTATCAGGATGAAATATTGAAGAATAAATTCTTGGAGATCAATCTGAATAAGTTGACTGCAGATAATCAGAAACTTGAGATTTAGATTACTCTTCTAAAGGAGAAGTTGGGAATTGCCACCAAAGAAAAGGAAGGAAAGATAAAGGAATTCCTTTCATTAAAAGATTAGCTACAGAGATAATATGACAGTCAATATCATCTTCAAGCAATTCAACTAGAGGTGGTATCTCTCAAAGAAAATAATTCAGAGTATGGAAAAATGCTTGACAAGCAACAAATCAAATTGCAAGAGAAGGAAGAAGAAATGAAAAGAATGCAAGCTGATCTAGTTTTGGTGACATAAATTTTTTCTAAAAGCACAGAGCTACTAAATGATATTCTCAACAAGAAAACATATCCTTATGATAAAAATGGTATAGGTTTTAAGGATGATTGAAAAAATGATATTGAGGAGGTTGCACAAATACAGAATACAAACTTGCATGAATTAGTTCAATGTTGGAAATGCACAATGATCGGACATATTGGGAAATAATGCAACAATGTTATCTGCCACAAATGCAACAAAATTTGTCATAAGGGTCGGTACTGTGGGAATTCAGGGAATACTATAAAATGCTGGATAAAGAAAGATGATAAGGATATTCAATCTGACAATAATATCACTATCTCTAAAGATCGAAGAGAAGATCATTTTTGCAAGATGGTCTGGAGGAAGGTAAATGTAGACACTGATCCTACACCAAAAGGACTTCTAAGTGAAGGGTTAGAGAACTTGGGAGACCCATTTGTCTCCACTCTAGTACAAAACTGACTCACTATCAGTCAGACCTGCTGCAATAAATAAACACGTGCAACATCAAAAACTGTGACAGTGGGTAAAGTATTAATGTGTTAGTGGAATAGTGGCATGAACGGAAATAAATGCTCAAATGACAAAAACATTAATGGCGAAAAATAGTTAAGTGAATTCAAACCGATCAACTAGAATTTTTAGAAACTTTATAATCTCTGAATACAAACCAAAGCAAGGGAAATATGCAGATCATTAATGATAGATGGAATTGACAGTTCTTAAAAACCCGCGATTTCTCTGGTAAGAACCCTCGCGCATTTTGAGAAAATTTGTTGAAATAAGATCAGTGAGTTTGTGAAAGAGTGAGACTTGAGATGATGAAGAATGTAACTTCAAAATATATTTTCATTTGTATTGTACACCTTACAGCGATTATTATCAATGTAATTGATCATGTAAAAGTCATTAAAAGAGTCAATGTAAACCCTAATTGTTAGGTCGTCATGGAAAGATCTAGAAAAAGGATATGTCGTTGTAAAATGTATAGGTCGATCCAGTTAGGTGAGTCAATCTGACCTAATTAGTAAAAGGGTCAAGTGTTTTGTCTAGTATAAATGAGGAGGTTGAACTCCTCACTTGGTCACCTCACTCACACATTGAGCTCGCATCATTAGGAGAGATAGAGTGATCTAGAGTAGTTTCTTTTGGAGTCTTTTTTTTGGGGTCTTTGCATGAGAGATACTATTGTATATTCTAAAGAATATATATAGAAGAAGTTTGCTGGGTTTTTCTTATTGATGTATATGTAACTTTGGAATGTATTTCATCTATGTATTTCATATATATTTATTGTACCCTTATTAGAGATGTGTTATTCCTCTATAAGGAAGTGTCGTCACGTGGATTGACAAGTGTCGCAAGTGTGTGTACTTGCCGATGGGTTATTAGACCACCATGTGTGGGGTCGGCCCTGAAATATATATTATATTGTGGATGTACCTAGCTAGACAAGTCGTCCCCATAAGGTCTCTAAGAAAACAGGTTAGTATAAATAGAGATCAGGAGATCTCTATTTAGATCATTTTTGAAAAGTCATCTCTCTCTCACTCAGAAAGTGGCGCACTAGTGAGGAGAAGGATCATCTGCTTCTAGGAGACTATCTCAAGTGTATTTTGGTTGTACTTTGGTTGAGCCATTGCTCTCTCTATCTCTGAGGAAGTTGTGGGGTTTTTCACCTTAGGGTTTTCCCCACGGAAACTCTGTGTCTCTTGTCTCTCACGCTTTTGATTCTTGTGATGCTTTTCATGCTTATTGTGATTGTTATGCATTGGTATACTGTATATGTTATTCTGTCAGTGAATATCCTAGAGTAATGTGAATTAATGTTCAAAATTTAACATTTCTTCCCCGAGAGGGTTTTCCCTGGATAAATATGTTGTGTACTTTTGTTCATGTTTTGCTTGTTTATATTTTAGTGATCCATATTTTTATTGCACTTAAAAATATAACATGGTATCAGAGCTATCCTGAAAGAGAACATTGTGTAGCTACTACAACTGTGGAAACTAGGGTTTCTATTTCCAGGACCTCTCTCCATAGATCAGTTAAAAAAGAGGGTCGATTCAACTCACCTCACTAAGGAGCATCTTACTATTGAATGAAAATTTCATTCCAATAATTTTCATTTTTGGGTCCACCACTCCAGCTCAGAGAACTAGGGCATCGGGTTTTTGGAGGATCTGTCCCCGGAATCAAGAAAAGAAGTACATTGTTCAACTTTCCTTGGGGAGGAACATATTTTCCTCTGATTAGTTTTTCAAAATCTTGAAGTTTAAAAATTAGGGTTTCTCTAACAAACCCTAGGTCACCCTATAGCCAGATTTCAGAAATCAACCTTTGGTTGGAGCATCTCATTTGGAAAGTTATCCTTTATCTATTTCCATTTTAGGGTCTCATTTATCAACTTTATCAAGATGGCAAACAATACCAAGCTTGAGGATAAACTTGAAGGGGCAGAGAACTTTCGAGCATCGAAGTATAGGGTGATGCTCATCCTAGAAGAGCATGATTTGGACAAGTATGTTACAGAGGTAGTTGTGGATCTAGAGGGAGATGAGTATAAGGAAAAGCACAAGAATAATCTTATCAAAGCTAAGAGGATATTCATAGTTTCTTCCATTAAGGATCACTTGATCCCACACATATCTTCTCTGAAGACTCCGAAAGATATGTTTGATGCATTGAAGGAACTATTTGAAGGGACCACATCAATAGCAAGATGACCTTGAGGACTCAGCTGAAGGCTGTGAAGATGAAAAACAATGAAAGTATACGATCCTACTTCACAAGGGTTTCAAGCAATAGAGATCAATTAAGTGCAATTAGAGATGAAGTAGAAAATGCAGAACAAGTAATGGATACCCTAAATGGTCTTCCAAGATCATGGGAGTCATATATTGAAGGAATATGCTCAAGGAAGAAACTTATTTTTTTCAGTGCACTCCTGGAGTCTTGTAGTCAAGAAAAATCTAGGACTGCTTCCAGAGAATAAAAGATAGGAGATGAGGAAAATCAAGCCCTGACAACTCATACCAAGACATGAAAGAAAGAAGATCATCATCAAACAAAACTGAGGAGAATGAGTTCTCAACTAGAGGTTTACAAGGATTCCATTGTGCATACCAACAACCACATGGATAAATGGGATAATAAGCATGATCAAATTGAAGCCAAAGTAAAGGAATATGGGAAACAAATAGAACAACTTCACCTTTCCACTGATTGAGAGATGAATTTCAATATGGTAGTAGTCTTATCCCAAGGAAGCCAGACTCATTTTGGGTTCTGTATCGATTCAACAAAAATAGAAGAGGAGAATTTCTAGCAGACCGATATCAAGAAATGTGAAGGTTTGGATTCTAAGGCGAAGCCTTAGGATCATAATGACCAGTTCATGGATGATGTTCATAGTGTCCATGGATTTTCATAAATATGTCTTGTTTAAATTTTTTTAAAAATATTACTAGCATAGTTTATTAGGCATTATAGTTGTAGGAAGTTTGTGGATATTTTTTATGGAATATGGTCCTACGAGGCGGGAGGTTTTTTGGAAAATTCTGTCAAAATTTGGGCTAAAATTTTGATATTGAGAACATTGTAAGTATTGGGTTTTCAAGGATTTCCCCATCCCTTTAATACAAATCGCTATTACATGTTTAAAAAAAATCACTTTTGGCTATATTCCAGCATAATATTATAATTATCATCATCCCAACTTCCATTCATCCACAATGACCATACTCTTTTACTCAAACAATTTCTATACATGCTCCAAACTTTTGATTGAGCATGACAAATATCATTGATAATTTTGTTCATTTGAAAAATCACTCACTAAACACCATTCAGCTCAGAGATAATCAATCAAATTTGTTTGTTATTGAAATCATTGTAAGTCTTGGGGTGTTATTTCCTCATCCATTTAATACAAATCACTATTTAACCAACTTCTAAATATAATATCACTTTTGGCTATTAATATTCCAACATATAATTGTCATCTTCTGAATTTCCATTTAGGACAAAACCATAGTATTCCAATCAAAATGAGCTCTATGCATGATCCAAACTTTTGTCTAAGGATTGTGAAATATCATCGATTTGTTAGTTTGATGAATCGATCATTGAACACCATTCATATGAGAGATTATGAAACAAAATGGTTTCGTATACTACACATATGCTTACATAATTACAAAAAAGAAGTATCAATATATTAAATAAAATATTTTATTACATAACAAGAACGTTAACCATGAAATCATTTTCCAAGTTGTTAGCACCCAAATCGACCCTAAGGTTGTGGAAAGGTCTCCTTGAGGTAACACGTAGAACCACTTGAGGAGATATAAGTTGGCTTCTTATTCTCCAGAGAGGGATCTCTCATAAATTAATCAAACAAGGCCAGAGATGGATAAAAAACTGTGATTAAATTGTTGTTGGTTGAAAGCAAATGGACACACATTGGGAAGTGAAGTCAAAATAGACAAATTAAGATTATCATGGCAATGCTTTGCAAATAACCCACACAAAGGCACGATATCCACCAACTCACAATCAAAGAGCTTTTGTTTGGTGATTAACAAGAATAGATGAACAATCCATTAATATAGAGCATATAAGAATGAATTCTATATCAAGTTTAGCAGAAAATAGTTGTGGATGCTTGAAATGAAAGGAACAGAGCATAACATCTATGACTTCTATTCCAGTACAACACTTATCCAAGCATGAAAAATCATAACAAGCTGAATTAACAATGAAGGAAAAAATTCACATAAGAAGAGGAATAAACAGACTGTGAGACCAATAACGAATGAATCTCTGGTAAAATTGCTTGCTCAGCTTTGCCAGATTTTAATAAACAGTATCTCAAAAACGCTCTACATAGAGAGAACTCACAAGATCAGAATTTTCAACCCTTTGTCATTCTATTTCATTGTTTTTATAGATCCCCTTATCCCTCAGGCTGGAATTGGTCTCAATAGAAAATGGTTCCACTACCAGTGACACATATTCAAAATGGGCATGCCACTCTCGAAACTAGTTATAGAAAATAACCAAAATCGTAAAAACCAAGCTTAATTTTCCTTTTACAAAATTCAGTGGACGTTTTTACACTATGACAACACACTCTCAACAAAATTGAATAAGGTGCTTTCGTAACTATTTCTCCAAGTGGAAGCTTCCGCAATCTTCAAACCTTTCACTCATGTAGCTTCAGCTTGGCTTTGCCATATTTCTCAATGAGCTTCTATTGCTCGGCGTTGGTAAAATCTAACGTGGCTAGCTCCGTAAGCAGCACCCTCATCTATGTATTGTCTTTATAAGAATAATTCTTGAGGTGTGCACCTGCTTCTCTAAACATCATACACATCTTGAAGTCTTTGGTTAACTTGTCCACCACTGTCTAGCCAGACAACGATTGATCCTTGCATGTGAAGTCTGTATAGTCCATCTTGCACCCTATCAATTTGTTCTTGTATTCCTCTTGGGTGATCATACTTCCATCTTCTTCCCAGAAAAGAGGAAACCTCTTCTTAAATAAGGGATCAAACATATCCCTGAGACCGTTCATCTACTTGTTGATGTATATGTAACTTCAGAATGTATTTTACCCATGTGTATTCCTCTATAGAGATGTTATTATTCCTCTATACGGAAGTGTTTGTATTCCTATAGAGATGTTATTATTCCTCTATACGGAAGTGTCGTCATTTATATTGTAAGTGTCGTAACTTATACTTGATGGGTTATTAGACCACCTTGATGGGGTCAGCCCTGTATGAGTCATGTGGGTAAATGGGTTATTAGACCCCCAAGTGTGGGGTCAGCCCAGATTAAGTTAACCATGGGTTATTAGTCTAAGCTAGACAAGTCCACCCCATTAGTTTATTGGGCAGGACAGGACAAGTATAACTAGAGATCGGGAGATCTCTATTTGATCACCCATTACTCACACTTCTCTCATTCGGAAAGTGGCGCACTTGTGAGGAGGAGGATCTACTACTACGAGAATACTATCTATTGTACTTTGGTTGTATCATTGCTCTATCTATCTCTGAGGAAGTTGCAGGGTTTTTCACCTTCTTGGTTTTCCCCGATGAAACTCCGTGTCTCTTGTGTGCTTGCATTATTGTGTCCATCATTGATATGCCGTAGATATGTTGTAGATATGTTGTACATGTTATTCGAGCTCAGTTAATATCCTAGATAAGATTGAAATTTTTGAAAAAATAACATGGTATCATAGCTAGCCTGAAAGAAGGCATGGTATGGCATGTATGACACTTGTTGCACTTGCGATGTTAGGGCTTGATATAGAAAAAACCGGTCATCGTAGAAATTTCGCTATAAATACATTTCAGCAAGGTTTCAAGATCTGAAACTCTTACAGGTAGAGGATAAGATCCCCATGTACCTTGTATCCAAAGAACAACTTCTAATTTGTTGTACTTTTTTTTTTATGATTTGTACAATCTAGGGTTTCTGCCTCTTCCAGATCTGAGTCATAAATAGGTGACCTAGGAAAAAAGGTCATAACTTGGGCTAGGAAGCTCCAAATGAAATTTCGTAAAATGTGATATCTAGGGAACAGATTTTACTTTCATAGGCCAAAGTTTCAGAGGCCGAAAGTGAACCAATGACACGTGGTACTCCGTACAAGTTAGTTCTCATGTTTTATCCCATAAACAGGTCACGTTGCGACACTTGGCATAACTCTCTCTCAGAGAATCCAACTAAGGTCAGACCTATGGGGTTGGAAAGATTACAGATCGAGATACCACAAGTAGAAGTTTAAGACCCTACGGTTTCGTAATTTTTGAGTTACACCAAAAAAAATCAGGTGCATATTTCTGTCAAAACAGAATTGGATTTTGAGCACCGTTATTCATGGCTCCGGGAATTAGGGTTTTAGAGAAAGTTTGTATTTTTGTAAACGGAGACCACGGATGAATGGTACTCATAAAAATCAAAATTTAGAGACCAAGATCAAATTTTTTGGTTTGGTAGAAGGTCGAGCTTGATCAAACCCTAGTTCGGGACTTTGATCGGAAAGGTGGAAAATTAGGGCTTTTGCAAAAGTTGGAATTTCTGAAGTTTGTGACCACGACTAGAAGCTCCTCAGAAAAATCAAAGTTTAGAGCTTTGGATTGAACCTTTTGGTTGGGCATAAGGGTGGGATTTATCAAACCCTAGTTCGGGATCCTGTCGAGAATATTCGAAAGTTTCAAAGGCAATTTTGAGGGGTGAAACTTTGCAGTTTTCAAATTCTGAATATACCAGCTTGATCAGCTCATCAAGGCACTTCCTTCTATCCTTTCAGAAGTTTGAAATTCAAAGTTTGAATTTTTAGGGTTTCTCTAACAAATGCTAATCCAGCTCCAGATCCAGTTTCTGCAAATCAAGTGGATTGGGTTAATCCTAGAAGAGAATCGTTTGGTCACCTGCATAAGTGAAGAAGTTCATGTTTCAGAGGGAGATGAGGCTAATACCTTACATAGGAAAATTACAAGCAATCTCGACAGGTATGACTTATCCAGGTATGTTTCAAGATCTGTTCATGATTAAGTTTATGGTATGTTTGTTTTCATTAAGGTTAGTACAATATTGATTAACTTTAGACTTGTCGTATCACCTTAATAAAATTATGAATGCAGATATTCATTGATTGGGGTTTTGACACTTATGATTGTACTAATGCTTTGTGGTGTTGCATGAGGTTGATGTTGTCTGCTAACATGAAAGGTACATCAAGAATGATGAATCGTGTTCTAGTTCAAGAACATATGACCATGGTGACATGAAGACAAAGATTCATCCATTGTCATGGATCACATAGAAGATCTACTTACGAGGTATGTATAACTTGGTTCCATAATGATTAACCTATGAGATATGCAGGTTACTAGCACAAGTCATTCAAGAGAACAAGAAGACATCATGTGGGTATGTTAGACATAACCAACTAACATATTAATCCAGGCATGTTTTTCCTATATCAAACTAAAATCCTACCTTGTGTTAGGATCTTATACTGTTGTATTGTTGATAATGATTATTCATGAAGTTAGAAATGTAAGTAATCAAGGGTTTATGCATACTATGTTTCTTACCTTGATTGATGATGTGACAAACTAGAAAAGTCCTTTGGTCAAATATGAATATGCATGAGTAAGAGAAGTCTTCCCTAAAACATTGAATGCTAATGTTTATTATCTGTGTTTGAAATGATCATAACTATACATGTTTAAGATTATTGTGTTTTGATAGTATTGAGATTATACTAATGAATATATGAGATCTCAATCGTAACACAATGATGATACTAGTAAACATGCATAGTGATTGAGGATGGATATAAGTTCAAGGACAGGTAATCCAGGAAACAAAGATCAAGAGGGAGCACACTCCAGTAGTTTCTGTAAGGATGAAGACATTCAGATGGAGTCAACCACTTCTCACATCAGAATGGAATTGTAGAAAGGAAGCAAAGATTGAGAGGGAGTCAACCCAACAAACAAACAAAGATAAGTATTTTAATTATCATTTCTTGCATATTTGATTGTTTAAATAATATTGTTCAATGACGTATATACTGATGTTCCTAGAATTAGGTTGTGTATTTTGGCATATTAGAATAATTGCATTAATGAATAGCATACTACTAATATGCATGTAATGGGTAAGTGGCCTATGGAACTGTACAACATTCCATTGCTACTTATCTAGAATGAAACCTCTTTGCTGACATGTTGAGAGTAGTGCAAAACTCTTAACAATGTTCTGGTAGAGATTGGAAGGCATCTAGAAAGTTACAAGATATGGATGAATGTTGTATTGAAGCATTGGCTAAAATAATTGCATGACTATATGACATATTTCTTTATGTGTAAGAATTTGTTCTGAAAACTATGAGAAGTTTCTAATCATGCAATTTAACTTGTTTTGTAGGAAAGATCGTATACGAGCTCCTACAAAACAAGGACTACAACATTTGTTTCAGCAACAAAGTTGTCTATTGAAGATATTGAATATATTGAAGTTCCCGAGATTCGGGAAGAATGCCATGATCGAGGAGTACCAGTCGATCATGAAGAATGATGTTTGGGATGCAGTCCCAAGACTTGAAGGGAAGTCTGTTGTGACTTCCAAATGGATCTATAAGATAAAGCATGCTGCAGATGGTAGCATGGAGAAATCGAAAGCGAGGTTTGTAGATCGTGGCTTCTCCCAGAAAGAGAGATTGAGTATGAAGAGACTTGTACACCTATAGCCAGGCACACTTCCATCAGATTAGTACTTGCTCTAGCTGCAGTGATGAAATGGAAGATACACCAAATGGATGTCAAGATAGCTTCCTATCCAGTTTGGGCTTTACTAAGAGTAAAGAAGACTCCAACCTTTACTACAAGGTTGAGGAAGGCAATCCAGTGATACTACTATTGTATGTGGATGACCTGTTTGTAATAGGTGAAGATAGATTGATTTCTGACAGGAAGAGGAAGCTTGCTGTTAGGTTCAAGATGAAGGACTTGGGTATGATGCACTACTTTCTTGGTATGGAGGTGTGGCAGAGTACAGATGGAATATTCCTTGGACAAGGAAAGTATGCAGTAGAGATCCTGAATAGGTTTGGGATGATGGACTGCAAGGCCATGGCCACACCTATGGCATCGAACCTGAAGCTTCTGTGTGATGCTTCATCTGATCCGGTTATTGTCACAGTGTATCGTCAGATGATTAGGTCCTTGATGTACCTGACGAACACGAGACTAGATATTTGCTTTGCGGTGAACGCATTGAGCCAGTTTCTGACGGATCTAAGGAGTGTTCACCTGGTTGATGTAAAGCATATTCTGAGGTACCTGAAGGGTATAGTTGATTATGGGCTCAAATATGATACGAATCAAAATTTTAACCTGGAGAGTTATGTTGATTCAGATTGGGCAGGCAGTGCTACAGATAGGAAGAACACTTCCAGGTGCTGCTTCAGTATGGGATCAAGTGTGATCTCTTGGTTTAGCAGGAAGCAGTCCTCTGTAGCACTGAGTACAGTCTAAGCAGAGTATGTTGCATCTTGTTCGGCTAGTTGTGAGGTAGTATGGCTAAGAAAGCTACTGTGTGAGCTATTTGATCACCCGTTGGATGCTACTGGTATTTTTTGTGACAACCAGACTTGTGTGAAGCTATCTGAGAACTCGGTGTTCCATGACAGGTCGAAGCACATAGAGATCATATATCACTATGTCATGGATATAGTGCAAAGAGGAGCAGTGAAGCTCCTGTATGTTGCGACCGATGAGCATGTTGCAGATGTGTTGACAAAACCACTAGCCAAAGTGAAGTTTGAGTTCTTCAGAGGGAGGCTTGGTGTTCTTCAGATTGATGACACTTCAAGGAAGAAGTGATGGACACATTTGCAGAAGCCATTCCAAGCATGGTGGTAAAAGGATCCTCCCATGGCTATGGATATAAGCGTTGTGTGATGAGCATCAGGACGATGCTCTAGTTATTGCTTTGGATATGATCAGTTGGATCATGTATATGTTTATGCATCATGTTGGATGCTAGATATGATCAATTGGATCATGTATATGATATGCATCAAGTGGATGCATGATATGTATCAGGTGGATACATCGTATGATCAAGATGATCATGTGTGATGAGTATCAGGACGATGCTCTGGATGACTTGCATCAGGACGATGCAGAGATGATGATCAAGATGATCATGGACATCAGGATGATGTATGATGAGTATTAGGTTGATACTCTGTGGCCATGGACAAGTTGTGCAAATAAGCATATAATAGCGCCATGGGAGATTTGCAGATGCTCTTTCTAGGTTTTTCCGTTGGCATATAATAGCTCCCTAGGAGATCTAGCAAATGCTCTTTCGAGTTTTTGCTTGGATGGACATATAATAGCGACCTGGGAGATTTACAGATGCTCTTGCTAGGTTTTGTCGCTCGCATATAATAGCTCCCTGGGAGATCTGGTAAATTCTCTTGCTAGGTTTTGTCCATGGCATATAATTTCTCCCTGGGAGATCTGGTAAATTCTCTTGCTAGGTTTTGTCCATGGCATATAATTTCTCCCTAGGAGATCTTGCAGGTTGTGCTAGGCACGTAACCAGTCCTAGGATGCTCTTGCTAGGTTTTGCTAGTTGCATATAATGTCTCCCTGGGAGATTTATAGATGCTCTTGCTAGGTTTTTCCTATGACATATAATAGCTCCCTGGGAGATCTAGCAAATGCTCTTGCTAGGTTTTGCTTGGTCACATGTAATAGCTCCCTGGGAGATTCAATAGGTTGAGCTTGTAATCAGTTTTGGGATGCTCTTGCTAGGTTTTGTTAATGCACGTAATATGTCCTGAGGATTCCGCAGTATGGCCAGTGATGATGAAGACCTGTAGGTGGTGGGCCTACATCCAGTATGAAAAAGGACTGGCTCTATAGAACTTCCTATGACGAGTAGATTCAGAGATTGATTGAGATAGCAACAACCGTGACAATGATGATGATTCAAGGATGATGAGTCGTTGATGATGATCCAGAGAAGAATACTTCTGTTAGCAGATCTGTGTCGAGAAATACCTTCCTAGTTAAGAGGGAGTGTTGATGTATATGTAACTTTGGAATGTATTTTACCCATGTGTATTGTATTTCTATAGAGATGTTATTATTCCTCTATACGAAAGTGTTTGTATTCCTATAGAGATGTTATTATTCCTCTATACGGAATTGTTTGTATTCCTATAGAGATGTTATTATTCCTCTATACGGAATTGTTTGTATTCCTATAGAGATGGTATTATTCCTCTATACGGAAGTGTCGTCATTTATATTGTAAGTGTCGTAACTTATACTTGATGGGTTATTAGACCACCTTGATGGGGTCAGCCCTGTATGATTCATGTGGGTAAATAGGTTATTAGACCACCAAGTGTGGGGTTGGCCTGGATTAAGTTAACCATGGGTTATTAGTCTAAGCTAGACAAGTCGGCCCCATTAGTTTATTGGGCAGGACAGGACAAGTATAAATATAGATCGGGATATCTCTATTTGATCACTCGTTACTCACACTTCTCTCATTCGGAAAGTGGTGCACTTGTGAGGAGAAGGATCTGCTGCTAGTAGAAGACTATCTCTTGTACTTTGGTTGTATCATTGCTCTATCTATCTTTGAGGAAGTTGCGGGGTTTTTCACCTTCTTGCTTTTCCCCGATGAAACTCTATTTCTCTTGTGTGCTTGCATTATTGTGTCCATGGTTGATATGTTGTAGATATGTTGTAGATATGATGTACATGTTATTCTCTCAGTTAAGATCCTAGATCAGATTGAAATTTCTGAAAAAATAACACTACTGGGCCATAATGTCAATTCCAGACTCAACAACTTTCACCTACTGATGCTTAAGCATCACTTTTTTTGCCCATATGATGTTGGACACAATGTCCTTTATGCTAGTCATCTTAGTTTCCTCCTAAGATAGGGTATTTAGGAAATATACAGCATGCTCAGCATGCTCTGTAGGCTTCTTGTTTAATTTCTCATTAGCAGTTGCAAAACCCTGCTTTGCCAGTTTTGTTACCTCTTCTTTGTCTAAGACAAAATCAAGGAAAGGTCTCGATTTGCTTGCCTCGGTGATGATGATGTCCCAAATCACCTGTCTGCCCCCCTGTAATGAGTTTCGCCATGTAACATGTTGTTTTAACCCATTATAATCACCTTGCATCGCCTAGTACTTGGTTTCCCAAGCCTCCTTGTCTTTTTTTGCATTGGTAAGCAAAGTCTTTAGACTTGCATTCTGCTTCTTCAACCTGGTTACCTCGACCATGTCCTCCAAGCTAGCTTATGTTATGGCTCCTACCGGGGAGAAATATCCAGCTTCTATGGAAGGTGTTTCTGTAGTGTCCATTTCCTGAGTCTTATCCTGCTCTCCCATTTCTTGTTTCTTAACCTGCTCTCCCATTTCTTGGTTATTATCCTTCTCTTTCTCTTTCAGCTTCTTCTCAAGTTCCTCAAATTGGGTCTTCAAGATATTATCACTTGCTACCAACATGGATATATCTATCTGCCACTTCTTTTCTTTTTCGTCAAAGCTAAGCACCTTAGCCTCGCAGTCAATTAGTTTACCCTAGAGCTTTTCCCCTTCTTCCTCTAGCTCAGCTAGATCAGATGCATCCACCAATTTAGTGGAAGGAATTTTTCAACTTCTTCTTCATTTGATGGATGAGCTTGTGCTTCTCATCCAACAACTTCTGTATGTTAGCTCTTTTGTCCTCATCAGTATCATTGGTTAACAATGTAGTTTGGTGCTTTTTTACTTGTGCTTTTAGGGACTTATTTTCTATCTTTTCTATTCTCAGCTGATTTTGGACTTTATCTTTATTGGCCTGCACTTTAGATAGATCCACGACATCCTTCAGCAACTTATTATAGATGAATTCACTAGTCTCTTTGTGTAAATTGATTATATCTGACATGGTGATGTCTTCCAGATTTACTTTCAGCTCGGTGGCCTTATTCTTGGTGGGCAAGGAAAGACTCAGGGTGTTATGGGTTAGGCTTCTGCTTGCCACCAAAGCTACATATTTCTTTGAAATATTTCTCACACTTGCATATAATTTGGCCTCCTCAGAGACTATATCTAGACTCTCTTCATATTCTTCTAGTAACTTAGCCCTGATTTTGTTGGGTGCTACCAACTTAGTGTATGGCTAGTTGAATTTATGTTCTTTAACTTCAAAAACAGGTACTTGGAACCTCACATGTTTCTTCTTTTTGGTCTGCCCTGCCGGCACTGTTACTAATTGTTGTTCAAGTTTCTATAACTTTTTCCTCTTTGGGGCCCTTTGTGCATCACCATCAACCTCCATGGGCTCATTGCCCTCTAGCTTGCTAGATTTTTCTGAACTAATGGTAAGGGGGACAACTGCTGACATTAATGGGATTAGGGTAAGAGAAACAGGCACTAGTGATGTGTTTCCTTGTGCCAAAGAGGGGGAGCCTTCAAGTGTGTCTATCTCCATCTAGCCCTTTTCAGGATACTCTAACCAGTTTTCCATCTCAGCCAAACCTGTAAGCTCGAAATGCTCATATCCCTTCCTGTTACTCTCCTTCCTCCTTTTTGAAATGATGTAGTGAGGATCATAGTTCATTGTTGTCTTGGATTGGAATCCCATGTCACTCACCATTTTCTCAATGCATGGGAGAGAAGCCTTGCTCTTGACAATGAAAGGGCCTATTTTCCATGGGAAGCTGATGTCTAAGGACTTCTTGTCATCCATGAAATGTTCACATTCCACCTTCAAATTTTGTCTCATGAATTCCAAGGTAAGTATTATAGGGGTCAAGAAAATACGTAACACATAAGCAGCATGGGAATATCCGTAGACTCTGATTTCAGTGCCATGTTTCAACAAGAACCAGTCTCCAAATCCCTTCCCCACGGAGGGCTGCAATAAGTCCTTCATTTCTGGAAGCACTCTAGGTAGCCTTTTCTGGAAGAAAATTAAGTATATCTCTGACAAAAGGTCATCCATGAATGCTTTATAATCTGAATACATTTCTGGAACCTATAGGTTCCCTTCATGTGATACCAGGAACATCTTCAATAGGTATGATTGGAATTTGAAAGTCCTTGTCTTAGGGAATTCTACTAGCTGTGAGTGGATTCTTTCAGCTAGGGCTTCGTCGAACTTGAGGCATGCACACTCGGTATGCAAGTTGGGATCCTATGACTTGATATGGTAAGTACTTAGAACAAACATCAAGATTATCAAGGACTCAGTTATATACTGGTCACTATCTAGCCCTAAGAACTGGGCCAACAAGGAAATAACACATTTTGACTCTTCCTTAAAAAGGATGGCTTCAGTAGGGAAAGGTACGCCTTAGACAGAGGTGTTTGGCTATAGGGAAGCATGGTAAAAAAAAAAAATTTAATTGAATTGGGGAGATCCTGTAATGCTGGATTAGGGCTTCTTCCCTGTAGCTTTGGTATTTTTGACAAAACTCAGCTGGAATAGTGAGGGATTTTATAATAGTTAGGGGGTTCACATAACACAAAACATTCAACCTGGAGGCATCCGTGATCACTTTCTGACTCGGTGAGCAACTGTAGGCACACCATTCTACAAATTCAGGACAACATGGGGTTTGAGTGGTTGTGAATAAGTGGAAGAAAGAGTGATAATCCCTATGAACATATATGTTTTGGGCCCTTATGACCTCCAATTTTTCTTTAGCAGTCTCTATGGAGGTGTTAAGAAACATAGGATCGTAAACATCATTGTATTTGTCCTCCACCAGCTCACTTATCTTTAGGTGCTAAAAACCCGAGGGTTCCACAGATCCAACCATTTAAATACTTTAGTGGGGATGTGGATGGCCTACCTGGTTGTTTGACAGTCGAGTTTATCTCCTAGGCCCCTGGTTGGTTGGTCGGCTCCTGCACGGTCTGCTCCTATCGCTTTCTGATTCAAACATGACAAAATGGATGTGTATCTCTGTGTAGGCAATCCCTTTTTATATAATAAATCCTGCCATATCATTCCTGCAGCTATGACAGTGAGGAAGCCATGTCATCCATTCATCCACGCAATTTATCTCAAGTCATAGATCTCTTTCATCCTCCTATGTGACTCCCAAATTTTCCATGTTCCATCCTGCTAGCACCTTTGATTTGTGAGAACATTTTCCAGCTATCGATCTGGTCCCTCCATAGATCTCGATTGTCAAAAGGCGCGTCCTTTTACTGACTTCACATATTTTGGGCCCTCCGGTTTCACATGCAAGTCAAATGTGTGAACTCACATCCATCCATCGATCTCCTTCCCGCTAGATCTACATCGTTGGAAGGTGTGGGGTCTACCAAAAAGTTCGCAAATGTCAACATCGGCTTTCCTCGCGAATGTTGAAAACGCGAACCACTTCCCGACTGTTGATCTGCGACAACAACCGTTGATCAAGATTTAATGTGCCCATAGGCTAACACTCCCACCTGTGTTTAAACAATGCCATCCTTAGTTTGCGAAGAGGCCTTTTGGCCGTAGATCTTTGCCACTGTCAATCTAGACCACCCATGGATGCTGTTGCATATTTGTAGGCCTACTTCACCATTTTAACTCTATTTGCACTGTTTCAAGCCTTAAATTTGATCATTTCCTTCTGTAATCCACAAATATTTGTCCAGACATCTCACCTTAGCTATCTTACGACTATTTTACTCGGATCACTGGAGGTTTTCTTCATTCTCCTCAGGGATTCGGCCTCCCACTTCACCCAGGTCAAAAATAGTGCCAACACAAGTCTTGAAAATGAATAACGAGGAACATATTCTATAAGCATTTTCAAGTATCTCTTCATTCATGTTTTTGGTGGATGACATAGAAAATTACAAATATTGGACTATATAAGACCATGTCTCTCCAAAGAACTGTCATATTCCCAAATGGGAGGGATTTTAAAACAATTTTCCTCTCTATTATGCCCACTATGATACCTAACTTCATCTATAAACAAGATGTTCGATTTATCTTATATTTCCTCATAATATAAAACGCTTTAGATGTGTTCTTCTTAAGTAGGTAATAGATTTCCAACCCAACTTATTTTGCAACTGTTCAAGACACTAGTGTCATTGATGCACTAAAATAGTGACAAAAAATCAGGTTCCTTTCAACAAAATAATTAGAGAACTCACAACATGTACTGTTTTACCTTTTGCATCAATCAATAAGACATGATATCATAAAAACCTATAGATAGAACCAAAACCATAGATAGATGTACAACACTCCACATATCCTCTTACATTCTGTATATAAGCATATGTGTTTCTTTGAGACAAGGCACCATAAGAATCTCAACTTACAATGTATTTGGTAATGGAGCATGACTATAAGCTTTAGCGCAAGAAATTTAATTGTGAAATATAAGTGCAGAAATAACTCTACATAGATAAAAAATGAATAGAATCGATGTCAAATAAAATAGTCCAAGAAATTCTTTAGCTACCACTAGTTTGAGTGACTCACAGGTCTACCTAGTAAGCTAGCTCATGTAAGTGATCTAGCTATAGCACTTATTATCTTGAGTGAGTGACATGCGGGTAAGGGATAGGGTGCATCATAATGAATGCATCATCACTATCTCCACTCCTCATGAAATGAATGAGTTATCCCCAACCATCCCCTCCCTCCATCAGGAAAACCAGATATCCAGTCAAGCTCAAACAAAAGTGATATTTCACCCACTTTCTTCTCTTATTGTTCATTCATGAAATTGCATAACACCACCTGTAACATAACATCCCCTATCACCCCCATACCATACCAAAAATACTAGCTCAATAAGGATCCCCAGTAGGCAGAGAGTAACCAATCCCCAATACGCAAAGGGTACCAAGCGGGATCATGCTACTTTAGAGATCGAGTGCTCGGGTAGGTGCATGAAATCATCCATCCACTCCATAGACTTGGTTCCAACTCCAATAGGTCAGGATGAAACCTTATCTCCTCCACAATCAGGAACCATTAGCTTAGCCACACTATAATATGCTCCACACCACTAGCCATCTAGGTAAATCATTGTAAATCATCAACAACATGTAATCATTGTAGATCATCAACGTGTAAATAATTTCTCAAGGTGTAAATAATCATTGTAAATCATCATCATGTAAATAATCATTGTAAATCATCAACATGTAAATAATTTTTCAATTATATAGAATTTATGGACCAAACAATTTGTATAATCACTTAGCAAATAAGTTTATATAACTGTCGCACCGATCTTCAACTCTAGTGGATTGACACTTTCTAGTACATTGTCTCTATGTTTTGTTGCTCAGACAGTGCCAGCTAATCTTCCTCTCCCGCTTTCACTTCATTAAGAGAATAACTCCCGCGTACTATTGAATTGAATGATGGGCCCAAATCCTTTCTCATCTATCCAATAAGCCCCACATGCAAAACATTAGATAGACTTGTCACATCATAGCAATGCATTCATTGTTATGCAACACATTAACAATATTAAACCCACCTCCAATCCTTTATTATCCAACTACGGTGGAAACTTACATGCATCTACTCCCTCGGAATTGTAGCTTTCCTTTCAAATTTGTATTTGAATATTTATTTCTTTTATGAATTCTTGAAAGTATGAAATGGAATAACAATGATAGTTCTATTAACCTACTTTGAATTTTCATGAATATTATTATCAATTGGAATTTGAATTTAAATATATGAAGCCATGGTTGTATGAACTTTCGTGTGAAACCTACTAGGAATTAAACTTTATAAGTGGTTATAGTTTAGTCCATGTAAGAAACAAATATTGTTTTTTTAAATGGTTATGAACTTGCAACTATCAATTTGTAACTATATACATGCAATATGTAAAATCGAACTTGGCCTTTGACTTATGCGATGAATTAACTCGAAATTTTTGTGAGAACTTTTTCAAACAAAAATATTGGGTGAAGGACCTTTCACTAATTATTTTATGCATGTGAACATGAGTAATTATTATTGTGTATATTTAAACAAAATCAATCATACGACAATGCAATTGAAATTCAAGCACATAAATGAACACCCATGTAATAACGAAGTTCACCAAACTATACTAGCTACGTCTTCAGGCTCGTGAAATCATCGAACTGCTTGCATTAATTCTCCCAGAATAGGGGTTGATTCTCTCCTTTAGAAATTTTGAAATTTGAGTTCTACAAACGGACTTAGGTCTAGCAATTTTCCTTAAGCTCCCGATTTCAATGCGAAATACTGCTTGATTCATTGGTGGAACTGGAGAACTGCGATCATGTTGAATCCAACAAGGTGTAGTTCTGAGAGGGTAACAACTGGCATGTGCTTTATTATTTATTTGAAATTTGAGTTCTAACAACAGAGTAAATAGACAAACAACCTTTACTAATATAGAAACAAGGTATTTCCCACGTGTCCTTTGGATTGCGGTTGCACATGAAACAAAAATAGATGGCTTACATGAACACACATAACAGAGGACATTGGAGACATCGCCTGTACAAGTGTTGTCCTCAGCCCATGCATGTTAGAGACGTGGTGGTCACAAGCATACACACGCGGATGGTCGTAACTCATCAGAAAATGGGGATCATGCAAAAATTCGGTGGGTAGTGCATACACCTGTGAGCCAAAAAATTTCCAATGGAAGGAGAGGAGTATCTAAAAAATATACCTTCGCCACTAGTTGAGATGCAAGATGACTAGCTTCTCTGGATCAATTATAGAAGAATATAGATCAGGGTCAGGGTTGTTCCTCGTATGTATTCCCCATAATCCATGATGTTGCAGTGGAGTTTCCAAGTGAGCAATTACAGCTAGACCTGAACCTAGCTCATCCCTCAAATTTAGTGAGTGATTTTCCAGTTTAGACAAAAGAAATAGATAAACAAAAAAGTTTTGAAAATAATTAATCCTATGTTGAAATCTAAGAGACATCTTGTTTCTTCTTGACTATAACCTTGCAATTATATTAAATATCTCTTTCCATTTTGCATTTATAACACTGTAAACATATGACGCTGTAAAGAAAGAAACAAGCTGGAAAACTGTGTGGCTTATGTGATACTAGTAGCCTTAGTTTCATCTAAAAACAACGTAACATGATTCTATTCAGTATTCATGAATTTATGCTAATTTCAAAGGAAAATAAAGTGCCCAACTTTTGAATTTAGAAAACAAATTACACTTAACATATACAAAGTATTGTTTTGGAGGTAATAAGATCTACTAAAAGATGTAGATTATTAAAATACCAACTACAAAAGTTTATATTATTAGGGTATATATATTATTGTGGCCAGTCTTTGGTTTCAATATTAAAATAAACATTTTGTAGGATTATTGATTTGGAATGGAAGCCTACTTTCTTTCCTTATTTTGCATACTTTGACATCCACATCAGAAAATGAAAGAATTTAAAAAATAATCTTCATTACTAAGGCGATCATGACCTTCACAAATTCTTTGAAGAGAAAACTGGGTTGCTTAATTTAAGGAAAGTTTTTTCTTTGACACTACTGGCAGATCTTTCTGTGAACTGATTTTAACATAAAAAATAGTTCAATGTGGTGAATTCAAGACATTCTTTGCCATAGTGAAGCATCCTCTTACGGAACAAAAAGTTAAATCTAATTTGAATTTCTAGTATCAAACAGTAATTTCTATATGGATTCATTTTGTCTATATACAACAATGCAATGCGATAACATTTCATAACAGGGAAGGGTTAGAAAAAATAAATATTGGGATTAAAAGAAGACATGTTGGCAATTGATACTTCACCTCGCTTGCTGAGATCCATAAAACCGTCTAGCAAGTTCACTTGAAGAGGATTAGCTTGAAAGAGGAGGTCATAACATATAAATGTTGCATCATTGAGCAACCATTCTCATCATGTCATTGAATCTCTTTTTTCCCATGCGATAATATTTTGATGTTAAGATATTTCTAACTTAGTAGGCCTATGCTTACTTGTTTTCAAGATATTTGTGTTTGCTTGGGAGTGATGTTCTCCTACACCAAAAAGACAAGGCTATGAAATAAAGAAAATTTAACCAAGAAATACAAGGTGATATTTCTAACCTAGTAGGCATGTGATGTGCTTACTTCAAGATTGAGTATTTGCTTGGGAGAGATACACTTCAATACAAACTACAAAGACATACAATTCATGAACATAACACAATATATTTCATCAATACAATGAAAAATCGATGCTAACGTTGTCCACGCTATAATGACTAGTCTAATGACGTAGCATGAAAACTTTCCAAGAAGTGACCCTAAATATTGCATTATAATATTTTTCATTAATTATAATCCTCACAGAGAACGATTGGTTATGGCGCCATTGACGACTAAGGAACTCATACCTAAATAGCAGGAGGTTGCTTGGACTATGCATAGCCTGGGTGTGCGCTATTTCCTAGTACTCGATATGTTATCTTCATAACCTGCAACACACCGCAATGTTGTAGGAGCCTGGCAGTGGGAGTACTAGATATGCTTTCTTCGTAACCTGCAACATACCCCAATATTGTAATAGCACGTTGAAGGAGGAAAGTAGTGATACATGCCCCAAATTGCATGCACCATACATGTGTCATGATTGTTCCATGCACCATGCACTATGAAATCAATGACTTGATCATTTCGTTGCTTAAAGTCACCATGAAGAGAGAACTTCGACATTAAGATAGCACCACGAAAGAGTTAATCAACTAATTCTTATACATGGAAAAAGTAATGTAACCGAGGAACTTATATTACCGAGGAATGTCCATTTGTCCACTGAAATGTCCTAATCACGTCACAAAAGAACTAATGTAGAGAAACAAATTCATTAAGAATTGCACTCAATTCCAAATCCTAGGCTAAATTTCAGTAGCATTTGGATCCATGGCCTCTTATGGTAGTGGTAAATGGTGATTGCTAATGGAATTTTATGGTGATCATTGGACTAGATAGATAATTTTACTATTTCCAGGATTCTTGTAACGCAGGTCAGGAAACCCACTAAAAATCTATTGTACTTTATTGTTGATTCAATTGTTTCTTTCCTTTTGTTTAAACCCGAATGTAGCACTAACAATACTGCTATGCTCCCCTTTTCTGCAAACGAGGTAAGAGGGATCATTTATCTACATATGTCATTTAACAATAAACTGTGAATTTGTTGGTAATACAATAACAAATATATTTAAGTCTAGCTTGATTTATATGAATTCATAATTTGGTCCATGTTTTGAGTTCTTACGTTTTCTCTAGCCTTTTGCTTCACTAGATAATATATGAACCCCCAGAGCTTTTGCATTTACTGGTCACGAGTTTGAATCATATGAGACTAGTTCACATGGAGTCATATACAGTACCCAAGTAAGAACTCTGAAATGAGGCCTGTGTCCTCTGCTTCTGCAGTGCCTATGGGGTTGTCTGCATGGCTTGTGGGGTTGTCCTTACCAATAAAGTTGTGATAGAGTTAAAAAAATAAATTGAGTAAATGACATAGATAGCGCTACCAAGTGAAGCTGATACCCAAACTTGAAGCGAAATAATCCGTAAGTATACATCCATCTTCAAGATTTTCTTTTCATTATTCTCCATATCCATCGTTTGTCCAGGACCCAAATACCTGCTTAAAAACTCATTCAAATTATAGTTTAAATATACAAATGAAAAAAATAGAATATGTAGTTCTAGTAATTAAAACACTTGGATGGAATCCAATAATCCAATATGGTGTACCATCTGGTTCTTGAAGCATCTCAAAATCTATCAAACAAAAGGAAAACAAATAAATATCATTTAGATTTAAGAGAAATAGAGGATCAAACTATAGAGATTTATGCAGCAAGTGTAGGAGGAACATGGTTTTCCTTTTGGGTGCTTCCTTCATACAATATTTGTCCTATAAAATGCCTGCCATAAATTATTGACATATCTTGACCAATGAATGAAAAATTCATGGTATATTGGAATGCAGGTTTCAGCCACATTTACAAATTTCCTCCATCTTTTATTTTTAAATTTGTTTTCATTTTATTTAAATTTTGTGAGAGAGAAGCAAAGCAAAGAATGCATTGAATTTATATGAATATTTTAATTCTAGTATTTTCACCTAACGAGAAGCATACTTTGCTAATACTTTGCTAAGTATATTCCACCTCCTCCATTGAATTTATATGTCAACTTATATTCGCAAGTATGGAACATGCCAATTTATAATTTTCCTTACAACTAACACAATTATTTTGAGCTTCTTTACAACTAACACAATTATTTTGAGCTCAAGCATCTTTCTCGTCACTAGATTATCATTAAGTTAACTTATACAAAGTGGGTGCTTGTATGTAATAAAGAGTTGGTCCCACATTTGGTAGGGAAGAGATAATTCAATTTTTAGCAGAGCATAAGGCCAACTATCTAAACAAAGAGCTTGATTTGGATTGCATTAACAAACAAAGAAGCTGGAAATGTTTATTTTTTTGTTTAATTAAATTCATTTGACAAACAAAGCTCTTTGTGCATACAAGTAACTTCAAACAACAATTTCTTACTATGTGTATGTGTTTGTACAGGTTCTCCAGGACAACAAACTAGCCATGATAGGATCCTTCATACTTGCAAACTAGCCAAGACAAATCTCCTAGACTTCAGAAGCATGAGAAAGAAGGCGAAGATTCCTGAAGAGAATTTGTATAAATAGTTACTAGCGAAAGGTTCTAGCCATGGTGATAAGCTAGAGCTTGGCAGTGTGGTGGTGAAGGTTCAGTGGTGGTGTGGCGGTAAGGTTTAGTGGCGGTGTGGCGGTGAAAGTGGTGTAAGATGACAATGGTTTCAAGGCTGTGTATTTAATGCAAGTAGTATGTAAGTGAAGGAGGAGCTAGTTTTAAAGTTTTGTATTTATGGAAGCATTAAATAACCGCCCAACTTCCAAGAGCTCCATCGTCCGCATGGAAATAACGCTTCAAACTATCATCCAATAGTATTGGAGTAAAATAATATGTAGTTGAATTAATAATTGATATATTTATGAACTATGTGAAAAAGCTAGGACATATGAAAGAAATATACAAAGTCAAACACAAACTAATTAGTGGTCAACGCGTATCGAATACAATAAATAGTTTACCCTGGCTTCCTCTGGCAGGCACTAATAAAGAACCATTAAATATATTGGGTTTCAATAACTTAAACTATAGTAAGATACAGATTAAAAAGTAACATCATTTAAAAAGGAAATACTTTACAGAAGCTCTCGATCCATCTCCATGGTATGCGCTTTGGCGCCTTGATGCTCATGTCCTACTCCAATGGCTTCATCCTTGGCCCCAATCTCCCACTTGCAAATGGCTTGGGACTTCACATCCAAAATTACTTGTGTGTTTGGCGCATAGGTGAAGCGCTTATATACCGCAAGGAGACCATAACTACACCTCTCTTTTTGTAGAAACCAAAAAAAATTGTGGTGTAAAATAAACCATTTCCAATGCTATCCATATGACATTCATGGCATAGACCACATGTAACTCCTACTTATAATGTGCGCCAATATAATCAAAGGTGGGATTCGAGGGCTAGGACCTTGGCCTCTTTTAATCATCAAATGAAAAAAACTCAAATTTCAGATAGAAGTTGTGATCATTGGTATAGTAAGGACCATCACGAGCTTGATGGTAAGGTGATTTCCTTATGCTCATTAGGTCTCGCGCTCGATCCTCTGA
The DNA here is from genome assembly GCA_027924585.1 of Larix kaempferi. NCBI lineage: Eukaryota > Viridiplantae > Streptophyta > Pinopsida > Pinales > Pinaceae > Larix > Larix kaempferi. Next base: position 5,186,860 of record BSBM01000506.1, read on the forward strand.
GCCTGCTAAATTTTTGGTAAATAGACGTATAAATGGCCAACTGGACTGCCACGTGGAAACCTCTAGTTAGTCCATCCAAGCCTCTGGTGAATCCATTTGATCCCATTCAAAATTTGTCGGAAAGCTCTCGTCGAGCTCTTCACAATGGAGTCACTTTCATCAGAATCTAAGATAGTCAATTTTTCTTGGTTACAAAGATCCACCTAGATTAAACCTCCCCACAAAAAGAATTTTTGGACCCAAAAAGTTCACATAAATGGAATAGACTCATTATAGACTCCCATATCCTTTTCTACCCAACAAAATGCCTTCAAATTTCACTACACCATCTAGGTGAATAGGTCTTCTTCTTTTGGCTGATCTTCTACTTCAAGTATCTTATTGGCATGCTCCTCTACCTACTTTGCTCTCTTCTTCTTGGTTTCTTGCATAACTTGATTTTCCTTCCTTAGACCAAATTCAAGATGGATCTTCCAACACTTTTCGATCCAATGCCCACCCATATTACAATGAGTGCAAAAATTCCTTCTCTTATAATGGTTTGTAGCACTCTTACTATCACCAGTTTTATGAGAAGACCTTGGTTTCCTTCATCTATGTGGGCCTATGGGTGATTCCTAGCCATATCTTGATTTTTGTCCAACTACTGCTTCTTCCCTAGCTCATATGGGGATGAGGCTTATGTTGGTTGTGGGGACAGATCTTCCATTCTCATAGATGATATTGTCTCAGACATGTACCCCACCTTTATAAGATTGCAAAAGGATTGTACACTCGTTCCCCAACCTTGGGGTTGCGGACCCATGGTTTTGGGTATCCTGTGGTATTTTCCCATTGTATTTCTCTTATAAAAGAAAGACATTGTAATACGGATAGGGCATGATGTATTAGGTATTATGCATTGTAAAGATCTCTGAGATTGTGAAGAGAGACTGTGAGACAGTGAAGAGGAAGTGCAGCGGATGTGATATAGGTTGTATCCCCTCATTTATTGGATGGTATAATAATAAGGACTGGCAATTTCAGTGTGGATGTATCCCATCTTGGGTGAACTATGATATATTGGTGTCTCTCTTGTAATGTGTCTGTGTGATTATATTTGCATTTCTATTTATTGTTATTGCTCTGCGGTCCTGTTTTTCTAACAATTGGTATCAGAGCCAAAGGTCTATTTGGCAGATAAACCTGCAGGAAACTAGGGTTTTTGGTTCGAGTGGGAGCAATGGCCGAAGAAGGAAAGTTTAAGGTCAAGAAATTTAATGTCCAAAACTACCAGTTATGGAAGATGCAAATGGAGGACTATCTGTACCAGAAGGATATATTCCTACCGTTGGGAGGAAAAGCAAAGAAGCTGAAGACTATGAAGGATGAAGAATGGGAGGTCCTTGACTGAAAGGCACTAGGAACAATACGGATGTCCCTGGCTTCATTGGTGGATTTCAACATCTCAAAATAAAAGACAACAGAGGGTTTGATGAGTGCATTGGGTAAGCTATATGAAAAACCCTCGGCCTCCAACAAGGTATTTTTAATGAAGCATTTATTTAATATGAAGATGTCTGAAGGTGGATCTGTTGCTGATCATTTAAATGAATTTAATATGGTTACAAATCAACTAAGTTCTGTAAGTGTGAACTTTGATGATGAGGTTAGGACTCTTCTAATCTTGTGTTCATTGCCAAAAAGTTGGAATAGCTTGCTCATGGCTATAAGTAACTCTGTCTCTAGTTCAAATACCTTGATATTTGATGATGTTGTTAGTGTTATATTCTTAGCGAGGAAATGTGAAGAAAAAGCACAGGTGAGACATCAAGTAATGCGTTGACATGGAAAGCATGGGAAGACAAAGGGAGAAAGGAAAGAGCTAAGGTAATCATGGAAAGTCTAAAATGGGAAGATCTAAGTCCAAACTAGGAAAAATAGAGTGTTGGAACTGTGGAAAAAAAGGACATCTGAAGAAAGACTGCATCTCTCTAAAGAAGAAAGGAGATAGACAGCAGGAAACTATCCATGAAGCAAATATAGTAGGTGATGTGTTACAAGATGCTTTGATTCCTACATTAGATAATACTAGTGATTATTGGTTAGTAGATTCAGGGGCTTCATGTCATGCTACACCCCATAGGAAATATTTTCATGATTATGTTCCAAGCGATTTTGGACATGTTTTATTGGGTGATGATGAGCCATGTAAAATTGTTGGAATGGGTAAGTTATGGATAAAATTTAAGAATGGAACTGAATGGCTACTGAAATATGTAAGGCATATTCCTTCTATGAAAAGAAATTTGATCTCAATAGGGTAGTTGGGAGATGGCAGCTGTCTATCTATGTTAGGAAAAACATGGTGGAAGATCACTAAAGGATCAATGGTGATAGAAAAAGGAGACAGGGTAGGTACGTTGTATTTATGTCCTCTTAATACTTACCATTCTATCTCTTTAGCTTCCACAGGAACAAATACAGCATTGTGGCATCATAGGCTTGGCCACATGAGTGAGAAGGGGATGTAGATTCTCCACTCAAGGAAGTTGCTGCCAGATTTGAAGCAGGTAAGTTTGGAATTCTATGAGAACTATGTTTATGGAAAACAGAAGAGAGTCAAATTTCTCAGGGTTGGGAAACAGAAGAAGAATGAAAAGTTAGAGCTTATTCATACAAATATATGGGGACGAGCTCAAGTACAATCTCTTGGTGGCTCTCATTATTATGTTACATTTATTGATGATGCAAATAGGAAAACTTGGGTTTATTGCATCAGACAAAAATCTGATGTGTTTGCTACTTTTAAGAAGTGGAAAGCTTTGGTTGAGAATGAGATAGGAAAAAGGTTGAAGTGTCTCAGATCTGATAATGGAGGTGAGTACTACGGCAATGAGTTTGATAGTTAATGGGATTCGTAGAAAGAAGACAGTCCCAGGAACAACACAAGAAAATGGTGTGTCAGAAAGGATGAATAGAATGATCATGGAGCGTGCAAGGTGTATGAGATTGCATGCAGGGTTTCCCTTATAGTTTTGGGAAGATGTTGTAAATACTGTTGTCTATTTAATAAACCGAGGACCTTCTAGTGCTTTGGATGGTGGTATTCCAGAGGAGGCATGGATAGCTAGAAAGGTAAACTACTCATTTCTGAGAAAGTTTGGTTGTGAATCATTTGTCCATATTGATAAACAAAATAGAACACAGCTTGAAGCTAAATCCAAGAAATGTACCTTTATTGGATATGGGGTTGATGATTTTGGTTATTGCTTATGGGATTATGAAAATAAAAAAATTATTAGGAGTAGAGATGTGATATTCAATGAAAAGGTCATGTATAAAGATAAGTTGCATGGAAAGAAACAGGAAAATGAAAACACAAAGTACACCGTACTTGATGAAATTGAAGAAAATGAAGTTCCAAAGGTGCCAAAAAATCAAGAACGACAGCAAGTACCTGACACTCCTGCAACTATAAGAAGATCTACCAAGTTAAGTAGACTCCCTGAACGATACTCTCCTTCAATGTATTATTTATTGATGGCTGATGTTGGTGAACCAGAATGTTATGAAGAAGCAATGCAGGTGGAAACTAGAAAGAAGTGGGAGCAAGGCATGAATGAGGAGATGGACTCATTGGTAGGAAACCAGACTCGGGATTTGGTTTAGTTGCCTACTCGTAAAAGAGCATTGCACAACAAATGGATTTACAGGTTGAAGGAAGAAGGAGGTAAGAAGCAGTACAAGGCCAGACTTGTTGTAAAGGGGTTTGCACAGAGGAAAGGTATAGATTTTGATGAAATATTTTCTCCCGTTGTTAAGATGACTTCAATTAGGACTATTTTAAGTCTAGTGGTGGTAGAAGATTTGCATCTTGAACAATTAGATGTAAAAACAACCCTTTTCCATGGGGATTTGGAGGAAGAGATATATATGTGCAGCAGCCACAAGGGTATGAGGTCAAAGGGAAGGAGGATTTGGTATGCAGGTTGAAGAAGAGCTTGTATGGCTTGAAGCAAGCTCCAAGGCAGTGGTATTTAAAATTTGATAGGTTTATGACAGAACAAGGTTATAGTAGCTGTCATTCTGACCACTGTGTTTATTTCAAGAGGCTAGATAATGAAAGATATATTACCTTGTTATTGTATGTGGATGACATGCTTGTTGCAGGGTCTGACATGCAGAATATAAATGTACTCAAAAGGAAGCTAGCTATTTAATTTGCGATGAAGGATTTGGGTGTTGCAAAGCAAATCCTTAGTATGAGAATAACAAGAGACAGGAAGAATCGCAAATTGACATTGTCTCGGGGTGAGTACATACAAAAGGTGTTGGAAAGTTTCAAAATGCAGAATGAAAAACTAGCTATTACACCTTTGTCCATCTACTTCAATCTAAGTAAGAAAATGTGTCCCAAGACACAGGAAGAGACAGATTACATGTCCAAGATTCCACATTCATCAGGAGTTGGCAGCTTGATGTATGCCATGGTGCGCACAAGACCAGATGTTGCACATGCAGTGGGAATTCTGAGCAGATATATGAACAATCCAGGTAAAGAACATTGGAAGGCAGTACAGTGGATTCTTAGGTATTTGAGAGGTACTACCACTCAAGAATTATGTTTTGGAGGTCCAGACACTGTTCTACAGGGATATGTTGATGAAGATATGGAAGGTGATAAGGCTAACAGTAGGACCACCATAGGGTATGTGTTTACTATAGGTGGAACAACAGTAAGTTGGATTTCAAAACTGCAAAAGGTTGTTGCACTTTCAACAATGGAAGCAGAGTATGTTGTTGTTACAGAGGCTAGTAAAGAGATGATTTGGTTGCAGAGGTTTATGGAGGAATTGGGTAAGAAGCAGAAGGATAGCAGGTTGTATAGTGATAGCTAGAGTGCCATTCATCTTGCAAAGAAATCAACATTCCGTTCCAGGAGTAAACATATATAGATCAAGTACCATTTCATATGCTATGTTCTAGAAGATGAACTGTTGAAGCTGAAAAAAGATACATACTAGCTAGAAATATGCAGACATGTTTACAAAGGCAGTGACCAGAGATAAACTGAGTTCCTGCTCGGTTTCAGTTGGCCTTCTAGCGTGAAGGTGAAGATGAAGAATTTTCCAAGTCCAATATACAACAAGTATAGCAGCGATGTAGTTGTTGTGATCAATCTCCAAGTGGGAGATTGTTGGTTTTGGAGCCATATCTTCCGGTCTCATAGATGATATTGTCTTAGCAGTGTTCCCCAGCTTTATATGATATGCAAAAGGACTGTACACTGGTTCCCCAACCTTAGGGTTCGGGGGCAGTGCCCCCGAGAAATGGGGGTTCGGGAGCGAATCCCCCAAGAAATTGTTTTGGGGATGTTTGTTGGCCAATAGTTTTGCGGACCCACGGTTTTGGGTATCCCGTGGTATTTTCCCATTGTATTTCCCCTATAAAATAAAGACATTGTAATACGACTAGGGCATGATGTATTAGGTATTATGCATTGTAAATATCTATGAGATCGTGAAGAGAGACCGTGAGACAATGAAGAGGAAGTGCAGTGGATGTGCTGCAGGTTGTATCCCTTCATTTGCTGGATGGTATAATAATAAGGACCGACAATTTCAATGTTGACGTATTCCATCTTGGGTGAACCATGATATATTGGTGTCTCTCTTGTAATGTGTCTGTGTGATTATATTTTCATTTCTGTTTATTGTTATTGCTCTGCAATCCTGTTTTTCTAACAGCTTCCAGGAAACATCCTTGGTTACCGACTACCCAATGAGTGTTGTCCAATATTTGACAAATGTGCAGGTATTAATATTTTCCAAACCATAACTGATATACCTACCATGGCCACAAGTTGGCCTCATCTTGGATGGAATTTTTGTTTTTTTTGTAGTAGAGCAATCTCCAACTTGTTCCTACACCACTTGTTCCAAGAGAATTCACAATTTTCTCTTTCCATCCTTTGCAACTTCAAGAAGCCTTCTAAGCTCGTCATTCTCTGCTTGAATTCATTGGTTGATTTCTTCCAATCTTGGATCCTCACACACTTCAAACCTTTCCCATGGTAATCTTCACAACTTACAAAATTTTTCAGACCTACTCTAATACCAACTTGATCTGAAAATTTTGCGAGAAATTTCTCAAACAAAATTTTTCGGTAAAGAACCTTTTATTGATGATGATATGTATGTGAACATGACAAATTTTTATTGTACATATATTAAAAAAATCAACCATACGACAATGCAATAGAAATTCAATCACATAAATGAACACCCATGTGATAATGGAGTTCATCGGACTATAATGGCTATGTCTCCAGGCTTGTGCAATCATTGAATTGCTTGCATTAATTCTCCCTAAATAGTGGTTGGCTCTCTCCTTTACAAAGGGAAACGATGCAATCTTTAGAAAGTATAAAAATTTCCATCTCTCCTTTTAAAATTGCAACCCTGCAATATTAAGAAATACTACAACTTTCCATCTCTCCTTTACAAAGGGAAATTATGCATAAAAGATGATTAAATGGATTTCACCTATAGGAAGTCTTTACCAATTGTTAACTATCTAGACTGCATAACAATTTCCTCTGGAAGACCACATTCTCCTTCAAATCCTTCACCTTTGTTCTTCGGATCAAGAATGTGGAAGGCCGACACTTGTATCAATATGCAAATCTATAGCTTCTTCTTCAATATGAAAATCTATACCTACTTCTTCTACACAACAAATCTCTCTGAAAGGACACACTCCCCTTCAAGTCCTTCACCTTTGTTCTTCGGATAAAGAATGTTCAAAGACCAACAATTGTATAAATGTGCATTTTTATAAATGATGACCATAATATTGCAAGATCTAAGCAAGTGCATACTTGCCTCAATGTCCTAAACAGATTTATGAAACTTGGGATCAAGCTACAAGTTTCCAAATAGGCTTTGGGAAAACAATGCCTCTCACAAATAAGTGTCTACAAATCCCAATACAACATGGCAACATAAACTTCGAGTCATAATAAATGTGCAAACGTGGTGGACTCTATGGGGATCAAAACCACTACAACATAAGTGCACATGAACAAGTCACTTGTTTACAATTCCATAAAACAATGCATTAGTGGTGGTGTCCATGGTCTCACTCCAATATCGAAAATGCAAATGGTTATTTCCTTTTATTACCATCAACAATTATATGGAAACCATTACAAAAGAAAAACATATGACATCTTTTCAAAGTGCTTAGGATTCAATAGTTTTATATACAAAACTATAGTGAAAACCCATCAAATAAAGCACCATTCAATATATTGGGTTTCAATAATTTAAACTATAGCAAGATACCCATTAAAAAGGTGCATCATTTAAAAAGGAAAGAATTTGTACCAAATATTTCGATCCATATCCATGGTATGCGCTTTGTCCCCTTGAATCTCTCGGCCTGCTCCTATGGCTTGGGCCTTGACCCCAATGGCCCTCTTGTAAATGGATTGGGACTTCACGTCCAAAATGACTTGTGTAATTGGCACATAGGTGAAGTGCTTATATAGCGCAATGAGACCATAACTACCCCTCTCGTTTTGTAGCAACAAAAAAAAATTGTGGTATAAAATAAACCATTTCCAAACAAATCAAAACCACCATTAAAAATTGTGTTCAAGGCATAACCAACTCAACAATAATAAAAATCCAATTAACCACATGCTATGTGTGGCGGATCCAACCTTGAAATCGTTCCAACCCTAACCATATTCCATTTGCGGCATAGACCACATGTAACTCCAACTTATAATGTGCATCGATATAATCAAAGGTGGGGGTAGAGGGCTAGGCCCTTGGCCCCTTTTAACTGTCGAATAAACCACTCTCAAACTTCAAATAGAAGTTGTGATCATTGGTATAGTAAGGACCACCACTAACTTTCAGTAAGGAACTTTCCTTGTTCTCATGAGGTCTTAGGTTCGATCCTCTGAGCCTCCTAAATTTTTGGTAAATAGACCTGTAAATGGCCAACCAAACTTCCACGTGGCAGCCTCTAGTTGGTCCATCTATCAACCCATATCTAGTCAATTGACACGTGTGTGCACCACGTTATCTACCAACTCAGTTGTAAGATCTACCAACTCAGCAAACTATATGCCACATGTACTATTGGGATGCTGCCACATCAACACATGACATGTATGATTTCCACGTCTCACCCTTTCAGCTGTGCCATATGCCACCCCATTTTGCCCTTTTTTTCTATTTAGCCATAATTTCAAAGTGACATAACTTTTTCATACAGACCCCATTTGATCACCTTTAAACATCATCGAAAATATCTCATCAACCTCTTCGCAATGGAGTGAGTTTCATCAAAATCTGAGATAGTCAAATTTTCTCAGTTACAGAGATCCACCTGGATCATGAATAATGAACTAACTATAAATAGTTAGATTTGTGGTGGGAATGAGCTCATCATCACCAAATAGTGAGATGAGTTCTTTCAATTGGTATTTTCAAGCTACTTCTAATTCATGCAATCTGCATCAAAATTAGATCTGTAATTTGTTTTCATAAAAAAATATTTCACCATCAATGATTTTTTAGTCATTGCATTCTTCCTTGGACATTTGCATTTTTTTTATTCCACTTGCAAATAGTTGTAGATCCAATATACACTTTTAAATTGCAACAATCTTCTGATTATTCATCAAACAATCCGTCTACTTAATGATCTCCCTCTTACACAACGAACAATATACCTACTTAGTGATCTCCCACTTACATAGCGATCAAATTCTTCAAGGAAAATATGAATAGTAACCATGAAGCGGTATTCCATCATATCATTTTGTACAAAAAAACTCTAGATAATCTCCTTTTTAAAATCTAGGTGGTACTATGAATGCTATGCTATTGAAATGTTGATTTCTCCACTTTTAATTATGTTTTCTTCGACCACAAATAAATATTGACAAATAGTAAAGAAAAACTATTTCCCTAAGCACAATAGTTTTCATACATGCTTACTTATGCAGGTAACACAATTTAGTACAAGGGATATAGATAAGGCTAAATTGTAACCTCATGATCCTAAAGGTGTACAAGAGGTTTCAGACATTGCCAAACTCTCTAGCCTACCATTACCATGGGAAGATACGGAAGTAAAGCCTCTACCTTCCCATAAGGAGCTTCTTAAAACAATGCAATTACTACTGAAACAAGTCAATGTTATTCCTGAACAACAACCATGTCTTTGTTCTTCCTCCCTACTAAAGACTCGTTTATTTAGCCAAATAGAAAACAAACACTAAAGGGAGGGACTTTCTACTATGAAAATCCTCTTATTGTTTTGGACACACAAACTAATTTATTTCTATACATTATCCTAATTTTTTCTTTTAATAACTTATAAACCACTTTTTTCAACTAAAAATATTTTAACACTTTGATCAATGAAACACTTTTTCCTCGTATCAAAGCATAGTGCCACAATGAAACAATTTGGCCTCATATCAAAGCATGGTTTCACATTTTCTTGAAGTTCTCAAGTTAAGATAGAAGTGCATATTATAATTTATATATTGGCATAGATTACAAGTTTTGTTCAATCAATTAATGTCAGCAATGGGTTTAAATGTTTGCGTGAGTATATATTGCAAATCATAAGTAACATAGATTATACAAATACAAGTTCCAAAGTCAAGTAATGTTACAAATGAGTCCAACATTACTTCTCACATGGATACATTCCATAAGTAGATGTATAGGATGTATATGTGGGTCTTCATAGTTGATATGGGTCATCCTTTAACATGGATGCACAGGCCATTGATATGGCATCCTACTACATTGACATCTATTTGCTTCCCATATCTTGTTCACCTTAGGAACTTTAGCTTCTGCATATTTCTACCACTATGATGTAAGAGATTCTTCATGCCAAGCTCTTAAGGCACTCAAAACACTCTAAGAAAGTTTCTTTGTTTTAATGTCAGTTCCAACAACATGGCATACTATATAGATGTAATTCAATATAGAAATCTCTACTTAAATTTCATAGTTTGAATCACTGTCTCTATGTTAATATTCTAAATGTTATAAAAGTGCTTGGGAATTGAGGATTACTCATCATTTGAATTGAATTTGATTTTGCATCATGAAAATAATATTTATACTTTAAGATTGATTACTTTAATCTAGTAATATTTTTTATAACATGTTAGACTTTGTGAAGGTTTGGATATGTCGCTTCTTGGGCCAATAAGAAACAACATCATTTTTAACAATTAACATATTTTAAATATCATTATAAACTCATTTTAATTGGGTTTTTAGCATTGTTCCTTTTCATTGTTGTTAATAATGATCATTATTCATAATAAAAGGAAGACTCTAGAAGTGTTTAACAAATTGTAGGCATTTTTAAAAATAGTCTCAAGAAAAGAAACTATATTTAAATGTTACTTATGAACAAGTTGAGAACATGATCGTAGCTCTAATTAATGATATGGAGCAAGATGTTTATAAAAAAATATTGTTATAGCAATGATTTGAAAACTAAAATTGAAAAAAAAAGTTTAAAATATGGAGTTTCAAGTGGATTTCTAGGGAGAGAAGGTTGGTTATGGTAAAATTAATTTTGGAATCCATTATGGTTTATGGATGTCCATAGCTTGGATCAAAAAAGGTGTTCTAGAGAAGATTTGGAAATAATATATTTCATTTTTTTATCGGTTGGAACCCAGGAAAATTTTGTTATGCCTTGGGTTAGATGGAATGTTTTGGCCACCCCAAAATGGTTGGGAGGATGAGGTTTAAAGAATATTTTCCTATTATCCAAGGCTTTGGTATCTAAAATTTATTGGAGAGTAATATTAACGGAGAACCTGTGGACGTCTGTGGTCTCTCACAAGTACATTCTCTTGAAAACAATAAAAGAATGGATAAATAAACCATTAAAAACAAGACCTTCTGTCTCTGTTATTTGGAAAGTTTTTATTAATGATTTTCACTTAAAAGGGGATGGCCTTGCTTGCCATATTGGTAAGGGTTCGAAAGTTTACATAGGCTCATATGTTTGGCCTGGATGTGGTACAAATAATCTTTTATCACCAGATTTGATCCAGGAGCTACACAATCGGGTTTTTTTCCATCAACTAGATTGCAAACCTAGATTCTACTAGTCTGTGGAGTCAAGGATGTAAGGATGAATTCCAATTAAGATTGGGGGACTCGCATTCTGAAAATTAAAATACTTTCCCCAGAGCTTTAAAAGTTGCTCATATCTCTATAACAAATAGAGAGGATGAACTAGTTTTTATGCATGCTCGTCACAGTTCATACACCCCAAAATTGGGCTATATTAAGCTAATTATGGATCTACGGAGGAGGGAGACTCAATGGTGGTGGAAGGGCTTATGGGTATTAAAATTTCCTTTAAAATATTGCATTTTCATGTGGTGTTTGAGAGAAAACAAAGTGCCCACTTGGGATACGATGAAACAAATCCAGAAGGAAGGTCCTTGTTGGTGTGCTCCATGCAAAGCTGATGAAAAAACGGTAACCCATCTCTTCATTGTATGCTCTTTTGTAATACAAGGATTTTTCAAATAAATTAGGACAAAATTACAGGTGGCAAGGCCTTTTGGTGGAAGACGCTTGGAGAGACTTGGTTTCAAATGCCTCAAATCGTTGAATTAAAGCTTTTCTTCTAATCGTTAGTTGTGTTGACACAAACCCAGTCGACAGGGGTTCCTCGGTCTGTCAACATCCACCCCACCACGATATCCCTGAGCACCGACCCATATAGGTTTTACCCTACCCAGGAACACCTACAGAGCAGATGAAGTCAGACCCGAGATGTTCAAGGGAGAGCTAATGGAACCATGTTTCCGCCGAATGGAGAAGGACCCTTGGGCATCTGCTTATCAACTTATCGCAGCATTCACAAACAGATCTAACATTTCGACTTATGCATTTAGATAGAATCGCATCATGATTCAATAGATCTTATTGTCCAATAAATCATTAATGTGCAACATATATAGCAGTAAAACATCATTTCGAACAAGGAAATATTGCATCATTCATGAATTCAAGTCACACATGACATTCATAATAGGAAAACAGAAAGAGACATAGTAATTCTACTCAAAAGCATATCATATTAACCTTCGCAACAACACATAGATATAGAAAAATAGTTCTTCCATCGCATACCCAGATTAACAGACAACAACAAGAAAAATCATCCGAGCTCAACTGTCTCTTCGATTGATCAATTCATGGATATCCCAACATCTACAATGCTATGTCTATTTATAGGCTTGCTCCTTTACATTTGGGGTACACTTAGGCAACCGCCTAACTACTTCTTAACAAACTCTACCAAAACGGTGACCCAAAATCCACATAATGCGGTCCAAATGACCCAAAATGCACATAATGCGGTCCAAATGACCCCAAAATACGTAAACTACTATTGACTTGTGCATTGTTTTCCTTCTTGTGTGTCATCTTTGACCCTTCGTAGCATCTATGATCCTATGCAGATGACTCATCCAAACTGCCTGCCAATAGGCCCCCAACACAATCTTGTGGCTCGCCCTTGAGCCACGTTAGCTGGACATGGTTTACTCAGATATCTTCATCCTGAAGTCTTTGTACTGTTGGTCAATTTCCCTGAATTGCTCCTTAGACGCCACAGTGATCTCCTAACTCTCTACCAAGTCCTGTGCTGATGAGTGCTCAGTCAGATTATCAGCAACGTTCCTCTAACCTTCTTGTACTACTTGTAGTGCAGAAACTGCCTTGAGAGAAAACTAGGCTCCAATCTCTTGGAACTCCTCCAACTGTGTAGTGCACTTTTGCTGGTGGTAATGTGCCTTTGCAACACGTTTTTGCAACTGCTTTAGCTCCACAGTTTTGGTGAACTGAACAACTTGTGGCAGCGTTCTCATCGACGTCTTTAGTGTGGCCAACTGCCCTTACGCCTCCTGCCACAGCTTGGTTAATTGCTCTAATTTCTCATCCTGGACTACGCTACCCCAAAATTGTTTAGTCTCAATAGTGATTTTTGTCGCTGCTTGCTCCAGTTCGCCCAGTTGGGTCAACAACTCCTCTATGGAGCGTTTTCATTTAGCTACTTGCTCTTGTGGTGTGCCTGGTTGTATTATAGTTGTTAAGTCAGCATTGTCGTGTTGTAACTGAGGAATGATAGCCCCAAGCCAATGTCCTCGCTTGATAGGATCCAACTACGGGGTGGGCTCCAGTACATACTGACATGCTTTAAAGAGTGCCTCCTCCAACCGCATGCTGCTGTCCCAAATGGTGGCTTTCTCCACCGTCAACGGATCCTGCTCCTTCTTCAACTCCTTAATTTCTCAATCCTTCTTAGCAATCAGCTTCTTTAGCTTGTCTTCCGATTCTTCGACCACCTCCCTTGCCATGACTGTTTTTCCCTTTAATTTGTCTACATCTTTTTGGGATGCTGTCTCGTTCTACTGCAATCACAAGAACTGACCGCTGATATCCGTCACCCTGTCCGCCAGCTCCTGGCTAGTGATTGCCTACATCTGCACCAACATTTGTGAGGATATCCCGTTGATGTTGATGGACAACCCATTGCAAGTGTTGTAGCAAAGCATGGAGAGCCTCATTGTCAGTCCCAATCACAGTCGGGATAATTTGCACTTTTTGAATTTGCGGCTTCATGCCAATTGCGCCAACTGCCTGCACAGTTACTACCTCTGGTTCCTTCTTCAAAATGATACTAACTAAGGAATCAAGGTAAGCTTTAACCTCATTGAAGCCTGCTGCTACCTATGTCATCATTGCATTAGTTGTCGCATTCGTTGCATTTGTCAAGGCAGCAATAAGCCACTCCAACTGCACTTCCATTGTTCGGGTTGTACCATTGGGCATACCTTGCTCGTATCGTGCCTTCGTTCTTCCCTCCTCAATCACGCGGTCTATCTCATCGTCTGTGGGCATTTGTGATTACTCTTGATCCGAATCAGGGTGATTTTGTTGTTCCATGACTGGTACATCTGGTGGTAGCCTCGTCGATTCTTCTTTGTGAGTAACTAGTTCTCACCATTCTATGAGTCATTCGTCGATGATCGCATCCAGCTCCTCATCGGATAATTTGTAGGGGGTCTACAACCACTGCTTCCCCATATCACACCATGCTTGCACATGAATGTTGTGTGGGATAATCACAAAATTGGTAGTCCCTTCATATTTCATGATGGTTGCATGGGACAACCATGGAACACGCTCAACTGCTGCCTGTATTGCTTCCCAATAAAGTCGGAACTATGCTGCACAATCCTTTAGTCGCTCTGGTTCCTATACACATGATAGATTCTGATAGCGCGCACCCTTTCGATCTGTCGCAACATCAACTTACATCCCTTGGTAATCATCAGGATCCATCCATGCTACAAGCGCAATCAAAATCAAAATCCAGCTATACGCGAATGCCCCCTTTCCTTCCTGGACAGCTACTGCATCCTCATTCAACTAGTTCAACAAGAAGAGTGACGAGTTCATCTGTACACCTTCCGCGTATTGCTCCGTACACGCCATGACCCCCGAATTGCACTAGTTGGTTTGAATTTTCTAGATGACTTTGCAACAAAAAATCTTCGCCCCAGTGCAGACATCCCTATCATTAATACTGTCAGTGCAGTAGGCGCGTCTATCGTGTTCCAAGTCGTAACATTGTACCAACGTCGCCGCCCTCTTTCTGTCATTCTCCTTCCCCCTGAAATATTTGTTAGGATATTTAGACACTTAGGAGTTAGTTAAGATCAACTTGTGTAATATATCCGTTAGGGATAGTGTGTTTCTTTAGTATGCATTAGTATGCATTTGTAAATACTTAATCCGATGGTCACGATATGTTTCCGACATAGAGTGATCCGACGGCTCAACTTCTCTTAGATCAAACCTAACCTTGATCCGTGGCTTAACACCCGATTGGTCCATGATCTCTATTTAAAGAGCATGGAGGGTCATTGTTTAGTTGATCGATTATGAGAAGCTCATTTGTAACTTTCTTTCTTTGCATAATAAATTGTCCCGTAGAAGCTATTTGGCCGGGGCCGTGGAGTGTTTCCCTCAAGAGGGTTTAAACCACGTCAAAACATCGGTGTGTTGATCTGTGATCTGTTTATGTGAAGTGGTTGCTCTTGGTGTTCAGTCCTTTGGTAGTACCCTGTGTACCCGAACATGGTATCAGAGCTTTTATGAAGTGCCGCTTCCGGTTATGATCTAGATCTTGAACTGTTGTTGCCGAAACTCGAAAGGGTTTCTAGTTCTGGTATTTCTATGCATTTCTGGGCTGTGGGAGGTGTTCCATTGCGTCCGGAGCGTCGTTTCCATTGGGAAATAGTTTTCGTTTGATCGAAAACGGTTCCCGGTTGCTCCAGAAACGCGTATTTCATCAGATCTGAAGGTATAATGTTACAGTGACGCATTTTTTTTATTTCCTTTTTTGAAAAGAAAAAATCTCATATTTCATTTTTTGTTACTGATAGATTTTTTTTTTGGTTTCGGATTGTTGCTTTCCCGTCTGCGTATGCTCTTTGCCGTGCACCTTGAGCGATCTCGGCAAATCAGAAACAGAAAGGGAAAGGGTTTTTCTCGGCTGCGTATGCTCTTTGCCGTGCACCTTGCGCGATCTCGGCAAATCAGAAACAGAGAGAAAACGTACACTTTCCGGGCAAGCTAACAAGATCTAACCCCACGAGTGTGGAAAAGTTTTTTGGTTTCGTTTTGTGGTCTGTTTTGCAGGAAAAATGGCAAGCACGCAAACCGAGCAAGAAGAGTAAAAAAAAAAAAACCTCCTTCCTTATTCCCATATTTTACATACCTTTTAATCTAGCTCACTTGGTTCAAAGTTGCTTTATTCCTTAATAGGTCTTGAGTTCAAGTCTTAGGAAGTTACTTTTAAAAAGAAAAGTGCATGCAATTTCTATTTTCAAGTTACTTTATTGTAAAAGTGCATCTCACTTAAATAATAAAAAATAAAAATACAAGTGAGTCACTTAAGCTTTTTATTTATTGTTGCACTATTTAAAAGTAATATCATTGTAAAAGTGAAATCACTTATTTTACAAAAGTGATTCACTTAAAAGCAACTTTTTTGTAAAGTGATTGTCAAAAGGTTCATCTTGGGAAGAGGGGGGTTCTTTTTTTTGCTGGACATTCTCTAGCTGCCACGTCACTATTGGGGACATCTTCAACAGTTTCTTTGTTCAAGCATAACTTCATCATACAGAGTCCGTTTTCAGTGCCGTTTTTTTTTAAACCGCCTATTTCTTCGAGCTCTTCACATCCAGACTATTGGTTTCTGCTTTTACAGCCATTAATTTATAAATATGGCCACCCTTTGTGATATTCTACTTAATAGTTCCAACTATTTCTCATGGAAATCTCGCATGGAGGATGTTCTACGAAGTAGGGGACTTTTCAGAATTACAACAGGGAAATAAAAAGAACCCACTGATGATGATAAGAAAATAAAATGGGCAAATAGATGTGATGAAGCTCGTGGATTGATTGGGATGTCAATCTCTACTGATTTGTGATTCCACATATCTGGAATTGATGAACCTAATGCTGCTTGGGACAAGTTGGAATCTGTGTTTGGTAAACACAATGAAATTCGGGGTCACCAACTCGAAAATGAGTTGATTTCTTTAAATCCAAGTGACTTTTCATGCATTCAAGATTATTTATCTAAGTACAAAACTCTCAAGCTCTTATGTGCCGAATGTAAGATTGAGAGGGAAGACAAACAATGCATTTATCATATTCTTTCCAAACTTGGACCTGCATATTCTGTTTTTGTATCTACATTTTACTCCATGAAAGCGTCATTGAATGCAGCTAGCTATCAAGAGCCTAGTCTTGAATCCTTTTGTGATTCCTTGATTAGAGAACAAGATAAACTCATTCATCTTGGAATAATCAACAATGCAGATACATCTGGGAAAGCCTTATTGTCCCAACAGAAAGAAAAGTCCAAGCCTCCCAAGAAACAAAATTTTCGCAATAATAAGTCAAACAAGGGTCCAAAACCCTCTCAGTCAGCTCCTTCTTTAAAAAATGACAAAGGATCCAAGCCAAAAGGCAAGAAGACTGAGCGTCATTGCAACTATTGCGGGAAAGATAATCATGATGAATCTAAGTGTTTCAAGAAGATGGCAGCCTTGGAAGCAGCAATGAAGAAGCACCACATCAGCCTAGATTCGCCTTCAGAATCTGCCTCTCATGGACATGCACTTTGTGCTTCTGGTTATTCTTATAATGCATCTTCTTCTTCTACTTCAAATGAATGGCTCATTGATTCTGGAGCATCTTATCATATAGCTAAGGATCAAGCCATCTTTTCTACTATGCATGAATGTAACACCAAACAAATATTTGTTGGTGATGATAGATCTCTAAGTGTTGTAGGAGCTGGAACAGTTCCAGTAGATAATGGTCATTTTAGTGATGTACTATGTGTTCCAAGAATTTCCTGCAATTTGCTATCAGTCTATCAGATCACTCATTCTGGTGAAGGTAAAACTGTGACCTTTACACCTCACCAAGTTGTAATCAAGGATTTTAAAGATCCTCAACAGGTCCTAGCTACCGGAATTGTTGATGATATTACCAGGTTGTACACGTTTAACAACTTTGGGTCATCACCTTTCCCTTCAGTTTTTGTTGCTCATAGTGATAACTTGAGCAAACTTTGGCATGAGCGATTTGGTCACTTAAATTATCGCTCATTGCAACAACTATGTAAAGAAAATATGGTGACAGGTCTTCCGATGGTATCTTGCAGAGATGGTGTTTGTTCCGGTTGTGTACTCGGAAAACATCATCGGGACAGTTTTGACAAACGTGCCTCTTGGCACGCCTCGGTTCCCTTGGAGCTTGTGCATAGTGACTTGTGTGGTCCTCTTCCATTTGCTTCCTTTTCTGGTTTCAAATATTTCTTAACTTTCATTGATGATTACACCAGACGCACTTGGGTTTATTTCCTAAAACTTAAGAGCGAAGTATTTAACATGTTCTTGGCCTACAAGGCCCTTGTTGAAAAACAATCTGGTCATCAAATTATCAAGTTAAGATCTGACAATGGAGGAGAATATGTTAACAAACACTTCACTACTTTCTGCACTGAACAAGGCATCCAACAACAACACATTGTTCCATATACACCACAACAAAATGGTGTAGCTGAGCGGAAGAACCGCACTTTAAAAGAAATGGCTAATTGTATGATCCAATCTAAGGGACTAAGTCTTCAATTTTGGGCTGAAGCCATAAATTGTGCAAATTACATAGTTAATCGCACCCCCACAAAAACATTACAAGGTATAACACCGAAAGAAGCATGGAGTAAAGTTAAACCTGATGTAAGTCACTTTCGTGTGTTTGGTAGTGAAGCATGGGCTCACATTCCGGATGAAAAACGGAAAGCATTGCAGCCTAAAAGTGAAAAGTGCATATTTGTTGGATATTATGAAGATGTAAAAGGTTATAGACTTCTTCAACCACATTCTCATGCTATAATCATTAGAAGAGATGTTAAATTTGATGAAAATATATTGGCCTGCGAGCCTAACTCGGCGAGTGTGCCATCTTTGGCCTGCGAACCTGATTCGGCGTTTGTGCCTTCATCTTCTTCTTCCAACTTCCTTGACAGGTTTTCAACTCCAGTTTCTGATGATGACAGTGAGGATGAAAATCCACCTCCGCCTGATCGTGTTCCTCCAGTTGCACCAGCACAAGTGCTTCCTCGATGGGTCCGTTCAACATGTGAAGCAGCTGGTGATCTTGCCGGTGATCCTAGAGATCAACGTCGAACACGTTCTCAGTTTCAGCGAGCCTCTTCTCTTTTGGCTCAAGTTTCCGAGAATCATGATCCAGAAACTTTTGCAGAAGCTTCAGGGAATCCAGATTGGGATGCAGCCATGGATGAAGAATATTGTTCCTTAATGGCGAACGATACTTGGGATCTTGTACCTCTTCCAAAAGGAAGAAAACTTGTCAGATGTAAATGGGTCTACAGAACTAAGTATGCATCAGATGGAAGTGTTGAAAGACTTAAGGCAAGGTTAGTTGCCAAAGGTTTTTCCCAAGTTGAAGGGATTAACTACAATGAAACCTTTGCTCCCGTCGCCAAAATGAACTCCATCCGCCTTGTTCTTTCCCTTGCAGCCTTACACAACTGGGAAGTCCATCAAATGGATGTCAAGTCTGCCTTCTTACATGGTGATTTACAGGAGGAAATTTACATGGAACAACCTCCTGGCTATGTTCAGAATAACTCTAGCCTTGTCTGCCACCTTAAGAAATCCTTATATGGCCTTAAGCAAGCTCCTAGAGCTTGGTATTCCAAAATGGATAACTTTCTCCTTGACACTGGTTTTTCTAGATGCCATTCTGACCCCAATGTCTATACCAAGAAAGTAGGAAACCATCTCATCATACTTGTTCTATATGTTGATGACCTTATTCTTACTGGTAGTAACCCTAAGCTTATAACCCATGTGAAATCCAGTCTTAAACAAACTTTTGAAATGTCAGACTTAGGACATTTGCATTATTTTCTTGGTCTCCAAGTTCTGCAAACCAAAGAAGGAATCTTTCTTTCTCAGTCTAAGTATGCTTGTGACCTTCTTCGTCGCTTTCACATGGAAGATTGTACACCATCCCCTTCTCCCTTCCAGTCTGGAGTCAAACTTTCTGCCACTTGTACTTCACTTGAAGTAGATGCCACCTTGTATCGTCAGCTTGTTGGTAGTCTTTTATACTTGACTCATTCCCATCCTGACCTTTCCTTTGCTGTTGGTCGAGTTGCCTGTTATACCTCATGAAAGTCACTGGAAAGCAGCTAAAAGAATACTTCGATATATTCGAGGTACAGTTCAGTTTGGGATTCATTACAGTACAGGGGGGAAACCTTTGTTGGTTGGTTTCACTGATTCAGATTGGGCCGGCGATCCTGATGATCGAAAGTCTACTGTAGGTTATGTTTTCAGTCTGGGATCTGGACCTATTACTTGGGCTTGTAAGAAACAACAAGCTCTCGCTCTTTCTTCAGTAGAGGCAGAATATCGAGCAGCAGTTAATGCCAGTCAGGAAGCTTTATGGCTTCGACAGATCCTTTCAGAGTTTGGATTCGAGCAGCAGCAGCCTACTCCACTTTGGTGCGACAATCAAAGTGCCATCAAGCTTGCCAAAGATCCAGTTCTACATCAACGCAGCAAACACATTGAGCTACATATGCACTTCATCAGAAATCTTGTTCATGATCGTGTTCTCGAAGTGCTCTTTTGCCCTACAGATGATCAAGTTGCAGACATCTTCACCAAGTCTCTTACAGAAGCGAAGTTTTCTAAACTTTGATCTATGTTAGGAGTTCAGGAACTTGTCATTAAGGGGGGATAGGCTCTAATGCCTCCTTCCTTCTCCTAATAGTGTCACTTTTTGTAAATCCTTCAATCCTATCCCAAGTTGTTCTTAAGGGGGGATGTTAGGATATTTAGACACTTAGGAGTTAGTTAAGATCAACTTGTGTAATATATCCGTTAGGGATAGTGTGTTTCTTTAGTATGCATTAGTATGCATTTGTAAATACTTAATCCGACGGTCATGATATGTTTCCGACATAGAGTGATCCGACGGCTCAACTTCTCTTAGATCAAACCTAACCTTGATTCGTGGCTTAACACCTGATTGGTCCATGATCTCTATTTAAAGAGCATGGAGGGTCATTGTTTAGTTGATCGATTATGAGAAGCTCATTTGTAACTTTCTTTCTTTGCATAATAAATTGTCCCGTAGAAGCTATTTGGCCGGGGCCGTGGAGTGTTTCCCTCAAGAGGGTTTAAACCACGTCAAAAAATCGGTGTGTTGATCTGTGATCTGTTTATGTGAAGTGGTTGCTCTTGGTGTTCGGTCCTTTGGTAGTACCCTGTGTACCCGAACAATATTGCGAAGGGACCGGTCCATCCTTCAGCAACCCCGTGATCTCGTAAATTAGGTCAACTGTGACGGTGACCGGCCTATCCAACCACAAAATTCCACCATGAAAGAAGGCCAAAATCTACTTAACGCAGGCATTTGATTCTATCAACCGACCAAAGTGCGACATGTTGATCAAGCCCAACAATCCAGCTTTGTCCAATCTGTGTGCCCAATCACATGGAATGCGTGGTGTCGGGACGACTTCTCCTGCTGCTCTCGATAGAAAAGGTTTCGTCATAACATCCTATAGCGACAACAAATCATGGTCATCATACTTCAACTGCATCAGCGAATGCACAATGTCGTCAATGCAAACCATGCATGGTGGGATTGCTGGCATCCTAATTTGGTACTGCTGGTTCTTGGTGGGCTTCCGTGGCTGCGCACCAGGTCAACAGGGGGTATATACCCGAGGATATCCACAATGGATACCCCTTCTCGAGCTGTAGACTCCACAACACTTGATCTCGATGGACTCGCCTGTGTAGGTACCCCCTTTAACAGCTGTGCAGATGCTCTAATCTGTCGCTTCTCTGCTGGTGGGGAACTAGGCCGCGTCCTCCCCCTCTTCTTTCATGTTACTAATGACGACCCAACTGGCATACTAGCAACTTCCTCTTCAATAGTCACAGGGATGACGCGTGACTCTACTTCGCTTGAAATCTCGACCATATCTGGTTCACTTGGCATTCCGCACTCGACCCCTGCAATGCTGAATTGTTGCTCAATCGCACCCGGCTTGGCAACTCACTCAACATAATGCAATTTCGCTCTGCAACTCTACTCAACCTGGCATAATTCAACACAACACTATTCAGCTCAATTCAGCCAGCCTTGACCCGTTCTTATAGCGCCAAATCGATCTCGCCTTCATTATGACCAAATCATGCATTAATTGACCAAATCCAGCATTGATCCTGTCAATCTAATGGTCGGATCCGCCATACGTACAAGTCACTTCACCGAACGCCGACATCAAATTGTAATTAATCGTCTACATTCATTGTTGATTTGACTGTGTTGTGACCCTACAGTTGTCGCGGAATGGCTTCCTAACCATGCGATCATCATTCCGACATGAACATTCTATTCCTGTTGGTGCCCCATCCTGCCACCTAGCATCCTGCATTTTTTTTATGTTTTATTTTATTTTATTTTTATTCTTTTTCAATGTTGTTCAGGCATCGCGTGGCTCTGGGCCCATTTTGTAGGGCTTCGACAGGCTACCATTCACCATCTTAGCCCTGAGCATCTCGAAGCTTACTTGACATTCTGTACTCCATAAGAATACTGCATCCTTCTTTAACAACTTTTCCATAGGGGTCATGATCGCTGCATAACCCTGGATAACCTTGCGATAGTACCCTATGTGCCCCAACGTTGCTCACAACTGCTTGACATTGGTAGGTGGTGTTAAAATATGAATGGGCGCAACATTTGTTGTGTCAACCAACAATCCCTGCTTGCAAACAATGGGACCCAACAATATCCAAAAGGGTGCACAGAAAATGCACTTTTTCAAGTTTAGCGATATCGGATGGTGTCTACATCGCTCCGACATCAGTCGAAGGTTGGCCAGATGATCGCTGATCAATCCATAAACTGTCCAGCCATCCATTTAAACTTGCAAAAACATCTGAATAAAATCTCTGAATGCAGCAACAACAACTGGGGAGAATACCGCAGGTGCGTTCTTAAGCCCAAACGTCATCACGGTGTACTGAAAACAACCCCATTCAATCACAAAAGTTGTCTTGTGGCGATCCTCTTTCACAATCCTGATTTGGTGATAGCTAGAGAAACCATCCGTGAAAGAATACATTTCTTGACCGCCCACCCCTTCCAATACCTCATCAGTGAAAGTTGTTGGAAATGGATCATGCATACATGCGTCATTCAGCTTCCAAAAGTGGACACAAATCTGTACTTCACCTATCTTCTTTTCCTGCACCACCATAGGACTAATCCATTATGATTCTTCAACTGGCTCAATTATTCCAACATCCAGCATGCAGTCAAGTTCAATTTTGACCGGTTCCTTGTGTCGCGGATCCAATCAATATGGTCGTTGTCTAATTGGTTTCGTATCTGGCTTCAATGGAATCTTCATCTGCCCTAGATCCCCCAATATTCCCTTCATCTAAGAAAAATTTGTAGGGAACAAATATTGGAACTCATGCAACAAGTCGATGACCTTTTCCATCATTTCTTCATCCCAATAGTCCCCAACATTCACAAATTTTGGGTTCTCCTCTGTCCCAATGTCGACTTTCTTGAGCTTCAGCGGCTTACGTATCGGATCGGTTGGTGCGTCAGGGGCTACGACATCCCGACTCCTTTCTGATTCTAGAATATTGACAGTCCTTGGGTCATCACCCTCCTCTGTCCCTCCATTGATATTATAACATTCCATCATCGACTGCATATTACAATGGATATGCGGATCCATGGTATATGCCACTAGAACTACCTTCAGAATGACGTTGCAGATGAGTTGCAAGACATTGTGAACATCTGGATTGGAATCCGCAAAGCTGAAGGTATGAGTAAAGAAAACCGTCAACTCTAACCAAGTGGTAATCTCCCCACATAATTCAGTTGTGGCATACCAGGATCATGACATTTCATCCAAAGTGTGGACGAAGGCATGGACTGATTCATCCTTTGGTCATAAGGCCCACAGCGTCTGACATTCCATCAGATGACTACTAGGATCATTCCACCCATCATACCTACCGGTGTGGTGTATTTCTATATCGCCAAAGTGAACTGTCATCAGTCTTCGACATTGCAACCACCCGATAATTGACTTTTTATGGGTCACCCACCAACGTGCTAGAGAAACCTTCAGCACCTCCTCCAATGCTAGAAACCGTTGTGGTTCGGACAACTTGTCTTCAAATGCTACTAGAAATGTAGACAACCCGAGCAATCCATCATATACTGGTGAGTCAATAGTTTTAGTTGCGACATACAACAATGACTGCGTGAGAAAACCACACTTCCTGAATGACACCTCATGCATGCAATTATGCCAATTCTATAAGGAATCATCAGAATCAGAAAACACCGAGCTAATGCTTCACCATTCGAGTTCACCGTCGGTAGTTGGATGGATGTAATCTTCTGAAATGTTATATGCATGATCCCATCCTCTTCCAACTTCATCCTTTACAGGTTCAACATACCTGCGCCCTTCCGCTGGATCCAGCGGAGTATGACTCTGAGGTCATGGTTTTCAAAGGTCATCACTCGCTTCTTGAAATTAATGATTGCCATACTGTCATTGGCCCATCCGATCCCTAGCAAAGCAGGGTAGGAGCTTCCCCCATCGACATCTTCAATCACATCAAAATCAACATGTGTTTTCATCCCCTCAATATTCACAACCAGGCGTGGAACTCTCCCAATTGGTGTTACCTTGGCATGATTAGTTAATCGCAACTGCATGGGAGACCAGCTCAGCGTTGGGAAGCCATTTTTTGCCATGCCTTCTTTATTAAAATATTGACATCTGAGCCTAGATCGAGAATAACTGAATCTGCGTCATAGTCCCCAATATGGACATTCATGCACATCCCTTTTCTTGTCTTTTTCCGCTGTAAAGAGTTCACTGCGGACTCTTTCCGTCCCTTGGCTGGGAGATGCAATAAAATCTCAATCTCGGAAAGAGCATCGGGATCTTTCGCCAATGATAAGAAGTTTTCAAAGAAGTGTTGCAAAGTACCATACTGTCGCGATGTTCCTTCTCCCGAAGTTGAATAAAAAAAAGGGGGCATGTCGTACATAATTGACTTACCAGGATTTCTTCCTATCACATCACGCACTTAAAAGAACGTATATCGCTCAGCATCAACATTGAACTGCACCTTCTTCTCTCCAGCCAGCCAGATGAGCATATGCGAACCATCTTCTCCTATCGTCGCACCTCAACGAGTGATAACAGCAATAGTACCATCTTGTGTCCTCGGCTCTGCTAAAATTGTCACAATAGTTGATCCCTGATTCTGGTTCGGGGGTGGTTGCACAAGTTGATTCACATTCTGATTTGCATTATGATTCTCACACTGATTCTAGTTCTGCATCTGATTCTGATTTTGCAATGGTTGTTGATTTTGAACATGATTTTGATTCTGAAACTGGTTCTCGTTCTGCATCTGATTCTGATTTTGCAATGGTTGTTGATTCTGAACACGATTTTGATTATGAAACTAGTTCTCGTTCAGGTTTTGCGGCTGCGGAACATTCCATGGCTACCATCTTGCGATCAGCTGTGGACTGTTTTCAATAGTGTGATCAATACCAAAGCAATATCTACACTGTGTTTTCAATTGCAGGAAATTTCTCTGATAATTTCCCAATACACCGTATTTATAACATTGGACAGGTCTGCTACCTCATCCGCCTCCTCGACCAAAGCGTCCACCTTGTCCTCCTCGAAATCCTCCTTGCTGCTGATATTGCGGTTAGTTAAATTGTTACTGCAAGGGATTCGGTTGTAGCTGAACACACTACCTTGGATGAACATATGGTGTCAGTTGAACGTACTATGGCTTCTGTGGATCCATATGCATATGATTATAATGCGGTTGTGGTACAAACTGCGGTTGTGGTTGCGGCTACAGTACAAATTGCATCTGTGGTTGAGGTGGCGGTTGGGCCACCTGTGGTTGCAGTTGCAACTGTTGTACTCCACGATGGTCGTCCTTCACATAGTATGATTCGTACATTCTTTCATGAAGTAGGCCATATGCGCAAAAATCCTTATCTTCGTGCCCAACAGACTTGCAAAATGTACAATATAAATTCATTGGCTTCATAACCATCTTCTGCATGTATTGACACTCCTCATGTCGATGCCCATAGACCTGACAGATGAGGCACCATGGCATACCTCCGCCTTTCAACGGGTTCGGCGCTCCGGATACCAAATAGTTGTAGAAATATGGGCAGCTATCCTTGGTATGCCCCTCTACGCGACATCGTGTACACCAAGCCTCTAAGCGGTGTTCTTTTCCCTTCTTAAGATCTTGCAACTGAATTGTGAGGTTGGCTAGCTACGTCTGAATCTGAGACATGGCGGCTGCATTCTCACCAACTGGCGAAGCTTCTAACCACATCGCAATCTCCAGAGCCTCGCTTGGTGTCGCAATGTTCTGTTGCATCAATGGAAGTCTGTTATGGGGTAGCAATTCCATGATGAACCATTCTTTATGCTAAACATCGCTCATCTCAAAGCTGACCCTTTCCATTAGCGTTTTGAACTGTTGGTCAAAATCCCAAACAGTTTCATTCGGATACTACTTGATCTCCTTTAGCTCCGTAATATATTACGCTTCAGACTTCGGTTTTATGAACTCTGTAATTAATCCTTTTCTAACTTCATCCAATGTCTTCTCTGGGCTTCCCACAAAAACCTGCATGAATTTCATGAACCAATCTAATGCACGACCCCAAAGAGTCGTCGCCAATTGACCTTTCTTGGCCTCATTATCTATAATCTATTTGAAATTCCACACAGCTTCACATAAAAACCAGTATTGCTCTGGGTTGTCAGTGCCATTTCCATGGAACAATGCTAACTTCACATGTTCACCCTCCATCATAGGCTTCCTTCCTACAGTCGATGATCCTCTAGTAAGTAAATGTTGTTGACACGATGAACACGGCAGTGTCAAGTTCGTATTTCTTATTGGTTGTCATACAATGAGCAGAGGTGTGGGTATGCTGCTGTTGGGGGTTGGTCCTGCCTCTATCGTGGGTGTAGCCTAGTTGTCCTTCTCAGAACTGTGAGGTTACTTCGTCCCATGTGGTCTTCCTTTGTGGTTTTGCATTTCGAGCGTAGCAGGACCTTCTCATGTCCTCTACCTCTTCTCTTGTTGAAACCTTACTCCTCCTCTCGTAAGACCACTCTCTTCCTTCGCTTCCTTCATAGTCTCGTCATCACTTGCACCCATCTACCCCATATCATTCCATTCACTTCCCCCCTGCTGTTGTAGTATCCACAGCCTCTGCCCACCAGGGTTCTACTAGTCGAGGCGCATCTTCAGTATGCCCTTTTCACAGATGAGCATCTTAATGGACAGCTGTAGCGACAATGGGACCTGCCTCGTGGTCCGTTGAAAATTTCCCTTTTGGCTTCACTATAGGATTTCATTGTGTCAACTACAAACTTGATGATATATCCCTCCAATATACTGTCGAACCAGACTTCAATAGCCAGCGATGCTTTGTTATCTACCTCTTGCAGCTCTTGGATCAATTTTGGGGTCCAAGATGTTGGCTCACCACCTTGGAAATTTTGCTTCTGAAAGGTCAATTTCGCTAACCATTCATACAAGATAATTGGGAATTCACAGAAAAAATATTCGTGTGGACCATCATGAATGTGCCTTGCCAACCACAAATCCGTCCACAACCTAGGGTTCTGATTCTCTTTCTCAACGAACTCTCGCAACTTTTGATCAAACCAATCTTGAATTTTCGGTCTTGTCAAATGCCACAACATGTCCTTCCTTCACTTCATGCTTGGTCCTGGCAATGGAACCATTTGTTGACACAAACCCAGTCGATAGGGGTTCCTTAGTCTGTCGACATCCAACCCACCGCGATCTCCCTAAGAACCGGCCCAAACAGGTTTTACCCTACCCAGCAACACCTATGAAGTAGATGAAGTCTCACTCAAGATGTTCAAGGGAGAGCTGACGGAACTTATCGCAGCATTCACAAATAGATCTAACATTTCGACTTATGCATTTAGACAGAATACTGGGCAGAAATATCCAATGTATATTGATTGATGCTTTATTATGAGATTTAGTACAAGACCCTATTATACTGATATGATCTTTTGTTATATACTGTGCAAAGTTATGATATGCATGATTGAATTTTTTATGTGTTGAGTGTGGACTCTGGAACACATGGAATGACTTATGTGTTGGGCATAAGCCTCTATGTACATAAAGGACTTTTATTATGTACTAGACGTAAGCCCCGATGTACATAGAGTGTTGGGCATAAGCCCTGGAGCACTCCAAGCTTGATAATGAATACCAGATCTGAGGCCAATTGTATTTCAAGATGTGCTTCACAAACACATTCTAGTACTAGTGTTGAGTGGGATGCTCTGGAATTGCACTAGCCTAACGTCCATGTGAGAGTGTTGAGCCAAAGCTCTGAAGAGCACTCGGGGTTACTTGATCTTGAAAGTGTTGAGTCGAGAAGACTTTGAATAGCACTACTATTCATCACATTTATTTAATTGCTTAAATGAATCATTTTATCTCTCATCAAGGACTGTGGGAACTACCATGTTAAACGAGGGAATCCAACATGCAAGAGGGACCTAGAGTCACCTAGCCTAGCCAACTATCCAAACTTACCAAAAGACCTTGTCCAAATAATTGGACCTTGTATTAAATAATTATCAAGGAATTATTATGCTATTTAAATCTAAAAAAAAAATTATGATATTTAAGTATTAAATAATAAGATAAGTTATTGTAAGAGAAAATTCACTTATGAGTAAATAGTATGCATAAAATTTATGCATAGGATATTTATTTATATTATTATTATATTTAAAAGAAAAGATTTTTATCTAACTTAAAGATACATCTAGTTGTAACAAAGTAAAATTCCTAGATAAACTAAGAGTAAGTAGTTAGTTAAAGCATCTCTTACAAATATTATATTTCAAAATCAAATAAAAAAACTAAAGTTAATATTAAAATTATTATTATTTAAACCAACATCTATATTCCAAAAGTTCACCTATATAAAGAAGGACAATCCCCAAGAGAGGGATCTTCTTTTCTTTCTATCATTATTCCATGGTGAGAGAAGAGAATTTTTCCAAGAATAATGATAGAAAGAAAAGAACATCTCTTCACTTGAAATGCCATGTTCTATTATAACCTCAACAATGACCAAGAACAACTGGGTGTTTCATCAAACCCTAGAGCTTGTCAAAATTACCTAAGTAAACATTTAACATACTGAGATTTCATAAAAACCAGTGCCTTTGGGCTTTAGCATTAAGATAAACACGCAGAGGCTAACAGAAGTAATAAAATGAATCCAAATTTTTTTACAGAGGTCATACAAAAGAGTTTTCTTATTATTTAAAACTTTCCCCAATCTTTATAACCGTATTCTGAGTTACACAAGGGCATAATTTTACAAGCTCACTCCATCTCAAAAACGTCGTACAAGCTACAACTCAGTCAAGCACCGAGGATTACATATTACAGAGTACGTTACAGGGCATAACCATGATGGGAATAACCAAACCAACAATTACATTCAACTGCAGATGTAAAACCCCTTCCCAAATTTGTAAATCTAAGAGCAAACAAATCCATAGTCAACTTGATCTCGAAGGGAGGAAATGACCAACAAGGGCCAGAGTTACCCATAAACGCCAAGCTATGAATTCCCCATGCCAAGCTCGAAACTCACTACATAAGCCCTTCCAAGCTAACACCAAGACGATTTACTGTACAACCATCAACCAAAATTATTACATCAAAACATTGAAGCAAGACTGGGTATAGTGGTTACCTTCCGAAGGCTCCACGCTAGCTAGTACATAGCAGGTCGAGCTCTACCATGGTCGCTTTCAATGCCAGAAGAGCATAGCCCTTTCTTCCCCTCCAAACAGTGTGATGCGATATTGAATTGGGTCAAACCACCCTTAGGGTTTAGGTCCTTATTGCGATACAGTTGTCCCCCCTACCAAATGGATAAACCATTAATTGCACTCCCCATTTCCACTGTCATTCAAATCATAAACCCACTTCATATAGTTGTCAACCTCTTTTAAATTTTCAATCTTTACACTTTTAATATGGATAAAAACACATCCTCAAACCCTTACATAGATATTAGAACTTGGAAAGTAGATTTAGATGGCCTTTAGGAATTACCTACAAAACATAATGAAGTAGACTTTAGCATGAAATGCTAAGTAAGCCTGGCCAACTGCCACCACGTCCATCCACTCAAAGCATATAAATATCAATAAAACACTGTAACTTATATACACCCAAGCTGATCCACTTAAGTTTAAAGTGGCCACATAATTACAACATTTAAAATAAAGAACATATAATCCAGATACAAGTATAAGAGAGCTCTAAGAGATTTTAACCCAAGTGCCGAGACTATCAATCAGACATAATTTCAATTACACCACTTCCGCCAAACTACTAAAGTGAAACCAACCACCGTGGATACATCATACAGTAGGCCATGAGTAGAAATATAAACCATACATTTCTTTCATTATATTAATAAGCCTTTTAGTTATTTTCCCAGTGCTGAAGTTAATTTACTAAACATCTACTTAAATAGACAGTAAAAAGGTATACGGAAATTTTTTAAATTTTTACAGTTTTAGGAATCCTTGATCCTTACAATTGTAGATGTCATAGCTATTAAGTAATGTGGAAAACTTCATTCTTGAAAAATGACTATTTCACTTTACCTCCTTAACCTTTGTTATTTTTATACGTACATCAAAAACCATGTACATCCATTAGTCAACACTATTCCCATAATTTTATTAGATCCTTAAATTAATTTTGCAATTCGAATTTTCATTGAAACCAGGTTGTTGTAATTTTTTATAAGAGTTATGTAAAGTTACAACTAATGTGAGTTATTTAAATAGTCATCAATACATGAGTAAACATTATAAAATTTATTTCACTAAGTTACTTCAAATTAATATTATTCATCTACATGTCAACCTTAATCATATAAAACTTCATAATTTTGATTATATATATATATATAAGGGTTATGTTTAAATATTATTAATAATTATATTTTAAATTTAATAAAAATTAGAGAATGTAAAAATGAATTTTAGGTTTTTGTTGTCTCGATTAATGTATAATATTTATTGGATTGCTCTTTATTTACTTTCTTCATGCAACAATATTCAAACATAACAGTTTTGCTTATGAGCTCCTCCTTCTACCCCATTGCATTCTGTAACATCCCATCTTTTTGACTAACTATGTTATGATGTTATATCGGGCCACGGCCCCAGTATACGTGATTTATTATTTTTGACGTAGCATTAGTAGGTTTTGATTTATTCCTTCATGGGTTGATGTATTGGGCATGGACCCTGGTTTGTTCATTGTTGAATATATACTCGGCAGGAAAGCCCGCATGAATAAACTATGTTGTATTATGAGAATTGGTTACAAACTATGATATACTGAGATTTCCTCTTTTGTTACATTATACTGTGCAGAGCATGATTCATATGGATGATTATATAGTGTGTTGAGCGTGGACTCAGAAACACACGAATGACCTATATACTGGTCCTAAGCCCCGATGTATTTAGAGGACTCTTATTACGTACTGGGCCTAAGCCCCGAGGTATGTTGAGTGTTGGGCATAAGCCCTGGAGAACTCCAAGCTTGAAAGAAATGATTACCGGATCCGAGGCCACTTAAATATCCTAGATGTGCCTCACAACCACATTCTAGCTCTAGTGTTGAGCAAAGGATCTAGAATTGCACTAGCGTAACGCCCATGTGAGAGTGTTGAGTTAAAAGGATCTGAAGAGCACTCGGGGTTACTAGATCTCAAGTGTTGAGTCAGGAGGACTCTGAAGAGCACTTATGTGTTTTATCACAACTATTTGACTTGATTAAATAAATCTTATTATCATCAAATACTGTGGGAACTACCATGTTAAAACAAGGGAATCTGACATGCAAAGGGAGAGACTAGAGGTGCCTTTACCAGCTTACCGAAACCGTCCAAAGAAGTGACCCTTTCTTTAAAAAGAATTAAAAGAAGCATCATGTGAAACAAAATGCTTAAGGAGCACAAAGCTAAGTATTATTATTTAGGAGTTTCAATATATAATATTGTTATTTATTACATGTATAATTATGCATAAGTGGGCTGCCACTTACTAATTATTATTTATTAGTATTTAGATAGAATTGTAATTTTTTTATATTATTATTATTATACAAAGATTAAATATCAAAAACACTTTAGTTAAACAAAGTGAGAAATCCTAGTTCCAAAATAACTAGCAGTTAAGTAAACAAATACTATTTTATAATTTAAATTATTTTAAAGAAACCAGTAAATTTCAACAGTCCTAATTCAAGATTGTCCTACTTAAGGAGGACAAACCCCAAAGTTGGGGGGATCTTTTTCTTTCTGATATTTATTATGTCAAGAAGAACTCTCTGTTCCAAGAAGTGAACTATTACCCTCAATTTTCCAGATCTGAACCAGCTACACATCTAGGGCCTCTACCTCTCAGTTTGCATCTCAGAACCAACTTGGGGGGATTCTTACTGAACCAGGAATGGTGGTAGAATCATGTTTGGGAGGAACGTGGTAGTCCCAAAGTCATCCATTCCAAGATCAATTATCAGGTCAGCTAAAGGTTCAATAGTCTTTTATTAACTAGTTGGTTGAGTGTGCAGGTCATTACAAGTAGGAGCAAGCTACAGGAATAAGCAGGTATGAAAATTGTATAAGACCTCCAACTAATCAATTTCTCTTTTAAATGAAATTTTACAATAGTATTTTTTTCTATATTAGCTTTTAATTTAAGATGTGCCCAGAATCCCAAGGCATTGACTAGCAGGCCTAGCCAGCTAGCCTTTGCTAGTCAAACGCATTCCAAGTTTGGGGATTGTTAGGTATTGTTTTAATTCATCAAAGCTATTTTCATTTTTCTTTTATCTGTAAATAGACTTTTGAGTTAAAAATGTAGCATGTTTATCTAACTATTGAAATCAAATTTCTTTTAGTAGAAAACGTTGGTCATTTTAGCAAAACAATTTGAAAACCAAAGTATACACACTAATAGTAAAACACAGTCGTAACCGAGATCTGATAAAACCAAATTTCTAGGGTGGTTCACTCATCATTCATCATAGATATATATATATGCTTTTATTTCAAAATCAGGGTATGACCGATTCAATTTTAAATCAATATAGTTCCCTTCCACTCCAAGTGAGACATTCTCTTACTTTCCAAACCATGCAGACACTATACTGAAACAAAAATAGTAGTCGAGAGAAATCTCTATAACACTCTTACGTCCTTTCTTCTATTCTTTATAAACATTGCAAAAATGCCCAAACCCTAGCCTTGTTGTCTAAGACTTCATTAATGCCAACTACATTTTGTACAGAGGGTCTACAATAAATAGAAACATTAGCATTTCAAACGCAAAAGCCTATCACAAACCACAGGTTAAGGGTTGAATCCCATAGTCTGCCCCAGCCAAAACTTAACGATACATTCTACAGGATTCACATTTCAAAAGATGTAGTACACAACAATTAACATCTTCATTAAGCAAAGGTCCATCTTATCATTTACCGACAACAAATAAAATCAATATTTTATTGTTCAAACCCTAACTTCATTACCGAGACCGAAGTGAAGAGAATCACATATAAATCTTCTATGTTTTCACAAGGCAATTCGTCAAGTACATAGAAGTATCTTAGCACTATCAAACTCAGATAGTAAGCAAAACAAAACCAATATCCAAATCCAAGCTACGTTCTAAAGCTGAAGGCGCCAAAGACCCTTTCTTCATTTAGACATCCTTGCCCAACAATTTATAAAATACCCATAAACTCCATAGTCTTAGAATCGAAAGGGTGTTGACTTAATTCATGTACTCACACAGGAAACGAATAGAAATTTACCATTTGAAAACATTACAACCATACATCCCAGATAGGAGTCGTGTCCTCTTTTCAAGAAACAAAATAGCATTTACATTGTACAGGAATTTGAATTGCTGAGCAACAAAATAAAAACCCAAATTCACAAAAGCATTTTACATCACAGTCCCATCTGAGTATCCAACCTTAAATTACAGTGGAACCCCACATTTCCCTGGTCCAGCCAATAAGCGACCAACAGACTCCCCAAAGTGATTCAGTAAGTCCAAAGGCTTATGGGAGCCTCCATTCTAAACCAGGACAAGATGCATACACACCTCATCAGGGGTGCGAGAGGTAGGGAAATGGGTGGTTAAGCTAGACTTACCCATACCCTAGCGATGCCTACAACACCTCGGACCATCGTAACATTTGTGCCGAAGACTTCTTCTCACCTGTCATTACAAACAAGTGTTATCAGTTAGCCGCACCCTATGAATTAGAATCAAAGAAGAAAGGTAAAACTTCAATTGCAAATAGAGTTTTCTTACCTGTGAGAAGTACAGCCTTCCTGTGCCATAATTGAGCTCAACAATTACTAAGTGTACAGAGAACGAGCATAGCTCGGGTTAGGACACCAACACAGTCATCATACAAACGAAGTGCAGAGCTAGAAAACGAGTAACAAGTCAAAGACAGGAATAAATGGTAAAATCCCCAAATCAATTTCCAAACCCTCATTGACAGGCTATCCCACACTACTCATTTAAAGCGCAGTAAAAAGTGCACCAACCTCATTCTAAGTGGAGGTTAAATTTTTTATACCATGGCTACAGTGGAGTCATGGGCTCTACCCACGCT
Source organism: Larix kaempferi (assembly GCA_027924585.1). Taxonomy (NCBI): domain Eukaryota; kingdom Viridiplantae; phylum Streptophyta; class Pinopsida; order Pinales; family Pinaceae; genus Larix; species Larix kaempferi. The sequence goes on from BSBM01000506.1 coordinate 5,221,406, forward strand.
CATGCATTTTACAAAGGACTCATAGTAAAGATTTTGACTTTAGAAACCCTTAGGTTGTAAATTCCCATGGTGTGAGATACCCTTTTTTTTATATAGTTTATCAATCATCCTAGTAACATGCAGCCAATAAGTGAAGTATGGGCTAGCCACCTAAGGATAGCACTTTCAGGTTAGATACACCTGCAAACACACAAGTACGGAATGGCATTAGCAATATGCCAAGTAAGTCAGGAAACCACTATACTCACCCATACCTCCCGGCAACCCTATCGAGGAATGTAATTACCTTTCGTGGAGTATTATAGTACCCACCATGTGAACAACATGCCGTCATCAAAGGAGCTCATCACCTGAGGGTGGCATTAGACATTCACAATTCAATCAGAGGATTTCTTAAAACAATAAAGAGTGTTATTCTACCTTTGCACTAACATTTACAATTGTAACAAAAACATGCCATCATATTGTTGCCACATCGCTTCCGCAATTCTAAACTCGCACATTGAAGAAACCATGTAAGACAAAATTCTTAGGCTTACATTTATTTCGTGCAAGTATGGATGTTTTTAATGATATTAGATTTAATGTATGAATCTTTCTACTGTAAATTAACAACTATTGCAGGCAGGAAAAAATTTAAATTTTTGCTAATTTTGGGACATTACACATTCTTGCAAGGGAAAGGTTCCACTCTTCTCTTGGAGTAGGCTTGTGAATATCCTAACCTTAGCCATTTCAATCCACTCCAGATTCGTTATGTTTATCGCCCTACCCCCTTTTGCTTTAGATTCCTTCCCTTTCAACCCTTCACATGATTGTCCTAGGGCATTCTTTCAAGGTTGTGATCCTCAACAAAAGCATAACCGTGATCACCTCACAAATACGTAGATTTTTAATGGTGAATGAAGCATTATACCCAATGCATAGTAGTTATTAAATATGCAATGACTCAATCAAAACTTTTCAAAGAGAATGGGCTCATGTGTAGTCTTAATGGCATGTTGACAAAGTGGACAACACTTGACAAATGGATGACAACAACTTGGAAACCATAAATAAAGCACGAAGGCATGGAGGCATTATATAATGATGCACTCATGATTCTTCATAGTGTAATTTGATTAAGTAAAAGATAAAAGCTATGCATGAAGCTATAGACCTAGATACATTTGACCATGCAAGTCCCTCTTCACCACCTCACTATGGATTAAACAATCCTATCCTCCCATTGCACTTTTAGTGTTTTGATTCATGGACCCAACTTCTGAATTATGAGTTGGTTTCCTTCCATTGTGGGTCTTGTTTCAAAACATAAAGTATTGCAATGACTATGCGAAGAATCCAAAATTCGATCATACTAAAAATCGTCGAGTAAACCCACTTAGTGGAATGGAATTACCACAAACAACCATTTAATCATAAAACATACCTAAGCACCATTCTAAAAATTGTACTAAATGAATAGGCCCCTTCAATGTTGAGCAAGTCTCAAATGCAAGAAGGAAAAGGACAAAGGATAACTACAACAAAAACAAAGAATGTCTCTTCTTTGGGAAAGACACTACTACAAGAGGGAGAACAAAGACTCTAAGAACTCGCCTTCCCATTCAACTTCATAGCAAATTAACGACACTAATGATATAGGTGCCAAGATTGAATATATAAAAATAGATAAAGTAACATCTCCACTAACGAGGGTCACAGATATATGAGCATCTCCTCTCAAATCTTTAAAAAACAACCTAAAAAACACCCCAATAAGATGACATAACAAATAAAGAGAATGAGGTTTTGAAAATCCTCATGGAAACGGAAGTGTACAATGATGAAGACGTGAGTTGTAATAGCCATTGATAACCATTCTAAAACAAGTGAGAGGATGCATTCAAGGAGAAAAAACTCATTAATAATGACAACATTGCCGTTGGAGAGATTGTTCTTCCATCAAGCAGGAAGATTGAGCTTCACGCAAGTTTTTAAAAAAATCTTTCTTTTGTATGAGGTTATGTGATTCTTTATGTATATTTTTTCATATAATGATTTTTCTTTTCTTTAAAAAAAAATACCACTCAGACATTCTATACAACTTAATAAAAGCGAAAGAACCAAAAGGAAAACCTTAACATATAGCTTAATCTAACAAAACCAGCTTTAAAAATCTAATAAGTAAAAGGTAAAAATCCCGAATCTACCTCCCAAATTACAATAGAAAAAGGAGTTTGTACAAAATGTGATCCGACAAAATTGTGGATGTTACTGGTGAGTCGTGACTGTGTAAATCTTATCCTTTAAGGTGCCATTCCTATATTTCATGGTGCCAATCCGTAGATTTTTTCACAAGTCTTCCTATCTATACTTACGTGCATCTAATTTTTACCATTCGGGGAAGTACGATGGTTTGGTCAGCTGCTACTCAATTGTTAATAGATTTTTTCTTGACAATTTTGTCCACTTGACAAGGACAGCACTTCTTTGACACATTATTTTGAGCACATGGGTTTTGTATAACTTTGCCTAAATAAATATCAAGAAAAAATCAAAGTAACTTGTCAGAACTACATAATATTAAAACTAAAAATAAGGAAGAGCTATTATTTTTATTATTTTGTAATGTGTTAACCAGGCATACGGTCCATGTTACATTCTGGAAGGCCAAAAGGGAGATGACACCTGGGAAAGACGTCCCGTATGAAAGGAAAGGTTCGTATGAATGGCAAAGAAAGAAATGAAATTATTAGGTTTCACAGGCTACGAGACTGGTCAAGTCTGTGTATGATGAATGCAGGCCGGATCCATATTATTACCATTCAACGTCGGATCCAGCTGAGCACCGGCATTTCGGCAAGTGATTCAAACCATAAAGCTAATGTCGATATCTTGTATCGCGTGAAGTTTCATGGCAGAAACAGTCAGTTCGACTGGACATCCTGGGCGGTAAATTGTTTGCAATAATTTATCAGTTCTATGGGCACAGATGTGGTGATAATGATGGCGATAAGACGGCAGGAAGGAGCATAAGTTATAGATCTACACTGGATGGCTCATGGCCCTTCTTCTGCACACGCAAAAGATAGAATTTCTCAGTCCCAGCGCCGATGACGTCTTTTCGGGCGCAGATGAAGAACTGTGGAAGCTTTGCGGCGACGTACGCTAAGCCGCAGAATGCAGTCATACTTTTCCACGGCTTCCTTAAACTTAACGATCGGGACTTGGGACTCGGGAGTCTTGGCGACCGATCGCATCGATAGCAGATCCAGATACAGAATCAAGAAAGCCGTGAAAAGAGGAATTGAAAAATTATTTCTTTGCTGTGACGACACTTGCAGATCATAACATAACCCTACCCCGGGAAAAACGATGAGCTATCGGCCTCGCTGATTGATGTGCTCCTAATGTAAAAAGCTTAAGTGGGAGATTACGTTTTCAATCTACCATTGGCCTTTATGTGTCTAAACCGCTCATCTCAACTAATCTCTGATCCATATTAGTGTATATACCCTAATTTCCTCTCTTTTAGATCTCTTATTACTAGCACAGATCTCTTATTACTAGCACAGCCACTTACCAATTTCGATCTTTGAATTTTTTTTTTAAGAAGATGCAAAGAGAAGACATTTTTATTTGTGATTATTAGCAAATGCTACTAGACCCATCATTTTTATTTAAGGAAAACAACATCATTTTTTCATTATCTTTAAAAGATGGAAAACTTATTATAAGTAGTCAAATTGGTACGAGGACAACTATTATTTGTTGTTATTCACAAATATTACTGACCCATTATTTGTTGTTATTTACAAATACTATTTGATCCAGTGCAGTTATTTAAGGAAAACCACACTTACTTAAATGATTAAGTGGTGGTCCCTAAGGGATAGACTTTCACTCTTGAGGTCACACTACTACATACATGGTTCTGAGACAATAATTATGTAAATTGTCTCAATTTAAAACAAACAAAAAAATTTGTGTATTGTCTTAAATATTGTCTTTAAGCGAGTGTCTTAAATAATTGTCTTAAACTAATGTCTCTATAGAGACAATATATAAAACAATATTTAATAATTTCAAAAAAATCAACTATAATATCCTATATTCTATTTATTTATGGGAGAGCACGGTGGAATTGAGCTAGCACCCTTTAATCTAGCTCCCTTTAAAGGATTAGGGAAAATAGATAAGTTTTTGTGCAACACCTAATAATTTGTAGTGTTATCAAATATACATACAGATAAAGCAATACAATGGAAACAAATACATACATAGACGTAGGAATATTGCATGCAAAAGGAACCAATCTCCAACCTTGGAATTCAAACTTAACTGTAAAAGCTTGTGATATTCCTTTGGCATCCAAGGGCTTTGGTTACCATATAGAAGTACATGAGCTTGAGCTAGGAATTCCTAATTAAAAATTCTAAAGCCATATAGGTCATCATAAAAAATACATTATTTGACCATAGAAAGTCTGGTATTTGTAAACAACCAAACCTATCATTTTCAAAGGTAAGTGACTGAACTGATTAGGTAGAGAATAGATTAGTAGGGAAATTAGGTACGATTGACAATGAAAGAATCTTAACTCATTAAAACCACATAATTGTTCATGGATTGCACTTGCTAGGAAATTTGATTGGAGACATTGCCCCTGAACAAAATATGGAAAAAAGTGTAGCAAAAGCAGACTCTTCAATGAAATAGTCATCATCGAACCCAAGGATCGAGCAAATCATAGCATTTAATTCTCGAAAAGTATCAAAAAAGATAGCCGAGTTAAAGGGAAAATCAAAGATAAGATTAAATGAACTATCCTCCAGGAAGGGTTTTAGGAATGCTCTCTTGTCCTCCGCAAGGATCTCTTCACATTTTAGTTACTTTTCTAGGTTGGTCTTCATGAGATGGGATAGGCCATGTCCTATAAGAAAATTCATCGTTGAACGAGCGACCACAACAATCTTCGGTTATGCCCTTTCCCTCCATTTACAGTCAATCATGCTTGATCCAAATGAGGCTTGGGATAGGTGACCTTCATGGGAATCCTTGGTGACCGTGTGCAAGCCTAGGATGTGATGCTTGATGCTATGTGATTCATTTCACTGTTTCAATCCCACTTCTTCACCCCTGTGAGAATTACCTGATGCAATCCTTGCTAAGTGATTGTTCCAGATCATGATAAATTGGTCATTCTGACTAATTATTATGGGAGAAGCATCATGCATTCATGACTTACACTACACAGTTAATCCCAAAAATGATATTCATATTTTGGGGTGCCTCCTAAATGGTTAAATAAACTTGAGTCCAGGGATATTTTGGGCAGAGGCTTTAACGCTTTATCACTGGCACTAGGATTGAGATTGGCACTAGGAATGGGATTCATTGGCCTGAAAGAGACTATGAATTGTACTAGAAATCCTAAAATTAAGTTATCTTTTCCTAAGGGAGATCGATTCACTTAATGGACCTCCCTCAAGATGTGTGAGCTACTTAACGTACCTCCCTATTATCACTCCCCACTATAAGGTCATCATATTCTCATATAATGATAGAGAGGAAATGGAAAAGATAGATTGAGTAATTGGATACCTCGCGCACCCGCAATGACCCGCACCAACACCCACAAGGAAAGGGAGGGCATTGATTGAAGGAAGGAAATCTAGAATCATGGGAGCAAGTACAAGAAGTGTTAGGTAAACGACATGAACAAGAGAAGGATAGTCAGAGTATGCAGGACAATGTACAACAGAGTTCACAACCATCCACTAGCATCCCATATGAGTTCATTGATATTTCCAAATTGGAAGATATGTTGACTCATTCTTTCATCCTTAAGATTTCTCTCATTGAGGAGAAGATGACTAAAGAAACATTGGATGATACAATAGATGACATGGACGTTTATGGTGAGGATAGGTCAACCAAGAAGCCCATAATTGAGGAGCTCTTGAATATTGAGTCATCCCTTGTGATAATTCCATGGAAGTATTTAAAAGCTCGAGTTTAAATAGGCAAACCTTATCCACTATTAAGTGAGAGATACCCCAAAGAAATCAATCCCGAGAGACCCAAGGGACCCTCACTGACTATTGAGCATTTATATACTACTATATTGACACCAGCTGTCTCACCTCCATGGAATATATCTAAGGGTTCCCCAAAGGAGTCTCCTTCACTATTCACAAACTATATGGACATCAATATAAAAGTTGTTCAAATCAAGACAAAACTTTCACCTGAATCCTGGAAACAAGGAAGACCCCACGACAAACTTCTTTCCACCATAGACAATGAGAATAACACTCTAAATCTTGCCCTTTAAGATCCTACAAGAGATCAAGTAAAGACAACTGATGATTACAAAGGTACTCAATTAAAGATTCAACTTGATAGACTTAGTCCCCTAGATAGAGTTTAATTTAATAGACAAACCAGTGAGGTGCTCTCTAGAGATGTTATAGTGTTTACTACTAATGTGAGGAAATCCTAGAAGACCATAACTCACTTGGAAAAGTAGCTTAGACAAGAGAAGATAGGGAACGTAAACCAAGTTCAATAAGATAAAGGACTTGGAGAGAAACATTTTTCAGATCTCTGCTAACCCCAATGATAAATCCCTATAAACGATTTGATAAAAGAAAAGATAATTAAATTCTTACCCTGCAATTCAAACTATCTAAATTTGAACATGTGCAACTACTTGAGTTCATGGAACTGCAAGAGCAGAATAATAAGCTGTAAATATAATTAGAACAATAAAAGGTGAGCACAGAGGCATAGAAAATTTTGGTAGCACTATTATACTATAAGATTAAGTTGCAAAAAATGCTAGATGTAGAGTCACACGCACCTACAAAATTTTAGCAATAAAGTCTTTATGAAGACACAGTAAAGCAAAAAGAGGATATTTTAGCAACAGCCATCAACGAAAGAGATACATTGCAAAAGTGGCTGGCCCAGGCCAACAAGAAAGGAACTACTTGGACATCGCTACATGAAGCAAGGCATCATATATGGGTTTCCATATTGGATTTGATTCTTATATTGGGACTCTTTTGTGTTAATACAAGATGACATAGAACTACTTACCCATGGCTAGGGAGAGATAGAGGCTATAAAAAGATAATTAGAGGATAAACCTGAAATAGAAAAGTATGTAATCAGGTACTTGAATGCCAAGACCAAGTCACAATTAAATGAGATAGGGGTAAGAGATAGAACTAGGCTAGTTATTGATGAAAACAAAGTCATTTCCAAACAAACTATAGTTGAAATAACATAAGGAAAAATGAAGTAGGTCACCAAGGATGTTACCATTTTTAAAGGAATCGTTTTGGAAGAGGTTAATAAAGTATTCCCATCATCTCGGGATGGCAATGGAGATTTTTTTATGGCAAAGAGGTACAAATACATCCTGAAGCAAACAAGGAATGATGCTACCAAGTTCGTAGGCATTGATGGAGCATTGAGAGGAAAGACAACCATGGATCTATTAGTAGCTTAATTTTAAGTATGGGCATCCTTGAAGGTAATATTCATAAATTTACCTCCTCCCTATTATGAACATTATACCAATTTTTCTTCTTCCCTGATAAATATGAAAGATACATGTATCCTATGGTTAATTTTTGGGGTAATATATCTATGCATGCTAAGTATGCCCAGCAAGAAGCTAGAGAAGGTGCATGGACAATTCAACAAGGTGAAGCACCATCAACTCAGCCACAATAGTCTCATCAACAAAAATGAGGGCGCATCATCAAAGGATTAATTGTAGAAACCGTTGCTTCAAAATGGTAAATGGTAAGATTATTCAAGAACTAATAAACCATAATAAAGAGAAAAAAAAAGCACTAACCCTAATTCGTCCTTATAAAACAAAGGGGAATTTGGATACAAAAGAAGGAGGTTCCGGGAAGGAGTTTTCCCAGCAGCAGGGTTTTTGCAGGGGCATAAATCTGAATGCAAGTTTTATAACTGGGTGAAGGCATCCTTTAAGCATCAAAAACCTAGGATAGACTCATAGTTTATTAGCACAAATTTTTTGTGTCTTTTTTTGTAAAAAAACTTATTCTATTAAATGTTGACCTATTCTATGCATAGTTTTTACTTAGCAGCCAGTTTGTAGATTTTAAATGTGAACGAAATACAATAGACTATCTTATGTGTTTTATCATATTTGTCTCACATGTGAAGTGTTCTTTTGTGGTTAGATAAGGTAGAACTGAGTATTTTAATTCTTGTTTAACCCTCATTTATGTGTTTCCAGATCTATGAGTTTTCTTGTTTGCAAGCATTTTTATATGTTATACAAGATTGAATTCATTCTTTAAATGCTCAGTCTCAGCATGTTGTGTTTCTAGGTTTGGATTCATTAATTGCCCAACTTTCTAAAAATATTTATAATATGTAACCATGGAATCCATTTCCCAACACAGTTCACTGATCTGCTATACTGTCTTATTTTCATATCTAGTTCTTTTTTTTTCATTTTAATCCCCCTTTCACCTTGCTCTTTGTTTTACATTATGAACCTTGTTCCTACTGTATTTTTATCTTAAAAAATATGCCATAAAATTTGTGTAGGTTGAAGTCTGAATTGTGAGTCAAAGTCGAGATCCATTATGGGTTTGAATTGCATGGAATTGTGAGTCATTGTAACTGTTTCTCGAGGGTTAAAGTGGTCCATTCCGGCTGAATCACTCTTAATCACAGATATAAATATCTGCTCTCTATGCATCTCCGACTGATCATAGAGCTTGTAGGTTTATGGATGGTTCTAGCCTTGCACACATGTGCTCTAGGTTTATGTGAACATAGATCGCAAGGTTTAAAAAATTATTTGGAAATTTGTAGAAGCATTTGTGGTCACTTATGGGCATTATAAAAATAGTAATGTAGCATAATTAGCATTCCCAAGTACTTGTAAAGGTCAAAGGAAAGATATGGGAATGATCCTATAACAACGAGTAGAAAAGTGACATCTGATGGGTTTCTTTGTTGAGCATAAAGGAGTAAAATATGGGCACTATTATACGACTTCTAGGCACCTTCATGATATCTTATGTGGATAGAAACAACTACTACTCATTAATACCAGTGTGTGATCCAAGCTGGTTCTATTTTGTTGTAGAATTACTGGCATTTTTCTAGAGCACTAGTATGGACATATATCGAAATAATAAAACTCAATTTTTTAGCATACCCTAACAATAGCAAACCAACTATAAGTTTGCAAACATGTAGTAGGCTAGCAGCATAGACCCTCTTGAATATATGCCATGGAAAGTGATTAGATCCTGAGTAGGGTTTGGGTAGCAACGAAAAGTCCTCTTGAAAAGAAAATTATGATGCTAAATGGTGGGTGAATGGTAGAGTAAAATATGATAAATGATGGAGAATTATTGAGCATGTTTAGGCTATAAAAAGGTTGTCAAATGATGTTGATTGTTGCTTATGAGTGCTCCTGTACAAAGGAACAGTTTCAAGCAATGATTTCGAGCACTAGGATAGAAGTTACAGTTGGCTTGTTTAAGCCTTCTACTTATTAAAAATTATGCCCTTTTGTTTTGAATAATTATCTCCAATGTGCTTACAAACTTTTGGAATTCAAAACGCTAGGTGAAAGAGTGTTGTTTTATGCGTTGACATGTTGCCAAGTTTTTCTAGGAGTCGATCTGTTCTGAGCAAAAAATGGCAGGGCCGACTTGTGCCTATAAAATATGGGCTGAATCATGTAATTTTGATCACAATGAATATTTATATAATATTTTTGGTTCATTTAAAACCATTGGTTGAGGCATATCTCAAAGATTGTCTTCATCATTCTAGTGTTATAGCACAAGCAAGCTTACTCTCCCAGATATGATGCCAATGATAAGAAGATCTGATTCCTAGAAGTTAATGCACGGTTTTGAGTCTTTCAGCCTATGGTAGCATTCAATAGTACTATTATATAAGGAAATCATCTAGCTATATGGTTTTTGATCGGTGATAATAAAATCATTCCTATAATATTCAACATGTGTCTCATAGAAGGGAAGAACAGAGATGTGCCCAAGTTTGGGATGAGAGACTTGAATAGTATGGAGTAAAAACACCTTGTCTTGGATGAGTGGCTGATGAAAAGCCTTGAATAGCAGCAATCATCCTTTAAGGGATAGTGTTCAGGTTTTATGTGCCATTTTATGAAATACCCTAGTTGTAGAGAGATCTCCATATGTCAAACCAATGAATAGGAATGTGTTGGAACTACGACTTCATTTGGAGGATTCCATGTCATTTTGGGGTTAGAATTCTTCATGGAAGGTTGTTTTTATTGAGATATTGTAACTTCACAGAATATTATATTTGTACTTTATTATTCCGGAGATGTTTCATTCCTCCGTGAAGATCTTATTGTATATCCGGAGATGGTTATTCCTCCGTCGGAATGTGGTAACTCGGGTTATTAGACTTCCCTAGTGGGGGTCGGCCTTGTATGTGTTATGTGGGTCAAACGATTATTAGACCACCCTAGAGGGGTCGGCCCAGTCAGTTGTAGTGGGGTATTTAACCCATTGGTTAAATACGAGCCTATGTGTACTTGTGTAAAAGATATGTCAGAGTAGTGTATAAATAGAGGAGGTGTGTTCCTCATTTGATACACACACTCACTTGAGAAAGAGGCGCACTTGTGGAGGAGAGGTCTGCTATGGTGGAGGAGGAGATCATATCTTTGGTTTGCATCTTTGTATATTTCTGGTCATCTATATTGAGGAAGCTTTGCTGGGTTTTCTACCCCATGAGGGTTTCCCAGGATAAATCTGTGTCTCTTATGTTTATGCTATGCTTGTTGTTTCTTCAGTGATCCTTTATATGCTATTATTGTGAAATGGAATGTAATGCTGCTATTTTCTGTCTTAGCATATTGAATCTTAACATGGTATCAGAGCTAACTTGAAGGAAGGCAAGGTATGGCACTTACGACACTTGCTTCACTTACGACAATTTGAAGGTTAGGGTTTTACATAGCAAAAACCAGTCATCATGGAACTTTCGCTATAAATCCATTTTGGCGAAGGTTCAGGATCTGAAATCTTTACAGGTCATATATAACATCTCCAGGTATCTTGTGTCCAAAGGGAACCCTCAGATTCGTTGTACTTTGTAAGTTATGATCAGTACAAGTTAGGGTTTCTGCCTCTTCCAGATCTCAGTAAAACTCAGGTGACCTAGGAAAAAAGGTCATAACTTGGGCTAGGAAGCTCCAAATGAAATTTCGTAAAACGTGACAGGGAGTACACAGACTGTACTATCTCAGGAAACGTTTTCAAATTCCGAAGCTGAACCAGTGACACGTGGCACGCCGTACAATTTCGCTCTTCTGTTTTATCCCATAAACAGGTCACATTGCGACACTTGGCATAACTCTCTCTCAGAGAGTCCAATTGAGGTCAGACCTATCAGGATGGAAATATAACAGGGTGAGCTATCTCAGGAAACGTTTTCAGAGGCCGAAGTTCAAACAGTGACATGTGGCATGCCGTACAAGTTCGCTCTCCTGTATTATCCCAAAAAAAGTCACGTTGCGACATTTGGCATAACTCTCTCTCAGAAAATCCAATTGAGGTCAGACCGGTCGGGATGGAAAGATGACAGATTAGGCTACTGCAAAAAACATTTTCAGATCATGTGGAGCAAAAATTTTGGAGTTATAGAAGAAACAATCAAGTACATATTTCTGTCAAAACAAAATTATTTTGGAGCACCTTTATTCATGGCTTCCGGAATTTAGGGTTTCGGAGAAAGTTAGAATTTTTGGAATCGGAATCCACGGCTGAATGCTACTCAGGAAAATTGAAATTTAGAGACCAAGATCGAATTTTTTGGTTGGGTAGAAGACCAGGCTTGATTAAACCCTAGCTCGAGATTTTGATCGGAAAGATGGAAAATTAGGGCTTCAGCAAAAGTTGGAATTTTTGAAGTCTGTAACCATGGCTGGAAGCTCCTTAGAAAAATAAGAGTTTAGAGCCTTGGATCAAACCTTTTGATTGAGCAGAAGGGTGGGCTTCATCAAACCCTAGTTCGGGATCCTGTCTAGAAGATCCAGAAGTTTCAAAGGCAATTTTGAGGGGTCAAATTTTGGATATTTCAAAATTGAAGTATGCTAGTTTGATCAGCCCAACAAGACACATCCTTCCATTCATTCAGAAGTGTGAAAGTCAAATATTGAATTTTTAGGGTTTCTCTAGCAAACCCTAATCAAGCTCCAGATCAAGTTTCAGGGGGAGTTGAGGCTAAGGCCTTACATAAGAAGACTACAAGAAGTCTCAACAGGTATGACTTAAGGAGGTTCAGGTATGTCTTGAAATCTGATTCTTGATTAAGTTCATAATGTGTTTGTCTTCATGTTATCTATTAGTACAATCTTGATTAACATTAGAATTGTCTTATCACCCTAGTAACAGTATGAGTGCATGTGAATGATCGAAGACATTCATTGATTAGGGCTATATGATTGTACTAATGCATTATGGTGTTGTGTGAGATTGATGTTGTCTGCTAACAAGATACAGGTACATCACAAAAGACAAATCAAGCTCCATGACCATGACATCATGAAGACAAAGACTCATCCATAATCTTTGTTCTACTTACGAGGTATGTATGACCTTGTTATATTATGCTTAACCTATGAGACATGCAGGTTCTAGCTCAGGATCTCTAAATCATTGAAGAGATTGTTTAGGTATGGTGTACATAACTAGGCAGGTATACTAATCCAGGTATGTTTTCTTATGTCAAGTTAGAATCTTACCTTGTGTTAGGATCCCTTATATAAGTATACTTGATATGATTGGTTATGCTTATTCATAAAGTTAGTAATCAAGGGTTTATGCATGATTTAATTAACCAGAAGAGTACTATGATCAAACAAGAATATGCATCAGTAAAAGAAGACTTACTTGAAACCCTGAATACTAATGATCATGACTATACATATTCAAGATTATTTAGAATTAGAATGTTTTGAGAATATACTAATGAATGAATGTTTGTGTATGAGATCATGAGGATGACACTATTGCACACTTGAGCATGCACAGTGGTACCGAATTAATAGAAGTTCAAAAGACATATAGAAGATCAAGCGGGAGGCAACCACACAAACATAAAAGATAAGTATTTGAGTTGAAATAGTAAATGATATTTCTTGTATGCATATTTGTATTCCTAGAACATATCATGCTGAGTGCAAACATTCATAGAGCATTGAATAGTATACTACTAATATGCATATGATTGGTAAGTTAGACAAACATTCCATTGTTGCTTGTCTAGAATGAAACCTCTTTGCTGACATGCTGAGAGCTGTGCACACTCTCGATAGTATGTTCTGGTAGAGATGGAAGGCATCTAGATAGCCACTGTATGCATATAGGATATGGGAGAGTGTTGTGCCAAAGTATTGGTCAAGATAGTTGCATAACTATGTAAATGATATCTGTATGCATAATAGGTTATCATGTCAACATGATTTCATGATTATGAAGTATTACTAATCATGTACTTAATTTTGTTTTGTAGGAAAGATCATGAAGAGTAATGAACACCGAACAAGTGATGGATGTTCAACAAGAAGATTTACAAATCAAACAAAATATAGAAGGCTCATGGCTAGAAGATTCTCTTAGAAAGAGGAACAGAATCATAACAAGATGTTTGCTCCAAGTGGATAGATAAGACCATTCTCTTAATGGTGTAATTAAAGAAGAAGTGTGAACCAGGTTCTGTATGGGTACCTAGGATCGATAATCAATTGATGAGCTTAATGATCATCATGGGTGATGTGGATCTCAACCTTTGCTACAAGGTTGAATATGGCTTCTATACACATATGACATGGATGCAAGAAGGAACTCACCACAGAGTTCGAATGATTTTGAGGCTCATATTAGTAGACCCATCTGACGAGAGATGGCACAGATAGATATGCAGAAGATCACTCAATGCAGAGTGTGAATAATGGACAATTGACAGCTTCATCACAAAGCTTGGGCTTTACCAGAAGTAAAGCTGATCCTAACCTTTACCTTAAGGTTGTGGATGATGAACCTATCATACCATTATTGTGTGACAATGATCTCTTTCTGACAAGGAATGAGAAACAGATCATCAAAATGGCTGCAGAAATGAAAATGAAAGATCTCGAATTAATGCACTACTTCTTAGGTCTAGAAGTATGGCAAGATCCAAAAGGAATCTTTTAAATCAAGGTAAGTATGCTGTGAAGTTTCTAAAAAGATTTGATATGTTGGAGTGTAAAGCCATGGCCACTCCCATGGACTCCAACTTGAAGTTATTAGTTAATGACTCATCGGATTTAGTGGACCTAACCCTATATAGACACATCATTGGGTCATTGATGTATTTAACAAATACTAGGCCAGATATATGCTTTTCTATAAATACCCTAAGTCAGTATCTAGTAGAACCTAGAAAGGTTCACTTAATAGCTACAAATCACGTAGTGAGGTACCTAAAAGGTACATTAGATTTTGGTCTATATTATCTTGGAGGTCATGAACTCCGATGACATGGTTACTCAGATTCTGATTGGGCAGGAAGTGTCTCAGATAGAAAGAGTACATCAGGTGGATGTTATAGTCTTGAATCTACCATGATCTCATGGTTCAGCAAGAAACAATTTAGTGTGGCTCTCAGTACTACTGAAGCAGAATATATAGCTGTCTGCTTTGCCAGCTGTGAAGCAGTGTGGCTTCAGAAGCTATTATATGGAGTGTTTGACTTAGAAATGGATTCCACTATGATTATGTGTGACAATCAAAGCTGCATCAAGATGATAGAAAATCTTGTATTCCACGATAAGTCAAAACACATTGAGATCTGATACTTCTCTATACGCGATATGATGCAGAGATGAGCTATCAAGCTCGAGTATATAAGCACTCAGGATCAAATTGATGATATCCTGACCAAACCTCTGTCTCGAGTAAAGTTTGAACACTTCCGAGACAAGCTTGGTGTAGTTCAAAAGGACCCTCCTCAAAAGGGGGAGTAGCACAGTATCTGAGAACAAGTCCATCTCATCAATGATGAGGTTACCTATTTACTACATTTAATTACCTAAAATTATTTAGATTTAGGACTCTTATATTTTGCTTTTGATACTAGATATACATGCTTTTGATGTTAGATATACATGTTTTGATGATGATGATACATGTTTTGGTTATACATGTTTTGATGATGATGATACATGTTTTGGTTATACATGTTCTGATGATGATGATACATGTTTTGGTTATACATGTTTTGATGATGAGGATACATGTTTTGTTATACATGTTTTGATGATGAGGATACATGTTTTGTTATACATGTTGTGAGGGGATTGGGTCATCCCTGGACTTCAGTCCTAAAGAAGAGCCGTAGACGTATGTCTTCGAGAATGAAGTTCTTGGTGAACATGTTGTGAGGGGATTGGATCATCCCTGGACTTTAGTCCTAAAGAAGAGCCGTAGACGTATGTCTTCGAGAATGAAGTTCTTGGTGAACATGTGAGGGGATTGGATCATCCCTGGACTTCAGTCCTAAAGAAGAGCCGTAGACGTATGTATTCGAGAATGAAGTTCTTGGTGAACATGTGAGGGGATTGGATCATCCCTGGACTTCAGTCCTAAAGAAGAGCCGTAGACGTATGTCTTTGAGAATGAAGTCCTTGGTGGACGGTTGAGGATTAAGTCATCCTTGCACGTGGTCCTAAATGTACAGTTGAGGATTAAGTCATCCTTGGACGTGGTCCTAAATGTACGATGGAGGACTAAGTCATCCTTGGACGTAGTCCTAAATGTACGGTTGAGGATTAAGTCATCCTTGGACGTGGTCCTAAATGTACGGTGGAGGATTAAGTCATCCTTGGACGTGGTCCTAAATGTACGGTTGAGGATTAAGTCATCTTTGGACGTGGTCCTAAATGTACGGTGGAGGATTAAGTCATTCTTGGACGTAGTCCTAAATGTACGGTTGAGGATTAAGTCATCCTTGGACGTGGTCCTAAATGTACGGTGGAGGATTAAGTCATCCTTGGACGTGGTCCTAAATGTATGGTTGAGGATTAAGTCATCCTTGGACGTGGTCCTAAATGTACGGTGGAGGATTAAGTCATCCTTGGATGTGGTCCTAAATGTACGGTGGAGGATTAAGTCATCCTTGGACATGGTCCTAAATGTACGATGGAGGATTAAGTCATCCTTGGACGTGGTCCTAAATGTACGGTTGAGGATTAAGTCATCCTTGGACGCGGTCCTAAATGTACGGTAAGGATTGGATCATCCTTGGACTTTGGTCCTGTGAACTGAGCCGTAGACATGAGGTCTCCGAGAATTGATAGGACTGGATCGTCCCTGGACTTCGGTTCAAAAGGTACATGTTAGGACTGGATCGTCCCTGGACTTCGGTTCACAAGGTACATGATAGGACTGGATCGTCCCTGGACTTTGGTTCAAAAGGTACATGACTGGATTGTATCATCCATGGACCTATGTCCTAAAGAGAGCGGGATTGATCATCCTGTAATATGATCGTGTGTGTTGCAGGATATGCTGCTATGTATTAGTGAGAATACATGCTTTTGATGATAGATGTATTAGTGAGAATACATGCTTTTGATGATGGATGTATTAGTGAGAATACATGCTTTTGATGAGGGATGTATTAGTGAGAATACATGCTTTTGATGATGGATGTATTAGTGAGAATACATGCTTTTGATAATAGATGTATTAGTGAGAATACATGTTTTTGATGATATATTTATTAGTAAGAATACATGTTTTGATGATAGATGTATTGGTGTGAATACTAATACAGATGATCCAGATGCTGTAGATCGAGATGATCCAGATGATGTAGATCGAGATGATCCATATGCTGTAGATCGTGATGATCCAGATGCTGTAGATCGAGATGATCCAGATGCTGTAGATCGAGATGATTCTGATGTTGATAATCATATGATGACGATGCTGATGATCGTGAGGATCCAGATGTTGATGGTGTTGTAGCTGTTCGAGTGCTGCAGAAGATAAAGACTCAATACTGAAGATGTTGATGCTCCAGTATTGAAGATATTCCAGTAACTGCTTGAGTTACTGATGATGTTGAGAAAGCTTCCAATGATTTATAGATGTATCATGTATGATGTTGATGACTCCTTGCTTGTGCAGATGCTGTTATAATATCCTTCTCGCTAAGGGGGAGTGTTGAGATATTGTAACTTCAAAGAATATTATATTTGTACTTTATTATTCCGGAGATGTTTCATTCCTCCGTGAAGATCTTATTGTATATCCGGAGATGGTTATTCCTCCGTCGGAATGTAGTAACTCGGGTTCTTAGACTTCCCTAGTGGGGGTCGGCCTTGTATGTGTTATGTGGGTCAAAGGGTTATTAGACCACCCTAGAGGGGTCAGCCCAGTCAGTTGTAGTGGGGTATTTAACCCATTGGTTAAATACGAGCCTACGTGTACTTGTGTAAAAGATATGTCAGAGTAGTGTATAAATAGAGGAGGTGTGTTCCTCATTTGATACACACACTCACTTGAGAAAGAGGCGCACTTGTGGAGGAGAGGTCTGCTATGGTGGAGGAGGAGATCATATCTTTGGTTTGCATCTTTGTATATTTCTGGTCATCTATATTGAGGAAGCTTTGCTGGGTTTTCTACCCCATGAGGGTTTCCCAGGATAAATCTGTGTCTCTTGTGTTTATGCTATGCTTGTTGTTTCTTCAGTGATCCTGTATATGCTATTATTGTGAAATGGAATGTAATGGTGCTATTTTCTGTCTTAGCATATTGAATCTTAACAGTTTTCACTTGTGACATTACCCTGCATCATTTTTCTTCCACAATTAGGAAGTATTTATGCCTTAAAGGATGGATCAATGGAACATTGGGAATTTTTTTTCAATCGGTTCATATTTAAACAATGGAAGAAAGAAATAAATACCCTATACAATCGCATAAGTGGGTTGAGAGTGTGCCATTAACTCCTCCACAATTGTTTTTTTGTGACATGATAATTTGCAATAGTAAGAAGGATCATTTTTCAATATCTTGGGGTGTGATTTATGATGTCAGTTTGGGGGGATCTTCCTAGAACCGCCCAACCTATCGATTCTCAAAATTTCCATGCAACAATTCTTATATCCATGGTAGAAGAAATGATAAACATTTCACTTGGATAAATATGTAATCAAAAAGAATTCAACCTTTGAAATGTTTAGGTTATGGAGGGTTTCAAGCTTGTTGATGGTTTCATCCATTTACAAAGATGCTTGGATCAAGCTGCCTTTTTTTTTAAGTGTTTTTCATATCATTTTGTAGAAGCATCCAGCATTGGTGGAGCCCTATTTGGGAAATATCTAATCTTTGAAGTTGTTTATACCATTTGGATGATGGGTTTTTTATGCAGAGACACCCACTTGCTTGGTGCTTTATCTTTTGATGAGGATTAAGCCCCGACGGGTAGCCCAGATGGTTGGATCCTCCACTGCCAAGCCTTTGTCCCTATGTCATGAGGTCGTGGGTTCGATTCTCTGGGTGTGCTAGGGTCAGGATTCTTCCGATAAAACCACCATGATGTGATCCATTCAAGTGTATATGCCTGGATTGGGCCCATGTGACATTGTTCAAATTTGAGGATTAGTGGAGAAGGTGCTCTTCTTTGAAAATTTTCATTTCCGAAAGTCAAAAATTGTTTTACTAAGTTAAAAATATGATTTTTTTGCTTTATTTTATTTCTTAATTAATTCCCGTTGGAATTGGGGGTTGGGTTAATTTAGGCAAGTTGGAAAAAAAATTGGCCCTTTCTCATAGGATTTTAGGTTTCAGATGGTCAATAGCTCACAAACGATTCCCACCTATCGAGGATATTCCAGATGCTCCTTAGCAAGTAGGGATAATTTGAAAACTCACAACCATTACTACACTCCCCGAAACACTCTCACGATCCTCAAACCCCACATGACAAGCTTCTAATAAATTCCCACACTTCCAAAACTGATCCCAACAATTTTGGAGTGTTTTGTACCGACTAAAAACCTCCTAGTTCCAAGGAAACAATGGGCATGGGTTCCCAACTCCTAAGAGAATTACTTGTACAATTGAGAGAAATGTGTAATGTAAATGGTTTAAAAAATTGCATCACATCTAGAAAACTACAATTTCCTTTAAATCTACCATATTGGGGATGGTGGACATCACTTAGCTAAAATATGGTGGTTAAGAGATGGCTATTCTCCTTCTTACCACCAAAATGAGGAGAATTTTTGAACTTTTGGAAACAAGGAGAGTAAGCCATTTTGAGCTAGTGTTTTAGTTTCATACCCTATATTTTGATACTATAAACAAAGGAAATTATTGTCTAGCACCATAGGCACCATTCCTTTGGAAATTATACTAGAAACGACAAAGGGATTTGGGATTGTATTATAACTAAAGGCAACCTTCAACCCTATATTTCATGAGCAGAATGCATATTGTTGAGTATTTAGCAAGAAAATAAGTTTGCTTTTGAAGACTAGTCCACCAACTTGTTAGCATGTATTTGACATTGTTTGTGGGACTGAAATAATCAAAATGTGGTATGTTTGTATCAACACTAAAATAAGTTTCCTTTTGAAGACTAGTCCACCAATTTGTTAGCATGTATTTGATGCTATTTGTGGGATTAAAATAATAAAAAAATGTGGTCTATCTATACCAACATGAAAATAGGTCTCTCTATGGCTATTATAGTAGGTATCTAAACCAATTTGAGGGCATTTCAAGAATTATTTTGCAGTTATGAGAAAACAATAAAATTGGCATAGGAAGGATAACATACAAGGTGTCACTTATAGAGATTTCTAGCCATGAATACCTTTTCAGACCTGGCATTCACCCATAGGTCATCCTTTGAACTTTTTCTTTATGGTATATTGTAACTAGGTATGAACTTAAAAGAAGGTTGAATGTGAAGCATATAAAATTCTGAACTAGGGTTACCTCAGGAGCAACAATCTTGTAGCATCCCTATGGAATAAATTTACAATATTTAGTCATCATTTGTATACATAACTAGTATTTAAGGGCATTGGACCAGCTAGTGCATATTTGGACAATGAAAACTACTATGATAAGTGAAACCTATATAAAAAGGACTAAAAGTAGTATAGTCTCCTAGAAAATTCTTGAGGATGCCATTCATTTGGAAGACAAAGAATGGATGCATTCACTAAATATTGATGGTGTACCATGGGGAATATTGTAGAAATAGTCAACTGGGATTAAGGTTTCCACAATCCTACTGTGGTAATTTTAAAAGTTATATCAACTGTGAGACCCATTCTCAAAGAGGATGGTACCCTAGTTAGTTAACTAGGGATCCTGGTCAGTTAATCAAGCAGATTATGTCCCTAGAAGGTACCCTAGGGCCCCCAATAGTCTCCTAAGTTTCTTGGTCGATGACCAAATAGGTTGATGCCATGGAAAAGTGCCTAGCATGTGGCTAGGGCCCCTATTTGTCTCTAGGGTATTCTGGTCTTGGACTAGATAGATTGTTGGTCACGAGGACCAAACAGATATTGTACGTTGAGAGATAGATTTCGTGGTCTGGGACTAGGTAGATTCTTGGTCACAAGGATCAAGTAAGTCCTATAGGTGGTTGATCAACATTCATTCTGAGACCGAATGCATGAACTAGGGATGAGGACCATTCTTTGAGAGAATGGAGGACCTGTCCAAGGACCAAGGGGTTGATCAACATGATTCAGTCTAGGAATAAAGATCAGCCTAGGGCTGAGATCCATTCTTAAAGAATGGAGGATCTTGGTTAGTTAACCAAGATGATGATATGTGATGTCCTCTTATCCTAGGTCTTCGATATGGTTGATCTAGATGGTATTCTCAAGAGACTGGACACCCATTGATAGAGTCACTAGCATTTGACCTATGGAGCAGTCTGAAGGACCACATGATCACATCATCCAGTTTGGAACTTCCTTATACAATAAAGGTGAACTTTCAGGTATTATATGGAACACTTGTACATCTGAGAGAGATATATTTGGTTGTAACCCCACCTTGGTTGTTCACCCTTCGTCTTTCCACCATTTCGTTCTTGGTCTTATGGTTTGGAGGTTTATCACTATTCACCACCTTGACTTGTCTTTAGAAGGGTTATCTACCCACCTTGAGTTGGCTTGATGTATACCACGTTGATGGTTTGATATCATGGACAATAGGGTTTCTTACCAACCTTAGTGGTACACCTCTTGAGGATTTTGGGTCATGTACTATTGTTTTATGGTTTTGACTTGTACCACTTCTTGGTCCTTGTAGCCCTAACCTTGACCCTAGTACCCACCTAAAGGCTTGAAGGTGACATGACACATTGAAGGTGATGTGAGACAGTGGATTTATGTTTGGAGATACGTAGGAGGTGGCTTGCATGAGATATCTTTTGAATATTGGTCCAGTCACATACAAAGGGACAATTACCATTTACCCATATGAATTGACACCCTTTAATGCTAGACGTTGGATGTTCCTTGACATAGTTAAGCCCTACACCACGCTTCAAGGCTTTTTGTTTAACTCTTCACATTCCAAGGGACTAGAACCCAAATTGAGGACTTGGAGGGCCACACTTGTGGCATCATTGCTAACATTTTCTTGGACATAAATCCTTCTACCGTTGACATGTGTACTATTAAACATATTTGGAGGCCATATGTCACATCATCAAAATCATCTATTTGAGGTTTCCTTTTCATGTAGACAAGGCACCCTTCTTGAGAGGTTTTCTCTGGGATTATTTGATGTATTAGAGTGGACTATGTACATTCTTTTGTTATTTCTTGTTGGAGGATGTCCACCCTCATCGTTTTAGTATTTTTAGGTGGAGTTTAGATTATTTTAATGTAGAGGTAGTTGATCTCATTAATCCCAACTATAGTTATTCAGGGACCTGGAATTGATAATGTCATCATTTCGGGAGGAGATATCAGGTCAAGTCTAACTACAAATGCATAAGAGGGTACAGTGCAGTTGTACAAACATTAACTCAGAAAAATACAAGTGTGAGAAAGATTTTACCAAGAATTATACAATAGATATGATATAGATAATTAGAATCAAATGGCTTATCTAACTCTTGTGATACCTATCTAACTAAAAGTGATAAAGTTGTATTACTTCTAGAAAAATGAGATTGATTAAGATGTAAAAGATACTAAAGAGGATATAAGATATAATAACCCCCTTGTGGTTTATTCATCTAAGTCTTAAGTTTTGAAACAAATTTTCTGGCATAACTTTAGTCAATATCATTCAAAATTTGATCCAGGGTCAACCAATATCTATGGCATGTTGTAAACGACTTCAAATCGGTTGCATTCTATCAGGATTAAATATCATGACATGAGTAATCAGAACCATCCCTAATATGCCAATCCTAAAATGGCCACCATATCTTGCTTGGATTCCAAATATTTATTATGTAGGGAATATGTACCTAAACAATACACCTAACATCCTACTCACATAAGTGAAGCAACTAACTCATGGACATAAGTGGTACTCATAAATGTCACACTTAACCCCAAAAAATAAGTGATGAACCTAATACCATTTGTTGGAAACTTATGTTGCCATTGATGCCACCTAGCCAGTCTGATCAGATTTGAACTGAGCTAGTTTGAAGAATATTAAAAACAACAAGATTTCCATGTCTGTGACAGTGAAATGAAATATAGGAGCCTTGTTGGGTTGGACAAGCCCTCCACTAATACTTGAATTAATCCCTGCCTTATAAGTGGAACCCAAATAACCTCCAATAATTTTAAAAAAAGCATTGAAAATTTTACTATTTGCATTAAAGAACAAACCATTGGCCTATTTGCAACACCTTGATGCGCCTTCTTGGCCTACCAACCACTAGTTAATTTCCTCATGTGCCCTCTAGGTCTAGATACCATCAGTTAACTATCATTTGATCAGAGTTGTGACTAGTTCTCATGTCTAGTTGGGTGAATCTCCCAAAGTAAGCCTTCCAAACACATGGAATTCAAATTCCTCCCGAGGCTCATGAATTTATTTCTTTGTTACATATTTTTATTGTCCACACATTGTTGGATAACATATTAATAAAATTTGTTCCATTAGAGCTCCTTCTTTCTAGTGAATTATCTCAATTTTTTGTGCGTATTCTTGAAACTAAGTAAGCACTAGTTTTGTTTTCTAAGATCTTAGTGCAAAATTTCACAGACAACCATGGAATGAAGTCAACCTTGGATTGAATTCAAGATTGAATTGAAATTAACCTTTCATAAAAGCAGACTCTAGATTGAACTCAAATATGGATTGAAGTGAACCTTTGATTGAAGTCAACTATGGATTCAAATCAACCTTTGATTGATGCCAATCTTGCTTAAAAGCCAACTATGAATTGAAATAAATTGTGGATTGAATTCAATTGTGGATTGAAGTCAACCTTGGATTGAAGTCAACCTTGCTTAAAATTCAACTATGGACTAAATTCAATTATGGATTGAAGTTGAGTATGGATTGAAGTCAACCATGGATTGAAGTCAATTATGGATTGAGGTCAACTATGGATTGAAGTTGGCCTTGGATTGAATTCAACATTGCATAAAAGTTAATTATGGATTGAAGTCAAACTTGGATTGCAGTAAACCTTACTCAAAAGTCAACAATGGATTGAAGTCATCTCCGGATTGAAGTCAACTATGGATTACAGTCAACCTTAGATTGAAGAAAAAATTCAATTAAAGTCAACCTTTCTTAAAAGTCAACTATTGATTGAATTCAAGCCTGGATTGAAGCTAACCTTGGATTAAACTCAACCATGGGTTGAGGTCAACCATGGCTTGAAGAAACCCTTTGATTAAAGTCAACCTTGGATTGAAGCCAACATTAAAGTTGACCTTGGATTGAACTCACCCATGGATTGAGGTCAACCTTGTATTGAAGTCACCTTTGGATTGAAGTCAACCTTAGTTTGAAGTCAACCTTGGATTGAAGTTAACCTTGCTTAAAATTCAACCTTGGACTAAAGTCAACATTGTATTGAAACCAACTATGGATTGAATTCAACCATGGATTGAAGTCTACCTTGGATTTAAGTCAATATTAGATTGAAGGCAACCATGGACACACATTTAAAGATGTCAATTATGGATTGAATTTAACTGTGGATTGAAGTAAACCATATATTGAAGTCAACCATGGATTGAATTCAAGTGTGGATTGAAGTCAACATTGAATTCGACCTTGGATTGAACTCATCCATGGATTGAAGTCAACATTGGATTGAATTCACCCTTTAATTAAATTGAACCTTAGATTAAAGTCAAACCTGGATGGAAGACAACATTGCTTAAAATTAAACCATGGATTCAAGGCATCTATGGATTGAATTTAACTAGGGATTGAAGTTAACCTTGGATTCAAGGCAACCTTGGATTGAATTCAACCGTGCTTAAAATTCAATTATGGATTGTAGTCAAGCTTGGATTGAATTCAACCGTGCTTAAAATTCAATTATGGATTGTAGTCAAGCTTGGATTGAAGTTATCCTTTGATTAAAGTCAACCACGGATTGAATGCTTGAAGACACCCTTGGATTGAAGTCAACCTTGGATTGAATTTAACCTTGGATTGAAGTTAACATTTTATTGAAGTCGACCATTGATTAAGTTCACCCATGGATTGTAAGCACCCTTGGATTGAGTTCAACCTTAGATTGAATTCAACCTTGCTTAAAAGTCAACCTTGGATTGAAGCCAACCATGGATTGAATTCATCCTTGGATTGAAGTGAACCTTTCTTAAAATTCAAGTATAGATTGAAATCAAACTTGGATTGAAGTGAACCTTGGATTAAATCCAACTATGGATTGAAATCAACCATGTATTAAAGTCTTCCTTTGAAGTTAACCTTGGATTTAAGTCAGTTATGGATTGAATTCAACCATGGATTGATGTCAACCTTGGATTAAAGTCAATCTTGGATTGAAGTCAACCTTACTTAAAAGTCAACTATGGATTGAATTCAACCTTGGTTTGAAGCCAACCATGCATTGAATTCAACCATGCATTGAAGTCAACCTTGGATTGAAATAAACCATTGATTGAATTTAACCTTATATTGAAATCAACCTTGGATTGAATTCAACCTTGCTTAAAAGTCAACTATGGATTGAAGTCAACTATGTATTGAAGTCAACCTTGCATGAAAGTCACATGTGGATTGAATTCACCTATGGATTGAACTCAACCATGGATTGAAGTTTACCTAGCTTAAAAGTCAACTATGTATTGAAGTCAACCATGGATTGAAGTCAACCTTGGATTCAATGCAAACTTTCTTAAAATTAAACTATGGAATAAAGTCATCATTGCTTAAAATGCCTCTATGGGTTGAAGTCTACCATGTTCAAATTCAGTTAACCACTTTTAGAAATGTGGTTTTGGATTGAAGGCAACTATGGTTTAAAGTCAACCTTGGATTGAAGTCAACCATTGATTGAAGTCAAACATGGATTGAAGTCATTAACATTAATATTATTAATGGATTGAAGCCAACCTTGGATAGAAGTCAACCTTGGATTGACGCAAATCTTGAAGTCAACCTTGCATTGAATTCAACCATGGATTAAAGTCAACATTAGATTGAAGTCAAACTTGGAATGCATTCAGTCTTGATGTCAACCATGGATTGAAGTCAACCTTCAATTGAAGTTGACTTTGGATTGAAGTTTGTTAATTTTTTTAGCATTAATTGAATATACTCTCGGATATTTACCGAGAGAATAACATGTACAGCATATCAAGCATATCAATCACAACAAGCAATCACATGAGACAATAAACACATAGAGTTTCACTGTGGGAAACCATAAAGGTGAAAAACCCCACAACTTCCTTAGAGATAGAAAGAGCAATGATACAACCAAAGTACGAGAGATAGTCCTCCTAACAGCTACTCCTCCTTCCTCACTTGTGTGCCACTTTTCGATGAGTGTAGAATTGAATAATGAAGTGATCAAATAGAGTGCCTCTCGCAATCTATTTATACATGACCTGACCTGCCTAATAAACTAGCAGGGCCGACTTGTCTAACTCAATCTAATAACCCATGGTGATACTAATTAGGGCCAACCCCACACTTGGTGGTCTAATAACCCATCACATGTAAGTTGTGACACTTGTGAAACTTGTCAATACAAATGACGACACTTCTGTATAGAGGAATAATTACATCTCTATAGGATTACAATATACATAGGTGAAATAGATTCCGAAGTTACAATTACATCAACACTCCCTCTTAACTAGGAAGGTATTTCTTGACACAGATCTGCTAGCACAAGTCTTCTTCTCTAGATCATCGTCACTGGATCATTGTCATCGAATCATCGTCACTGCTGTTGCTATCTCAATCAATCTCCAATCTACTCGTCATAGGAAGTTCTACAGGCCCAGTCCTTTTTCATACTACATGTAGGACCACCACCTATAGGTCTTCATCGTCAGTGGCCATACTGTGGAACCTAGGACTGATTACGTGCATCAACAAAACCTAGTGCAGACTACAGGTTTTTTACATGTTGACCTTCACAAAACCTACTCAGAGCATCCCAGGATGTTACGAGCACATTGCTCTACCTGTCTGGATATCAATAGAGCATCCCAGGCTGTTACAAGCACACCGCTCTACTTGTCTGGATTTTAAAGTATCTTTTCTATGTGAACTTTCACAAAACCTACTCAGAGCATCCCAGGATGTTATAAGCGCATCGCTTTACCAGTCCAGATCTTGATAGAGCATCCCAGGATATTGCGAGCACATCGCTCTACCTGTTTGGATTTTAAAGGATTTTTTCTATGTAAAACTATAGAAAAACCTACACAGAGCATCCCAATATGTTATGAGCACACCGCTCTACCTTTTTGGATCTCAATAGAGCATCCCAAGATGTTACGAGCACACCTCTCTACCTTTCTGGATTTTAAAGGACCTTTTCTATGCTAGCTACACAACCTGTCCACAACCACAGAGTATCAACCTGATACTCACCATACATCATCCTGATGGACATCATCACATGATCAACTTGATCATCATCATACCATCATCATGATGCATATCATCTGAAGCAACATCCTGAAGCTCGTCATCTATGATCATCATGATCATCATCATAGCATCAACCTAATGCATATCATCTGGAGCAACATCCTGAAGCTCGTCATCTGTGATCATCCTGATCAAACAATGCATCCACCTGATACATATATATGTACATGATCCACCTGATCCATATATATAAGTACATGATGCACTTGATCATACAATGTATCCACTTGATACATATATAAGCACATGATCTACCTAATCATACAATGCATCCAACTGATACATATATATGTACATGATCCACCTGATCATACAATGCATCCACTTGATACATATATATGTACATGATCCACTTGATCATACAATGCATCCACCTGATACATATATAAGTACATGATCCACCTGATCATATAATCTATCCACCTGATACATATATAAGTACATGATCCACCGGATCATACAATCTATCCACCTGATACATATATAAGTACATGATCCACCTGATCATAAAATGTATCCACCTGATACATATACAAATGCATGATCCACCTAATCATATCAAGCATCCAACATGATGCATATACAAATACATGATCAAACTGATCATATCAAGCATCCAAAATGATGCATATACAAATACATGATCAAACTGATCAAAGCATCCAACATGATGCATATACAAATGCATGATCCAACTAATCATATCAAGCATCCAACATGATGCAAGTACAAATACATGATCAACTTGATCAAAGCATCCAACTAATGCATATACAAAGCAGTAACTGGAGCATCGTCTTGATGCTCATTATCCATCGCTTACATCCACAGCCATGGGAAGGATCCTCCTCTCACCATGCTTGGAATGGCTCATGTAAATGTGTCCATCACTTCTTCCTCGAAGTGTCGTCAATTTGAAGAACAACAAGCCTCTCTCTGAAGTATTCAAACTTCACTTTGGCTAGTGGTTTCATCAACACATCTGCAACCTGCTCATCTGTCCCAACATATAGGAGCTTCATAGCTTCTCTCTACACAATATACCTGATATAGTGATATTTGATCTCAATGTGTTTCAACCTGGAACACCGGGTTCTCAGACAGCTTCACACAACTTGGTTGTCACAAAAGAGACCAGTAGCCTCCAACGGGAGATCAAATAACTCAGACAGTATCTTTTGGAGCCATATTGACTCACAACTAGCTGAACAAGCTGCAACATACTCTACCTTGTCTGTACTCAGTACTACGCAGGACTGCTTCCTGCTAAACCAAGAGATCACACCTGATCCCATACTGAAGCAGCACCTAGATGTGCTACCAATCTCACTTTGTATTTCTCTATGCTACCAACTGCATCATGCTTGATCTTATAGATCCACTTGGAAGTCACAACAAACTTTCCTTCAGGTCTTGGTACCACATCCCAAACATCATTCTTCATGATCAATTGGTACTCTTCGATCATTATTTCATCCTAGATCCTGGGAACTTCAGATTCTTCAATAGATAGCTTTGTTGCTGGAGTAAATGTTGTAGTCCTTCTTTTGTAGGTGATGGTATATGACCTTTCCTACAAGACAAGTTAAATTGCATGATTAGAAACATCTCATAGTTTTCAGAACAAATTCTTACACATAAAGAAATATGTCATACAATTATGCAATTAATTTGGCCAATGCTTCAATACAACATTTATCCATATCCCGTAACTTTATAGATGCCTTCCAATCTCTACTAGAACATTGTTAAGAGTGTGCACAACTCCCAACATGTCAGCAAAGAGGTTTCATTCTAGATAAATAGCAATCAAATGTTGTACAGTGCCATAGGCCACTTACCCATTACATGCATATTAGTGGTATACTGTTCATTGATGCAATTATTCTAGTATGCATGATACACAACCTAAGTCTAGGAACATAAGTATATACATCATTGAACAGTATTATTTAAACAATCAAATATACAAGAAATGACAATTCAAATACTTATCTTTGTTTGTTTGTTGGGTGGACTCCCTCTCAATCTTTGCTTTCTTGCAGGAACTATTGGAGTGTGCTCCCTCTTGATCTTTGCTTCCTGGATTACGTATCCTTTAACTTATATCCATCCTCGATCACTATGCATGCTTACTAGTATCATGATTGTGTTATCCTCGAGATCTCATACATAATCATACATTTATTAGTATAATATTAATACTATCAAAACACAAAAATCTTAAACATGTATAGTTATGATCATTTCAAACACAAATAATAAGCATCAATATTCAAGGTTTATATAGGACTTTCTAGTTAGTCATATCATTAATCAAAGTAAGGAACATAATATGCAAAAACCCCGAGACTACTCAAACTTGTAACTTCATGAGTAATCATTATCAATCATACAAAAGTATAAGATTCTTACATAGGGTAGGATTCTAACTTGATATAGGAAAAACATACTTGGTCATCATATTTGCTAGTTATGTCTAGCAATGTTTTCTTGTTCTCTTCAATGACCTGCATAACTCATAATTTAACCATTGTGGAACCAAATTATACATACCTCTATGTGATCCATGACTACGGATGAGTCTTTGTATTTATGCCACTATGGTATTGATCTAGGACTTGATTTGTACCTTCATGTTAGCAAATAACATTCTCCTCATACAACACCATAGTGCATTAGTACAATCATAATACAGTCATAAGTGTCATAACCCTAATCAATGAGTGTCTTCTATCATGCATTCATACTTTTACTAGGGTGATAAGACAAGTCTAAAATTAAACAAGATTATTACTAAACTCAATAACATGAATACAATCATATTATAAACTTAATCATGAATAGATACCTGTAAGTCATACCTATTAGATTGCTTGTAGTAGTTGTTGTTGTTGTTTCTTTTGTTCTTAGGACAATCTAAGGAAAAGTGTCCTCTCCTTGGTATGTGTTGTGAGAGCTTGATCTTCATTCCCCATATTTTCTTCTCGAGCTATAATCCGAGCTTCTTCCTATGAGCATTCTTCTCACAGCCTGTTGAAGGAGATAAGCTTCTTTCTTGCACAGATTCCTTGGATGAAGGAATCCCATGGCCTAGGAAGGCCATTAAGAGTGGTCATTACCACTTCTCCATTCTCTACAACTTCAAGTTGTTCTTTTATCTAGGAGACCCTTGAAGAGTAAGACTACATGGTCTCCACATTCTGGATTTGGATGTTCTTTAGTTGATTCCTCAATGTCATCTTTTGATTTATGTTCTTCCCTTCAAATAGCTTGGTCAAGGAATCAAGCATCTCCTTAGGTGTGCTTAGGGAAGACACATAGGGTATGAGATGGTCCTTAATAGAATCAGCAATGATTCTCTTGGCTTTGACCAAGTTCTTCTTGTGAAAGGCCTTATCCTATTATCCCTCTGGGACTGGAATCTCTTCACTTGTGTAAGTGTCCAACTCATTCTCTTCTAGGATTAACCCAACCCTATACTTCCATGCTCATAATTTATCATCCCCTTCAAGCTTATCCTCAAGCTTGGTGTGGTGAGACATCTTAAGAAGTACTTCAAATGGAAATAGATAATTTATTAGGTCTTACCACTTGATTTGCTGAAATTTGGATCTCGAGCTGGATTAGGGTTTGTCAGAGAAAGCCTAAAAATTCAATCTCAAGATCTGTGGAGAGAAACCCCCCAAAAAAAAGCCCTAGCTTCTGCAATTGCACAATGTCTTCTTCTAAGGTTAGCTCTCATACCATGTTAATTTTTTAGCATTAATTCAATATACTCTAGGATCTTTACTGAGAGAATAACATGTATAACATATCAAGCATATCAATCACAACAAGCAATCACATGAGACAATAGACACACAGCGTTTCACTCAAGGAAACCATAAAGGTGAAAAGCCCCACAACTTCCTCAGAGATAGAAAGAGCAATGATACAACCCAAGTACAAGATATAGTCCTCGTAGCAGCTACTCCTCCTTCCTCACTTGTGCACCACTTTCCGATGAGTGTAGAAGTGAATAATGAAGTGATGAAATAGAGTGCCTCCCACACTCTATTTATACATGACCCGACCTTCCTAATAAACTAGCAGGGACGACTTGTCTAGCTCAGTCTAATAACCCATGGTAATACTAATCACAGCCAGCCCCACACTTGGTGGTCTAATAACCCATCACATGCAAGTTGCGACACTTGTCAATACAAATGACGACACTTCCATATAGAGGAATAATAACATCTCTATAAGAGTACAATATACATAGGTGAAATACATTCTGAAGTTAGAATTACATCAACAAAGTCGACCTTGGATTTAAGTCAACCTTGAAGTTAACCTTGGATTGAAGTCAACCATGGATTGAAGTGAACCATGGTTCAAATTCAACCTTGATTAAAAGTCAACTATGGTTTGAATTCAATTATGGATTAAATTCAACCATGGTTCAAAGTCAATCTTGCTTAAAAGTCAACTATGGATTGAAATGAACCTTTTTTTAATGTCAACTATGGATTGAAGTCAACCATAGTTGAAAGTCAATCAACTACTTTTAAAAATGTGGTTGTTGTTTCTTAATATGGTCAAACAATGGTTGTCCATGTTCTCGTGGTTATGTTAGCCATGGTCAACATCAACCATGTTCTTATAGTTATGTCAACCATGATGCACTAAATCCGACAATCCTAAACAATCGCAACCATGGTTCAAAGTCTATTTTGGTGTAACATCAACTATGAATTAAAATCAACAATGTCGAAACATGCTATAAATAATTGATCTTATATTATTATTATTAATTATTTAATATTTATTTACTATCTATTTATTAATATTTTTTATTTTTTATGTTTTAATTTATAAATATTTTTTACTTTTTATTTTTTATAATAATAATAATGTAAGATAACCACAGTTTAAAAAATGGTTGATATAAACATATTAATCATTTTTACAAATGTAGTTACAATAATATTACTATTTTTAATACAAAACAAATACGATTTTCCTAATTTTCTTTTCGATATATTTTCCACCACAACTACTCAATAGGGAGATGATATGTACAAGTCAATAGGGGTACAAGAACGATTTGTAGCAATAGCAATAAAATGATTCAAAGTATTGTGTTGAATAAGCGACCCTACTTCTTTTGTACGATGAAATGTGATTGCATGCATCCCATAGTATTACCATTGAAACGTGGCCTCGGGAGAAAATTTATTGACATAATTTCGCGGTTACACCGAGGCATATGTAGCGATAATAATAACGTTAAGATGGCAGGAAGAGCACAAAGGGATGCAGTAAAGGACCATTTCAACAAATGGCCGAATTTATGTGCATGAGTACGATCATCATGCGCTTATTTAAAATGATATGATAAGTTTATTTGAGCCTCTCCAAAGTTCCTTGTAAAATATAACTTCAATGTTTTTAACAAGATTTTCGAAGTTTTACATAATCACTTCCAATAATTCTCACATGATTTAATTTCTTTATTGTGATAAACTAATTTTGAAAAAAATTATCGTTCATTTACATGCCGAAGAGTTTTGCCTTCAACGTTCCCACTTATAAATCACTTAAATAAATAATTTTATTTTTACCTATACTGAATCTTTCCAAATGCTTTAACACTCAACACATAATTGCTCGAATTTTAAATCATCTTCTCTTTATTTAGCAAGAATGTAGAAAGTCTATATATTTCTTGGTAAACTAACCTAGGAGGTCGAGAGAGTTCTTTCCTTTGCCAACCTAATTATTCCATCGACATCGTATTTACTCAATGAAATTATCTTCATCTTCTTGTTTTCTAGTATTTGCATCTTAGATTCTTCGATTTGATTGAAGCACTATAAACTCTGGAATTTCGACCCTCTACCATCTTGAACTCTAACTTTACTTATTTTCCTTTATCCTCACACCTCGAACTCTACATTGTTACTCCTTTGACCACCTCATTATTTCAAGGATTTATTAATTTTATTAATTTAAAATACATATAATTAAAATTAAAAATCTGAAAATATAATGGCACACAAAGACTCATATGGTATGTATAAGTGTAGATTTTTTATAAAGAAATTTCATCATTTTGATGATAAATTGTTGTTTTAAAATAAAATATTATGCATTGTATTTTAAATAAAAAATAATATAATAATGTTGGAAGAAAGTGAGTTTATATAAGCTATGATCATTTTCCTTAAACAAAATTTATATATTTCTTGAACTTTATTTGATTTCTTATGTTTCATGTTATTATACCATATTATAATAGGTTGTGTACATACCTTTAATTCCTCTCAGTGAACATGTAGTTGATATTTTAGATTTCCATTACACCTAGTGTGTCATGAGAAGGAAGCATCAACTTGTACTATCCCTCAACCATATTCAGTGATAGTTATTTATAGTTAACCTTGATCAAGACTATAGTCAACAATTGGCAACAATGGAAAATAATAGTCAACCATGGAAAAACATGGTCAACCATAGTTAATCATGGTTAAACATGGCTAAACTATTGTCATCCATTGTCAACGATAGTCTAACATGGTTAACTATATTCAAACATGGTATAACATAATTATCCATACTTAACTATAGCCAAAGATGATCACCAATAGTCAACTTGTCAACCAAAATCAACCATTTTAAAAGAATGGTGAACCATAGTGAAACATGGTCAAGCATTCTCAATCATAGTTAATCATGATCAACAATATTCAATGATATCAAATATGCTCAATCATATTCAAACATGGTCAAACATGGTCAACCACATCTAAACACGGTCATTCATAGTCACCTGAATGTCAAGTATAGTCAAGCATCATAGACCATGATCAATCGTAGCCAAATATAGTCAAACATGGTTACCTATAGTCAACCATGGTCAACCAAATAAATCATAGTCAAACATATTCAAGCAAAGTCCCCCAAAATTGAACATGGCTAACTGTGGCCACTAATGGCCAAAATTGAGATGATTAGAGAGAATTGAAATCATAAGTGAAAATTGATATTAAGTGGAGAAAAACATTAGTTTATAATGTATAAGTATTTTTAAATGATAATTCAATCAAAGTAAATGTTGTGGTGTTACGTAACTATTTAGGGATGTCACAATCCAACATATTCTTTTATAAACTTTGCAATGCAACATAACCCTCAAGGAACATTGTATCTCAACAAAAATCCATGTAGATAAACAACACATTGTGACATTAACATTAAAGAACACCATCAATTTAACATAACCCTTAATAAACATCTCAATGCAACATAACCATTGAGGAACATTACAATCAATCATAACCCTTAACAAATGTCACAATGAAACCTAACCCTTATGAAACATCACAAAATGATATAACTCTTTATGAATGTTACATGTGACATAACCATTAGAAAAACATAAAACTAGTTCAGAACTTTTAACAAAATCATTAAATAATGTTAGAAGAAAGAATATTCAAAATTTGATTAATATTATTTATATTTTTAATCACTTATATTTATTATTATTTATCAAATTATTATTATTATTATTATCATTTATTATAATTTTTTATTGAATATTTATTATATTATTTGTTATTTATTATATTATATATAATTTATAATTTATTAACATTAATATTAACTATTTATTTACTATGAATACTATTTTTTTTAGCAAAAAAAACCATACGATTGATATTCAAAGAACTGAATCAAATAGTACAACGAGTAGATCTTTCAATAGACCTGTCGCCATAATCGTATGTCTTTTTCTCATAAATGTCACCCCATCAATTATATACCAACTCATACAAAATGTTCAAAATAACCCAAAAGAGTTTATAGATCACTAGCTACACAGTAATCTACTTAACATCGAAGGAGCGAAAAACTCTAAAAAGATCCATGCCCAACCAACTATGAAGTGTGGTATTCATCCCACAGGATGACACCTTCCTCGCCATCATATGCATTCTTTGAAAGGAGATCCACCATACAGTTATGTTGACGATAAATGTGATTGAAGGAAATATCATCAAATATCGAAATTTTTTCTTTGATTTTGCAACACCATTGGGAAAGTGATACAATATTGATGCGATACTCACCATTCGCCCATTTTATAGTGATTCGTGAGTCACCGAAAATAGCCAAAGAAGGTATCCCAAAGATGCATGCAGTAGAAAGAATGCACCATAATGCCAATAATTCAAATTTCATATTTGAACCACGGCCACAATTCATCCTCAACAAAAAACAATGGTCTTCATTGAGAAAGATGACACCGCCTGCAACACATAAACCGTCGCTTGTCGCACCATCAAAAAAGCATAAGATATTTTGGGTGGTGGACAAAAAGAACTAGGTCGACAACTCCGAACCAAATTCACTTCACTGCCACATACAGAAATCACCATAATAATCTTGTTAAATTTTTTCTATACTGAAGGAGACTAATCTTCAAAGATGGACAGATTTCTCATGTACCAAATTTCCCATGCAGTAACAACAGGTAGATGAGGGAGATCTCGGCACTGTCTGTACCAATATAGGACACAACTTTCAAATGAACCCGTGCCCCACTGTAGATTCAAATTATAGTGTGATAAAAGCAAACATCACAACTGTCTAGTGAATGTGTACTCCACAAAAATATGAAAGATGGATTCTGAATAGCAGTGACAAAGAGTGCATCGTCTCAGGCCCAACCAACCTCTAATCATCAGGTTATCCCGAGTTTTGATTTCACCCCCCAAAGCTAACCACATGGAACATTGAATTTTGACAGGGATTTTCCATTCCCATAGTATCGTATGCCACCAGTTTGCAGGGAAGTTTGTTTTTGAATGAATGAGGGCAGTGTACGCAGTATCGACAGTCAAAATCAAAATACCAGTGGCTTTGTTTCCATCGCAGATCAATTCATTATTTCGAGTGCCAAGTCTGCAACCAATGGAGTTTAATCGATTGATATATACTATTTATGGTTTATGATATATAATTTACATATTTTTACTATTTATTTTTATTGAATATTGGTTATCTTAATTATTGTAATTATTATTATTATTATTGATTTTTTTTATTTTTTATTTATACTTTATTATCATTATTATTATTAGTAAAAATGCAATTGGTTAATCGTTTTAAGTTTTGAAGTTTTGGCTCATTTTTCAATTCCGTGGATATGAAATTATGCAAGTTCAAACTTGAACACTTATATGCCACAAGTTTAGCGCCACTTCTTATGCAAGTTTAGTGCCATGCCTAGTGCAATCTAAATTCCTTGGAGATCAATCTCCATCCAAAATAAAAAAAAATAACAAGAATTACACTTATCACCTATCAATGTAATTATCTAAATAATTATTTTTATAATTTTTAATAATAATTCACAACCAAAGTTTAATATTATTTACACACCTCTAATAATATAGTTGTGCTAATGAATATAACTTGTTCTATGTATATTTATCTTATCCTACAAAATAATGGCACACTAATAATGATGTATATGTACAGATTATCTTTCAAAAGTCTTCATGAATGACATTCATGCTTTTCAAAAGTCTTCATGAATGACATTCATGCTTTTGCTAGACTATATAGTAGGCGAATAACTCTAATAAGGACTATTTTAGGAGGTACTGCCATAGATTAGAATGAAGTCAATCATTTTGATTCATTGGTACTTTAGTGAATATGATGTTTGGTGATTTCTTGTGTACACAAATTATAATGTGGATTTAGTTTCATAGCTTAATATACAGCGTAGCCTTAGCACTCTGGATTTAGTTTCATAGCTTAATATACAGCTTAAGCCTTAGCAAGATGGAGAATAGTTTTTTAAAATCCCATATAACAATGTTAAATTTAATTTGGATGATGTACGTGTTTTTTGGGATTCTTTAGACCGTTAAATCTATCTCTACATTAATAAAAAACGATTTTAAGATTTATTAAAAAGCAGCATTCAGATCAAAACTCTACATTAAGATTTATTAAAAAGCAGCATTCAGATCAAAACTCTAAGACTGGTAAATTGGTAATATACTAGAACGTTTAGACTTCTACATATACAAATATAGCTTTTTAATATGATAAGAAATACAGTCTTCCTCTTTTCGATATATCTTCCACGGAAGGAGATGACATGTGTAGCGTAGCTCCGTAGGTAAGAACGATTCATAGCAGTTACAATGAAATGATTCAAATTATTGTGTTGAATAAGCGACCCAACTTCTATTTTCTACGATGGAATCAGAATTGATCGATTCCATAGTATTGCCATTGAAAGTTGGATTCGGACTCATAATTTCTTGACATAATTTCTAGATATAATGGGAGATGATATTGTAAGATGGTGAAGTTCACGAGATTACAAGTATATTTATCTGGAGCTTTAAATTCTACTTTTATTATTCTAATTTCTAAATTGAATGATCCAAAGACCTTTGCAGACTTCAGGCCCATTACACTTTGTAATTTTGCATAAAAAAATTGTTTCAAAGATTATTGCTGGAAGACTTAAGCCTGTATTCTCAAAGTTCATCTCTCCTGAACAGTTCGGTTTCTTGGAAGACACACAGATTCATGATGCTGTTGGTATAACTCAAGAATTACTTCATTCTATTAAGTGCAAGAAACAAAGTGCTATACTGCTTAAAATGGATCTTGAGAAAGCATATGATCGGGTCAATTGGGATTTTCTGAGGATTCTCTTGATACAGATTGGTGTGCCTGCTTTAGCTATCAACTGGATAATGGTCATTATCAATACAATGAATATAGCTATTCTGGTTAATGGGGCCCCTACCTATTTTTTCAGTTGTTCCAGGGGTATAAGTCAAGGCTATTCAATGTCACCTCTTCTATTTCTCTTGGTGATTGATGGTTTAAGCAGATTGATTAACCAAACACATGAGCAAGGTAATTATAGAGGCATAAAAATTTCAAAAGAAATTTTTCTGACACATATTCTCTTTGTTGATGATGTGCTCATTGCTGGGATTGCAAATGTTGAAGAATGGAGAACT
The DNA here is from genome assembly GCA_027924585.1 of Larix kaempferi. Lineage (NCBI taxonomy): Eukaryota > Viridiplantae > Streptophyta > Pinopsida > Pinales > Pinaceae > Larix > Larix kaempferi. Next base: position 5,259,657 of record BSBM01000506.1, read on the forward strand.
CTCTCTAGTATTATTAATATCTTTTGCAAAGCTTCCGGTATGAAGGTAAGCCTATCAAAGTCGTGCTTATATCAGAATCAGGTGGCTGATGATAGGATTGCTGATATTTTATCTTTTCTTCCATATAAGTGCAACATGATATTGGATGGCTATACTTATTTGGGCTTTCACCTAAATCCTAATGGTTATCTGGTGAAAGACTAGGATTGGTTAATCAAGCGTTTTGAAGCAAGAATCACACATTGGACTTATAGGCTTCTCTCCATCGGTTGCAAACTCACATTGGAAAAATTTGTGTTGTTGGGGACACTGGTCTATTGGTTTTCATTGCTCCCTATCCCATGTTCTATCATCAATTCATTACGGAGACTTATTACCAACTTCCTTTGGACCGGAGGACTGAAACGTGCTAGTTTATCATTGGTTGGGTGGGAAAGAATATCTCTTCCATATTCTTTAGGTGGTTGGGGGCTAAAGGATTTGTCAGCATCCAGTGATGCTTTACGTCTTAAGAGCATGGGGCATGCTATTTTTGGGAGATCACTTTGGTCTTAGGTAATTCATTGCAAATATATCAAATCTAACATATCTTTCTGGCTAAGACAGTCTAAAAAAAAAGACGAGAGGTGTTTCTCCTATTTGGAGAGGATTTTTGAAGATTTATTGTTGGTTTGCATATTATCTTTGTTGGAAAGTTGGTAATGGCTTGGAGGTAGCAATTGGTGTTGATCCAGTTCTTGGGCATAAAGGTAATTATCAGTTCTCGTCTGCATTGACAAATTTTCTGAGAAGATCGGGAAAAATTACTTTAAACTCTATTGTTAAAAATGATGTATCTGGATACTGGTTTTCTGCTGATGACTTAAATCTGCCACCAAACTTGATAGATGAATGGGAATCCTATACTCATGGTTTAAATGCTACTGGTATTCGACTTACTGAAGATGAAGATTCGATGGTGTGGGGGGGTAATGAGGCTTCGGGTTCTATTACAGCTAAATCAACATATGACTGTATTATTAGGAGAAGATGTATCTTTCCAAGTAACTGTTGGTTTCAAAAGATTTGGCAATGGAAGGTGCCATTGAAACTGAAATGCTTTAGTTGGCTCCTGTTACTTGATCATATGAAGACTTGGGATAACTTGATTGGGATTGGGTAGATTGGTCCTAATTGCTGTATCTTATGCAAGGCTCATTTGGAGAATGCTTCACATATCTTTATCAAGTGCTCATTTGCTGTGGATATTTGGAACAAATTCTATCAACTGTTTGGTATTGTTTATAGATGGAATGGTCATTCGGTAGATGTCTGTCTTTGGGAATGGTCTAAGAACTACAAACAATTTCAAACTCTGCCCTTATTTATTTGCTGGACTATTTGGTATTTTAGGAATAAGGCTACATTTGAAGATTTGTCTCCTAATGTATAGGGAGTTGTCAATAGTATTCTTTCATAGTTTTCACAGTTTCAGACAGACGTTCCAGCTTCGTTTCCTAGAATCATTGGATATTTTCATTACATTATCAAGGATCCTATCATTTTCTTTGATGGGGCTACAAATTATGGTGAATGTGGTGCTGGTGGTGTCATCTTTATAAGTCAAGAACATCACTATTCACTACGTCTGAAGTGTGGCAGAGGCACAAATATGAAGGCGAAACTCATGGCTTTGTGGTGCATGGTCAGAGTTGCCAATATCTTTGGATTAGTTTCTGTGCATATCTTTGGGGATTCTCGTGTGAATATTAAATGGGCACGTGGAGAATATGATATAAAAGTTCTGGATTTGGTCTTCTGGTGAAGGAGAATAAAGAAGGAACTTTGGCTCTTTAGTTCCGTTACTCTAAAGCATGTATATAGGGAATATAATGCTGTGGCTGATTCACTGTCTAAATTGGCTCTTGATTGGCTCTTGACGGTGAGGAGGATATCTTGTTTTGGGAAGAATTCTGGGAGAACAAGCTGATTGCCTCAGGTTCATATAACTTTTTGATATGATTCTGATATGTTGCTGATCAAGACTTTTAGATTTTTTACATAAATTGGATGTATTTTGTATAATACGAGACACTCTTTGATAAGGGTTGCTATTTGAACTATCAGGCTCATGGACAGACCTAATCATGTACTATTTGATTCAAATTTTGAATATCAATAGTATGCTTTTTTTCGCGGGAAAAAAAAAACTCATAGTTCATCCATGGACAAGACTATTGACATACGACTCATTTAATTAAAGAAAGTAAGAGGCTGAGACACAGAAAACAAGTGATTACAACTAACATATAACTTTTTCACGACACTTAACTTGTAACCTATCTATGTTAACCTCCACAAATTAAGTAATTTTGTTAGTCTTAATTATGTAACTTGCCACAAATTAAGTAGTTGTGTTAGCCTCACTTTTAATTCTAACCCTAATGAAAGAAAATGCTGATATTTTAATATATGGAAATGTAAAGGGTGTTATGCCGAAAAGGAAATTTAAAGCTTTGGTTTCTAGGGTTATGACGGAGCAAGCACTTGAAAGACTTGCAAATCAGTAGAACCGATAGACCACTACTTGCATTGGTGTATTGGGATGGTGGTCCATTCAAACCTACCACCTCCTGGCTCATTGGCATATCAAGCAACTTGTTATTATCAAAAGGTTTAATATATGGTTTACTAAACAAAAATTCTTTCTTCAAAGAAGCTTTGTTTATCTGTTTTTAAGCATATCTAGATATGTTACATAAAGTTCAATGTACAAGATGATTGATTTTCCGAAGGTGCAATGGGTCAAGAAGAAGGAATTGAGCTCTATGAAGAATTCAGAAAACACAAATTTTTTCTATAAGGGTTTTATTCAGGCTTACTAGGTGTTAACTTTTACTGTATAATTTTGGTAGTCTGTACAAGTTTAATTTTGTAGGGTATATATATGGTTTGAATACATGATTATGAGTGATCAAGACAGGTTTACTTCAGGGTTATTTGATAATTATATAAACTGTTTTGAAAAAGTTCTTTAAAACTAAAAATCAAAATCTTGGATAATCTTGGATAGTTATTTATATATTATTATGGTGGTTAGAAGGATAATTGTTTCCCTCTCCACCTAAGTTCAATTATTGTAAGTAACATGATACTCTTGTTGAGCCCCTATTATAATGATTGTAGATCTAGCAAACCTTAATGCTTGTATTGTGAACCACCATTTAAAATATAATATATACAAAATAAAATAAAATAGTACAAAGTTATCAACTCTATAATGAATTATCACCATGTAAATCTTATCCTCTAAAGTATTATCTTTCATTCACATACACTGATAATGGTGTCATTGTACAGAGAATATATGAGGTCTTTGTGAAGGACATTGATGGCGAATCAGTTATTTTGGAAGTTAGTACCATAGATTAGTATAATGTCAATCATTTTGGATAGTAGTTTGATTAAGATTATCCCTAATTTAAAACATTAAAAACAAAGATGTCGAATTCTTGGAGAACATTTTACATAACCTTTGGTAGTTTATTATATTAGACCAACATAGCTAAATATTAAACCAGTAATATAAATATACGGGATCCATACCCAAAATTTTCTGAGTGAACAGTTTGTGTTTTGAAGGTTCCAGGGGTATCCAGGTAACCGTGATAGGCCCAGCAGATGGTATCTTTGAGTTTCAGGTATAGTCAAAATGCATATTTCTTATCAGTGCCTTTTGGAATATATATGAGTCATTTGGTAATTTTACGGGTTTCATACCAAGAAGTTTTTTAGTGAACATTTTGGTTTTAATTACTTTTTCTATTTTGAACAATATATGTTTTTTTTAAGAATGTGTTGCATCACACAACAAAGATAGGATAGAAACATTTTGGACATTATTGAAGCAGATTTGTTCAGTAAACACATTTTTCCTGTAGATTATGAGAAATGAAACTTTTATATATATAAACACAGCTATGATATTTTTCTTTGAAAAAAATTGTAAATGTTCATTATTTTTAACATGATAACAAACAGTGTTTCTACTTTTTTTTTTTACTATCCTACCCAAGAGGGAGATGCCACGTGGAGCCTAGCTAAGAAAGGTTCTTAGCAATAGTAATGAAATGATTGAGAACACTGGATGAAAATATTGTATTTAATGGACTGTATGAAAAGATTGTATTTAATGGGTTGAATAAGTGAGGCAAATCCAGATTGGAATTCCTCCATTAGTGATCAGATGTATTATGGCATGCTTATGTACAGCATGCATTGTTGTTCTTGTTAATGGTGCTCCAACCTAGTTTTTCAAAATTTCAAGAGGGGTTAGACAGGGCTGCCCATTGTCACCTTTGATTTTTTTATTAATTATTGAGGGATTAAGTTTGATGATAACCGAATCTAAGGTGGCGGGTAAGATTAATGGCATTACCTTCTCCAATGAAGTCTCTATCTCACATACATTATTTGTTGATGATGTATTAACGTCTGGTTTGAACTTAGTATATGAATGGCATATTTATGCTTGCATTTTAAATGACTTTTGTAATGATTCAGGCATGTTGATTAATAAGATAAAGACCCAAGTGTATCATTATGGTATCCCACAATGTGACATTGAGCATTTTAAAGGAATTCTGCCTTACACTTTCCACCCCGTGGAGGAAGGTTTCAAATATCTAGGATATTTTCTCAAACCTGGAGCATATCGGCGTCAAGACTGGATGTGGCTCATCAAACGGGTTGAACAGAGGATAAACAAATGGATGTTCAGATTACTATCTATTGGTGGTTGGCTCATGCTTATCAAATCTGTTCTCACTGGTGAAATATATTAAAGATGATACTATCAAATAGAAATCATCCTATATGGAAGGTAAAGATTAGAAATCATCCGTGAGTGTAAAGATATTCCTTTTCTTCAAGCTGTGGTTGGTTTCATGGGCAGTTTGGCATTCGAGGAATGCAACACTATTTGAGGAAATTAGGCCCACTATTAACAATATCATTTGCAGAATTATGGAGGTCACTAAAACACATTGCACAAGCATTGGCAATAAAAGAGTAAAAAAACAACCTTTCTTTCAATGCACTTTTCACAGACTGGTGGCTTTCTTCGATGGATCGACTATTGATGGGTGTTGTGCTATTGGTGGGGTTATCTATATCAATAAGGAACATTACTATACTCTGAAACTCAATTGTGGCAGCGACACTAATACAAAGGCTGAGATGATTGGTTTGTGGTGTGTTCTTGCAGTTTCCAAATATTTTGGTCTTCATGAAATCTCAGTTTATGGTGACTCTAGGGTAACAATCAAATGGGCTCAAGGGGTTTTGAAAACCAATGCGATCTCTCTACATCACTGGCATCGCAGAATTAAGGAAGCTATACTTTTATTCAAGAATATATATTTTGAACATATATATAGACAACATAATTCACTTACTGATACATTATCCAAAAATGCTCATGAAGGCACTGAAGGTTTTATTAGGTGGGAAGAATATCAAGAGAGTCTTCTACTCGACTTGGATCAGGTTTTCATGTCATGCTTGTAGTGACAATGCAATTTTTTAATTTTTGATGTATTGATCTATGATGAGACCCTAACTTGATCACGGTCTGCACAAGATCATTTCTATGTTTTTTTCTATAATCTAGATTTTGATTCTAGGCTCCTTAGGGCCTTCTTTTATGTTATAAGTTTTGGAGAATGATCTTATAAAAATATTATTCATTATGATTAATAATTACACTTTTTTGTAAATGCTTTTTTGTGATTATGAATACTGATTATATTCTTTTGTAAATACTTATCTTTATATAAAATAAGGTGATTTTTTGAAAGAAAAAAAAACATTTTCGAAGAGATCTTTCTAACCTTTCTTAAAATTTATTCACAAATATTGGTAGAAAAGATCATAAAATTTGATGTCATTATGATATTTTTTTCTTTTTCCTCACACATTAATCCTTGCTCCTTACAATTGTGGATGTCATAGTCCTTGCTCCTTACAATTGCGGATGTCATAAGTACTCACTAATGTGTGAAACTTCAATCTTGAAAAATGACTATTTCACTTTACCTTGTGAACCTTTCATTATGATATTTTTCCTTTTCCTCACACATTAATCCTTGCTCCTTACAATTGTGAATGTCATAACTACTCACTAATGTGTTGTAATATCCTGAATTTTGACTGACTATATTGATGTTACATATTGTGCTTAAAGCCCCAAACATATGATTATTTGGATATACTGGGCGTAAGCCCCAATGCACATGTTTTTACTTTTATTATATGATGGGCGTAAGCCCCGATGTACATAACATATTTTGTTGTAGGTATACATATTTGGGCATGGACCCTAGAAGATACAGGTTATTGTTATATACTGGGCAACAATCCAAAATGTATATTGATTGATGCTTTATTATGAGATTGAGTACAAGACCCTATTATATTGAGATGATCTTTTGTTATATAATATGCAGAGTTATGATATGCATGATTGAATTTTATATGTGTTGAAGGTGGACTCGGGAACACATGGAATGACCTATGTGCAGGGCATAAGCCCCGATATACATAGAGGAATTTTATTATGTACTCGACGTAAGCCCCGATGTACATAGAGTGTTGGGCATAAGCCCTGGAGCACTCCAAGATTGGTAACGAATACTGGATCCAAGGCCAATTGTATTTCTAGATGTGCTTCACAAACAAATTCTAGTACTAGTGTTGAGCGAGATGCTCTGGAATTGCATTAGTGTAACGTCCATGTGAGAGTGTTCAGCCAAAGCTCCGAAGAGCACTCGGGGTTACTTGGTCTTGAAAGTGTTGAGTCGAGAAGACTCTAAATAGCACTACTATTCATCACATTTATTTAATTGGTTAAATGAATCATTTTCTCTCGCATCAAGGACTACGGGAACAACCATGTTAAACAAGAGAATCCAACATGCAAGAGGGACCTAGAGTCACCTAGCCTAGCCAACTATCCAAACTTACCAAAAGACCTTGTCCAAAGAATTGGACCTTATATTAAATAATTATTAAGAATTATTATGTTATTTAAATCAAACAAGTTATTATGATATTTAACTATTAAATAATTAGATTAGTTATTATAAGAGAAAATTCAGTTATGAGTAAATAGTATGCATAAAATTTATGCATAGGATATTTCTTTATATTATTATTATATTTAAAAGAAAATACTTTTATCTAACTTAAAGATGTATCTAGTTGTAACAAAGTAAAAGTCCTAGATAAACTAAGAGTAAGTAGTTAGTTCAAGCATCTCTTACATATATACATCTATCTCTTAGTTAAAGCATCTCTTACATATATATGATTTCATGCTTTCCTTAAAATTAAAACATTAAATATCAATCCCTTGCATATATACATCTTTATTTAAATAAATCAAATCTCTCAGACAAGAGTCCCTGAAAGCCTTTTAAATCCAAGATAAAAGTACAGTAAAAGAAATTTAAACATCGTTTCGTATTTTATAAATCAATCACCACCATACAATTATCTAAAGACACCTTACACAGGATGAATATCTCATCTAGCATTTTTCCAAGTTATAGAAATTTAAAACTAAAGTTTCAGGATCGAATCCCCTTCCCTTTATCATTAAATAAAATTCATTATAGGGATCATTCTAGTGTAGATCTTTGCCTCCCGATAAAAAATATTCAAAGCCATAAACGCAGAACCAATAAAAGGAACAACATGATTTCATTATCAACGCTAGGGATAGGTTATAAAGCCACCTAAGAAATATTAAAACAAGAAATCATTACCTACACTTTCCCTATCTTTTAATCAAGCGATTCCACACAATTAATTTTTCATCCTCCAAGGTTTAGCTAAAAATGTAGGGTCATTATTTTCGACATCAGCTATGTCTCGTTCCCCATTAGAATCACAATAATGTCAACTTTAAACATTACAATTGACATTTAAGAAGTAAATCAATTTCATATACAGAGGCATGAGTAAAAACAAGGCATAATCCATCTAGAGCTTTGCCCTTTAATACTTTAAAACAAATATTTCAACTTCTCGGACTTCAAGTAGTTTTGTTTCCAGATTTGAGCTTAATTTGAAAACAAGAGGAGTAAAAAGAATTAAATCACTATGAATTATAAATAAAGGATTAAATACATAGGCTAAGTCTTAGAAAAATGGAGGGAATCCCACATAGGGTTTTCACTAAAAATGCCATGTTGTATTATAACCTCAGCAACGACCGAGAATAGCTAGGCATTTCATCAAACCCTGGAGCTTATCAAAATCACCTAAGTAAACATTTAACATACTGAGATTTCATATAAACTAGTGCCTTTAGGCTTTAGCATTAAGATAAACACACATAGGCTAACAGAAGTAATAAAATGCACCCACGAATTTTTACAAAGGTCATACAAAAGAGTTTTCTTATTATTTAAAAGTTTCACCAATCTTTATAACCGTATTTCGAGTTACACGGGCGAAATTTTACAAGCTCTCTCCATCTCAAAAACACCTTATAGGCTACAACTCAGTCAAGCACTGAGGATTACATATTACAGAGTACGCTACAGGGTGTAACCACGATGGGCATAACCAAACCAACAATTACATTCAAGTCTAGATGTAAAACCCCTTCCCAAATTCGTAAATCTCGAAGAAAACAAATCCATAGTCAACTTGAGCTCGAAGGGAGGAAATGAATAGCAAAGGCCAGACTTACCCATAAATTCCAAGCTACAAATGCCCCATGCCAAGCTCGAAACGCACCACCGAAGCCCTGCCAAGCTAACACCAAGACGATTTACGTTACAACCAGCAACCAAAATTATTACATGAAAATATTGAAACAAGACTGGGTATAGTGGTTACCTTCCAAAGGCTCCACGCTAGCTGGTACATAGCAGGTCGAGCTCTGCCATGGTCGCCTCCAACGCCAAAAGAGCATAGCCCTTCTTTCCCCTCCAAACAGAGTGATGCAATATTGCATTGGGTCAAACCACCCTTAGGGAGTAGGTCCTTACGTCCATACAACTGCCCCCCATACCAAATGGATAAACCATTAATTGCGCTGCCCATTTCCACTATCATTCAAATCAGAAACCCACTTCATATAGTTGTCAACCTCTTTTACATTTGCAATCTTTACACTTTTAATATGGATCAAAACCACATCCTTAAAACCTTACATAGATATTAGAATCTGGAAAGTAGATTTAGATGGCCTTTAGCAATTACCTACAAAACATAATGAAGTAGACCTTAGCATGAAATGCTAAGTAAGCCTGGCCAACCGCCACCAAGTCCATCCCCTCAAAGCATATAAAGATCATTAAAACACCGTAACTTACATACACCCAAGATGATCCACTTAACTTTAAAGTGGGCACATAATTACATCATTTAAAAGAAAAAACATATAATCCAGATACAAGTATAAGAGAGCTCTAAGAGATTTCAACCCAAGTGTTGAGACTATCAATTAGACTGAGCTAATTACGATAAATCTAATATGGTTCTTAAAGACAGAATTTCAATTACACCACTTCCGCAAAACTAATAAAGTGAAACCAACCACCGTGGATACATCATACAATAAGCCATGAGTAGAAATATAAAGCGTGCATTTCTTTCATTATATTAATAAACCTTCTAGTTGTTTTTCCAATGCCGAAGTTTTACTAAACATCTACTTAAATAGGCTGTAAAAAGGTATACAGAAAAATTTTAAATTTTTACAGTTTTAGGGACATTACAAGTGGTATTAGAGCCCAACTCTAATACTAAGTGACCTATTGGGATCATTACATAAAACATCCGTTGTAGATACATATATTTCAAAACATGTACTTATAAATTTCCTTTTATATGAAATAACATATTTATGTTCTTACAAACTGATAAAACATTGCAGGTACAAATACAGCCTGAATGATGAATACAAAAAAAAACATCATACATGGGAACTTCAATTCCCCAACACGAGAGAAAGAGATCGTGGTGGAATTAAACTCTGATTTAATGAAATCAATACAACAGTTACAAAATGAGTTACAGAGTTTCACAGACGATAACATGCAGCAAAGATAGGAACAACAAACCATAAATGAAGCTCTACTTCAGAGCTTAACAGGAGCAAGATCCCATGGATAGTCAACCCACTCAACCAACAAATCCAAGGAAAACAACTATCACACAAAAAGGTCCATCAATCCTAAAGAGGATGAGTAATGAAGAACACATACCTGGTTACATGGAAGAAGACTGTAAAAGCTTTTCCAATGAGGATGGCTCACCTTCCCCTTGTAAGAAAAGGAGGAAGAGTGATGACAATTTACAAGGAGAATTCAGGAAAATCAAAGCCCCAACTTATGACGGAGAGATAAATACGGGGGAGAAAGCTGAGGAGTGGTTGTTAGGGATGAACAAGTATTTTAAATTCCACAACTATTCCAGCGAAATGCAAGCCCGACTGGCCATTTACAACTGAAATGGTAAAACAACTAGATGGTGGAGAGACTTGAAACATACAAAAGGGCACGAAGTGAGAGACATAAAATGGAATGCTTTCAGCAAACTGTTTCAAGAAAAATACATGTCTGAAAGATTCTTTGACAAAAAGATCAAAGAATTTCATGAACTAAAAATGGGCTCCCTAACTATGGAAGCCTTCATCAACAGATTTATGGATCTAATACATTATGTTCCTTATATAAAGGATGAAAAAGTCAAGATACAACAATTCTTAGGATTCCTACCTCCCAATTTTCGAGAGAATATTGAGTTTTAAAAGCCTGAAAAATTAGATGTAACTTTACACAAATATAGACTCTGTTACGAACATGGACAACCAAGGAATGATAACATAAACAGAAATAGAGATAGATTCAGAACCTTTTCAAACAACCGAAGACCTAGCTTTAGACCACCATCGTACTAGAAACAAAACAATAGTTTTCCACCCAACAGAGGCTTCAACCGACCTCATGCATGGCCAAATTCACTCCCACCACATGCCAACATACTAGCTTTCAACAAACAAGCAAAAGCTTCCCCACCAACCATTACTTGCTGGAAATGCCAAGGGCCCCACTAATTCAGAGATTGTCCCAACAAGATGGATGGAGTTTTACACAATGTCCAAGCAAACCCAACAGTAGGGGACATGGAAAGAACATCAATAATTTATGTTGCACTTGATGGCCGATAAGCAGATCACAAGGCCACTATGGTTGAAATTGAGGGTAAGATCTCAAACACAGCCATTTCAATTTTGATAGACCCCGGTGCATGCCGAAGCTATGTCTCCACTAAGATAGTCTATACTTGTAATTTAAACCGAGAGAGTCGCAAGAAACCATGGTTGGTACAACTAGCCACTGGTACCAAATGGAAAGTCTTCGAACTAGTTAGAACTTGTGAGATAGATTTGAACGGGCTTCCAACTAGGGTGGATTTAAACATCCTACCACTAGGATCATATGATGTACTTATAGGCATGGATTGGTTTGAAGAACATCATGCCCTGCTTGATTGCTTGAACAATTCAATAGTATGCACGGATAACCAAGGGAATCAAAGAAATATTCAAGGTATACCTAAGAAATTTTATGTAAGAAAGATATCTGCCTTGCAAGCAAAGAAGTGTGTAGGGAAGGGTTGTAAACTCTTCACAGTCAACATTCAAACCATAGAAGCCGATAGGGAGAAAAAGATTGAAGACTTCCCAGTTCTTGTAGAATTCAAGGATGTATTTCCTGAGGAAATACCTGGGCTACCACCCAAACGAGACCTAGACTTCTCCATAGAGCTAACACCCAGGTCCGTACCAGTTTCCAAAGCCCCTTACCGGATGAGTCCACCCAAATTGGTGGAACTCAAGCTTCAATTACAAGAGTTGATCAAGAAAGGATATATCTGACCAAGTGTTTCCCTTTGGGGAGCACCGATACTCTTTGTCAAGAAGAAGGATAGGATGATGCGTATGTGCATTGAATACCATTAACTCAACAAGTTGACCATCAAGAAATGTTACCCACTCCCTATAATTGATGACTTGTTTGACCAAGTCAGAGGAGCAAAGATCTTCTCGAAGATCGACCTACGATCCGGATATCACCAAGTAAGAATCTGTGACGAAGACATCAGTAAAACCGCCTTTCGAACCCGATACAGTCATTACGAGTTTTTGGTGATGCCTTTTGAATTAACGAATGCACCTGCCAACTTTATGTGCATGATGAACAAAATCTTTAGTAAATACCTAGACAAGTTTATTCTAGTCTTCATGTTGGCTTACATAATCATCTTGAGGTTTTCTATAAAGACCCAAGTTCTTTGTGGTTCAAGGAACCAACAAAACCCCTTTTCACCAGCCCTTGCGGCAACAGTCTGCTAGCAGACTAAAGTCTCACACAAGGCAAAGTAATGGAGGAGATGTGGAATCAGGTTTCCACAACCATGTGATGAGTGCTTAAACAGAACTAATGAGCAGTGCTCTACGGGGCCCATGCTGTAGATTGAGGACTGTGTGAAGATCGCCTTATTCGCGGTTATCCCTTCCACAAGCTTAAACACTTGCATGACCCGTGCATCCAAGGACTGCATGGTTTGGAAATTACTCAACAACAGGACAACGTAACGGATAACTGAGCTTCCTCTTAAGAATTCACCAGCTTCAATAAGCCATACTTAGTGTTTATCCATTCATCAACTGTCCTATGTTATTTATCTTATGGCTTATACAATATGACAGAGCACAAAATACTACGCACTTCCGGTGTTGTGCTTCGAGGGAGCCGCACGGTGCGAGATCTACCTACTTAAGTATTTATCCAACTAACTCATGCATTCATTCAGACTTAGAAATACTTATGCATCTAGCATTCATCCATACATGCGATACTTACATATTACTCCCATCTCATTTCTTATGGTGAATACATATAAAAGTAAACACATACATACTACAAAGACATTGTTGATACTCTAGCATTCGGTCGAAGTGCGGGAGTCTCAACAGGTTGAGCAACCCCGACTTGACTACTCTGGCTAGCCAGTTCTGCGCGACTAGCACGGAGTTTCCTTTTACGTATTTCTTCCAGCACATATACTAGTCTGGCTGAAACTTTAGGAGCTTTGGTTCGACCAGGTATTTCTGCATCTGAAGCAGGTCGAAGTCTTCAAATTTTGCATTCTAGAATTTTTCCCAACATATTTCCTTCTACTTGTACATGCTTCAACATACATGGAATCAGAATCTCATACTTAGCATTCTTGAGAAGCTTAGTGGACGGTGCATCTGCTGCACACGATGATATATACTCCGTTGTTAACTTCAATGGAATTTCTTTGTCACTCAGCCAAACTTCTGGTACTATGGAGCTCACAACCTTCGGCTTCATCTTCTCTGTTCTTGGTTCTTTGATTTTATATTGAATAACTGTAGCGTGTCTTGGCAATCTTCAAGAGCCCTGACCTTGCTCTGTAACCACTTTCTTGGTAGGGGTTCTCATCAATGCTTCAATCCCTCTGTATTTAAATACCTTCATAGTCTCCTTGACTGTGAATTCTTCCTTTATGGATGAAATTTCGGACATTCACTAGATGCTCGTTACAGAGTTACAATATCACTGCTCGCTCACTATAAATAATTTCAAAGTATGGCTCGCAAGAAAATTTCAGAGTTATGGTAACACCTACGAGTCCAAATACAGGAGTATTTATAGGCACATCGAAGCCCAACCATGCCTCTCAATGGCTAGAAAATCGTTAAATGATATATCCATTGGCCAAATCCTCCGTTGATGTGGGTCCTTTCCTTCATTAACTCATTTAGAACGGCTATTTCTGCGTTAAATGCACAAGTAGTCGTCGGCAAAAGTACTATATAACGGCTATATTTGCGACTGACATTCTAACGGCTAGTTTTCTCGATTGTTGCGACAAACTATGTGGCGGGTTGTCACTACTCCAGCGTAGTTAATTTTCCAAGTCGATCTTCTCGATTCTGAACTTGAACCTTCTCTGCTTCATTGGATTTGTGCAGCTACCTTTTTTAGCTTCAAGCTGCACGGTTCTTCTTTTCTTTTCTCTAAACTTCACGGCTTCACTCTACAGAGGGTTGTGAGAAGTAGGACTATCCCGATAGGGATTTATCCTACTTACATTGACTAATCCAGGTAGATTGTCTCCAGCTAATGTGGCTAACTGAGCTGCGCCACCGTTAGTAACATGTACAACAGTATATGGACCAAGCCAATGCATCTTAAACTTTCCAGGAAATTTCATAAATTTGCTATCATACAGGAGGACTAGATCACCTACCTGAAAGGACTTGTTCTTGATATGGCGATCATTTCATGTTTTTTCTCTATCTTTCTGCACTTGCTGGTGAAATCCTGTGATGAAGCGATCTTCCTCCAACCCAACCAAGTGTAGAAGCCTTTCTTCTAGTGCCTCTTGATCTTCCATGCCTGTAAATGCATCTATTCTCAAGCTGGGAACAATCTACTCCATAGACATCACTGCTTCCTATCCATAGGCCAATCTAAAAGGTGTAAGGCTAGTCAATTTCTTGTAAGTAGTTCTGTATGTCCATAATACAGCTGGAATGTGCAGATCCCAGTAATCCCTATTCACATTGCATATCTTAGTTAGCGCATTCTCCAGTACCTTATTCAAAGCTTCCACAGTTCCATTTGCTTGTAGATGATATGGCATTTTTTGAGAACATTCTTCAGTCAGGGCATCCAAACCTCATAAGGATGTTCTAAAAAATGAACTGTGCGGCAGTGACTGCTCTACAATCCTTAACTGGATTCGCTTCTACCCATATGGTGAGATAATCAGTAACAGTAATAATATATCTTGCACCAGTCCTTTTTCCCGGTGGGTTTATAGGTCCCACGAAATCAATTGCCCATTTCTCAAATGCCTGAAGTATCAACTGTGGATTCAGAGGCATTTCATCTCTGCATAACGACTTCCTTATCCTTTGACAAACATCGCATTTATGACAATGTTACTTTGCATCTTTGTGGATAGCGGGCCACCATAGCCCTACTCGCAATATATTTTGTGCAGTGGCTCTTCCTGCGTAGTGGCCTCCAAATAGACCTGAATGTGCTTCAACCAAAATGAATGGCTTTTCATGCTCTAGTATGCATCTGTGCAGTACTTCATCTAGTCCCAATTTGTATAGTTGTCCTGTGATGATGGTGAAGTCTGTTGCTTGTAATACTAGCTGCTTCTTTTGCTGCGTAGTGAACTATGTCAGTGCTAACCCAGTAGTCAAGAAATCAACAATGTCTTTGTAGTAGTCATTTGTGATCTATATAGAAAACAACTGCGCGTCAGGCAGATTGTCTTCAAGATTGGTGGGTTCTTCTCTTGACTCAATCCTTGAGAGATGTTCAGGTCCTCAGTTCAACTTGCCTGGATTAACTACAATTTCAAAGTCATACTCCTAAAAGATTGACAACCATCTACAGATTCTCCCCCCTAACACTAGCTTGTTGACTAGGTATTTCAAAGCTGAATGGTCAGTGTACATAGAGAAGTGCGCACCGAGCAAATAGTGCTTGAATTTCTACAGTGCGTAGACCATAGCTAGACCCTCTCTCTTAGTGGTTGTATAATTCGTTTCTGTAGATGAGAGCTTCATACTTGAAAATGCAAAGGGATGGTCAATAGCTCCCTCTCTTGGTTGTGCTAGTACAACAGCCAATGCTATACATGAAGCATCAACATGTACATGAAATGGCTTCTCCTAGTCTGGAAAAACTAGGATAAGCGTAGTTACCATTTTCCTTTTTAATGTGTCGAATCCTTGCTGACATTCTGCGTTCCAGATGAACAGCATGGATTTCTTTAACAATTTCTCCATTGGTGCGGTTATTTGCGAATAACCTTTGAGTAACTTCCTATAGTAGCCCGTATGCCCCAACATGGTGCACAACTACTTTACTGAATTCGGTGCTGGAAAGTTCACAATAACTGCGATCTTCGCAGGATCAACCATCATGCCTTGTCTGCACACAATGTGTCCTAACATAATACCATAAGGCACACAGAAAACACACTTCTTTAAATTCAATGATTTCTGGTGTTGCCTGCACTTAGCTAGCATCATTCTCAGGTTTTCATAGTGGTTTTTCAGCAAACCAAAGACAGTGCAATCATCAAAATATGCTTCTAAAAATTTATGCATGATATCTTTAAATGCTACAAAAACAACTCTAGAGAAGATAGCAGGTTCGTTCTTCAGACCAGAGGGCATTACTGTATACTGGAACGACCCCCATTCAGTAGCAAAAGTTTTCTTGTGTCTGTCTTCTAGATCAATTCTTATATGATGGTATCCAGAAAATCCACCAATAAAAGAGTATGCCTCATTTCCTCCAACATTATCTAAGACTTCATCTATAAAAGGAGTGGGAAATGGGTCATGTAGCGAAGCATCATTCAGCTTCCTGAGATCCATGCAGATCCTGATCTCACCCTTAGTTTTCTTGTCCTAGATAACCATCGGGCTTATCCATTTGGATTCTTCAACCGGCTCAATGATCCCCGCATCGAGCATCTTATCAAGTTCTTCCTTGACTCTTTCTTTATATGGAGGATTTAGTCTATATGGCCTTTACTTAACAGGCTTCACGCCTGGCTTGAGAGGTATTTTCATAACCCTTAATTTGCTAAGAATACCTTTCATTTCTGTAAACTTTGTCGGAAATAAATCCTGATATTCGTGTAGCAGATATGTGATCTCCGCGACCGTCTGATCATCCCAGTAGTCTCCAATAGATGCAGACTTCTGCTCTTCGCTCGTGCCAATGTTCACTTTCCTTGTTTTCACAGGTCCACTCATGTTTGGAATTTCCAGGGGAGGTCCCTCTACATCACGCACACCTTCGGACTTAGGAATATTTACATTGCGCAGATCCTCCGCATTGCTTTCTTCTTGTTCATCTTCATCTTCAGCAAGGTTATAACATTCAAGGGCATGTTCTATCATTCTTTCCCATTCTGGGTGTAGATTCACAGGTACTTTTATATCTTCAAACACTCATTCTTTGAGTTCTTCCAATGCCTTGTTTGTACTTGGGCATTCTAGTTTGAATATTCTCTCTTTAATGATCTACAAAGCTTCATTTACACTCGGACTGTCGTCTTCAAAACTGAAACTCTTCTGGAAGTTTGCAGTCAAGGTACGCCAATCTATAGTTTCTCTACGCAACTCCGTGTCTAGATACCAGTTCTTTGGAACCTGTTCCTCCAATGTGTGCACAAATAGATAAACCCATTTTGTCTATGGTATCTTCTCCCACGCTTGTGAACAGATTTCGACATGATCCATTGGATCCGCCTGTCCATTATATTTTTCAAAGGTTAGTACAACCTTGTCAGCGAACCTCATCTGCATCTTGATTCTGCACTGATCCCATGTTGTCAATGTTTCCTTATGCACAACCCACCATCTGGCAAATTTCTCACACAGTTCTGTCTAATGTTGGTAAGCGATTTTCAACTGCAATTGCTACAGTATATTCTTTGATAAAGGAATAAACATTAGATGAACCATCATAGGTGGGAATTGGGATTACCTCCTTTCCAATCCAGTGCAGTGACTTTGTGATCTGCATGCATCTTCTTGCAGATGCTTCATGCATACGGCCTTACCAGTTTTCTAGTCCTGCGTTAGAGTTTGAGATGCAAGAACTATCACATCGCCAACTGAGTGTTCCATCTGCTATGTGATTAATGTAGTCATCTTGATTCGCATTCATCTTGTAAAGGAGGTCTAGGTCTTGAGCTCTGGATTCTTCCTGAATTGGCTCACTGTATCGTTCTTCGTTTGAAGGGTCCAATGGTGCGATGACCCTAAGATGTTGTCCTTCGAAGATCATCTTCTTAGTATTTAGGTTTATAATGGTGAGGTTATCCATTTCCTAGTATATACCCAATAGTGCTGGATACGGATGACTATCATCCACAATCTCAACAACCTCGAAGTCTGCATGACTTCGCACTCCATCATTGTCAACAATAACATTTGCTAACCTTCCAAAAGGTATGAATTTATCCTGGTTGGCCATTCTCAACTGTATAGGTGACCATAACAGCTTTGGTCTCCCCATCTGCTGCCATGTCTGTTTAGTTAAGACATTTACTTTAGATCTTATATCAAGGATGATCTCATCCATCTCATAGTCTCCTGTCTGCGCACTGAGTCTCATCTCTCTGCTTGTTCTTTTGTGTTTCTTGATGTGATGAACTACATTCTCGACAGTTTCCATCTCACTGCGCGGTTCATATTGGTTTAATAGTTTTTGCAATTCCGCTATAGTGTTTGGGCTCTTCAATAGTTCCATGCAACTCCGTAGGAACTACGCCATAGTGGTTCATGTCTCTGTTGCATGGCACGTTTTGTCATAAGCGGCCAGCATATCCTCTATATGCGGTATTTCACTACGCAACGGGATTCTTGGTGATCTAGGTGCTTCTTCTTTGAAAATGTCCCGCGCTTCTTCAAACACTTCTTTATTTTTCTCAAGATTGAAGGCAAGTGTTTCCTAGTAGCTTTTCTGATCTAGATTGTTTCAAGAGGATTCTTCTTAGTGTCAAAATCTCCAGAAGTCGAAGTTTCTGCTCCTCTATCTCTTCTTGTCACAGAGCCACTTTGTGTCACTACTTTGATACCTAGATCTGCAGGCCTTCTCTCTGCTGCGATCAACTGAATGTTTGGGTTAGCGACATCTTGTTTTCTTTTATGCATTTCTGCCGCTAGGACTGGGCAGACCTCAATAACATGATCAAAATATTTGTAGTAATTGCAAGTGGTACATTCATTGGTACAATCTCTGGATAAGTCACCTACCTGGCCACAGTTGTAACAGATCATCTGGCCTCTTCCACTTCCTTGTCCTGGGCTAGTGTTTCTTCCTCTTCCATGGAATCCTCCATGGCCTCTATATTCACCTTGGTCATACTGTGCATTATCTTGCTTATATGGAGTTGCTTCTTGGACTCTATATACTCCACTATCACGCATATGCTCCATGTCTCGCTTCCTTTCCTGCATGAGCTCATATGCTCTACAGTTGGATTCATCATGTCGAATTGATTTACAGAAATTGCAATATATATTCTTAGGGGTGCACACATACTTCTTTATTACATAACAGTCTTCAGGCTTGTGGCCTCGCATTTTACATATTTCACACCATGGTGCTTGATTCTGATTGAGGGGATTTGGTGCTCCACTATTAAGGTACTCCTAAAATAGAGGACACTTCTCTCTAGTATGCCCTTCTCCTTTTCATCATGTACACCAGACTTCTTGTATCTCTTGTTTTCCCTTCTTCATATACTGTAGTTGTAATGTTAGGGTAGCTAACTAGGTCTGAATATGAGACATCCCAGTGCTAGTCCTCCAATTGGTGAAGCTTCCAACTTCATCGGGATCTCCAGGGATTCTGCCTATGAAGCCACTTTCTGCTACATCAACAGCAGCCTGATATGGGGCAACAGCGTGGCTATAAACCATTCTTGGTGTTGTTGCGGTGCTATGATGAAACTTACTTGGTCCAACAATGTCTTAAACGTTTGGTTAAATTCCCAAACTATCTCATTAGGTTTTTGCTTAATTTCCTTTAGTTTTGTTATACATTGGGATTCTGAATTCGGTTTCTTGAAATCACTCAATAGTGAAGCCTTAATCTTTGCTAAGGCTCTCTAATGTATAACAGAATACTTCATGAACCAATTCAAGGCTCTATCCCTAAATGTGGTGATGAGTTACGCTTGCTTCACAACATCATTTTGAACTTGCTTAACACTCCATATGGCTTCACATAGAAACCAATGTTGTTCAGGGTCTTCTAGACCCATTCCTTTGAATATCGGCAACTTAATATCATCTATCATCCTTCTCTTAGGTAGTATAGGGTTCTGCACAGGGTTCTAAGCGGCAAAAGTAAAGTTTGTATTGTGTGGAATGTTCTAAAGTGGAATATTCTGAGTCGAGATAGTTGGATTCTGTCATGTCCCAAATTTGGAATTGGGTCACAATGGCCTAATCACATTATCCATATTCATTAGAGTTTGTAAAATTGATGTTAAGGGTCAAATAATTGCCAAGGAGGAAAATTACTAGTTTCCTAGGTTTGGGGTGGAAGCTTTGGGATTTGGAATAAGGGGGATAATAAATGATGTTTAGACATTAGAAGGGTTCAAGTATTTAATAAATAGAGTGAATAAATAAATTCAAAAGAAATCCTAGGTGACAAATGGTTTTGGAGACATATGGAGGATGTGGGACCCACACTAGCTTGATTTTTCATAATACATGGTATCTCTCTTTTGCAAATTCGAATTAATGGGAATGTGAACACTCTTGGGTGAGTTGGTAAGTCATAAAACATGTCATTGAGCATCTTCGGTCGAATTGGGAAGGATTGGTAACCTCCATGGAAGATAAAGAGTCAAAGTGGAAGTTTGTGGACACTTGGGCTAGATTCCCTAGCCCCTATGACACCAATGATGGAGCATCTATGACAAATTGCAGACCTGACCTCTAACATCTGACCACTATGACATGTCAGCCCCAAAAATAGGCTCAAGGAAGGCGAATTTGGGAGTTGGAGAAGCCAAAGAGACTCAAAATCGAATTTGGGAGAAGATGGAAGGTTGGAGCTAGGAGACAAGTGGCAAATGTGGAATATTTCCTAAATGGAAATCTATTGAATCTATTGAGAGAATTTCGACCCTTAGAAGGCTAATGTTGTTTATAAAATGTAGAAATGAAGTATGAGAATGGCTTTTTATCATTTGTAGAATTTGCAATTGCATTTGTGAAGAGGGAGAGCTAGTGGATGACTAGTTTCTTGCCTTAGCCAATTTCGAGGGTGAAAGATTCCCATCCAAGTTGGTAATTGGAAAGGCCATTCAGACCTTTCATTTGGAGCTTTAATGGAGTCTTTATTTGTAGTTTTAAGATACAGGGCAGCTCATGGTTTCTTCTATTGCAGCTCACTCCTTCAACAATTTCCAGTTTTGATGGCATATTCTTGATCCTTGAGGGAGGGCATTTTTGGTGAGCTATTGTACTCTTTGGGGAAGCTTTTAATGCCCCATTTCTTTTGTCATATGAATTAAACACTCTGTTCTTCATCTCCAAAATGTTTCAGGTCTAAATTCCAAGTAGAAATGTATAAATCTCATTTTTAATGGAAGAACAATGCCATTTCCCCACTACCTTGTTGTGAGCCAATGTATTGATGATGATTTCGAATGAATGGATGATTCTCTGATATATTTGTGATCAATATACTGCCATGGATGTATTCTAAAAGTTTCATGTACTGTACTTGAGCATTTGAAGCATTTTTACTCAGTTTAGTTGTATTGGGAGGTGAAATAGTGCCAGTCCCCCAAGGGTCGAATTGGGGATTTTTGCAGTTGAATGGGAGAGGGTGAGAACAGTTGTAATAATCCATTAATGGTGCATATGAGACTTTAATAAAATACTTAACACATTACATACCTCTGTTCATAAATTTGAGTGGGTTTGGAGGCATTTGGGAAGCCATCTTCAGTACTTACCCCAGGGGGATTTGAACCCCAAATTACTAGTAAAATTGCATAATTGGTCCAGAATCTTAAGAGAGTTTGAAGAGGTATTTTGGTGGACATATGTAATCCATAAACATCATATTCAAGTTATAATATCATTCATACACCTTTCTTGAATATTTGAAGGCATTTGGAGTCAATTTGAGACCTAGAGACCAATACTAGTCAAAGGAAAATCACTAGTAAAGTTACCTACATTGATCAGAATTGAAAGAGGATTTGCAGAAGTATTTTAAAGGTCCAAAGGAATCCCTGAAACAAATATTTATATTCTAATATCATTCATATACCTTATCAGAAGATTTGGGATCATTTGGGGCAAATTTGGGACCTAGAGATCCAAACTAGTCACAGGTCAAACTAGGGAAAAAAAGTGAAAAATTGCCATTTTAATAAAATTCCTAAGAAGGGACATTACAGTGGTATCAAAGCATGGTCCTTGCACCTGTGTATTAGGTACATACATTCAAGAATAATTGGCAGCCATGTCTTACTATTATGATGAATCCTATGAGTACAATTCTTATGAGGAATATGCAGATGCTTATGAGCAATATGAAGCAGCATGTGAATGGTATGAGGAAGAGGTGCCATCATGCAACACTTCTTACAATTTCAAGAGAAATGAAGATTATTCTTATGACTTTAAATCTGATGAATATGAGTGTGTCACACCAACCAAGGATAATTCTATGAGTGAGTTCCAAAGATGGAGAGCAAAATATAAAACCTTGCCCCAACAATATCAAAAATATCAAGAATATCTTGCTTTTAGCAAAAATACACAAAATGCCATGTCTTTTGAGTACTATGCTGAACATGTTTTTGAAAATAGGCCCAAAAATGAAGATGTGGAGTTAGTGAAGAAAGGTTAATGCCCTTCTTGTAAAAACCCTTGGAGCGAGTATCATATATGTGTGCATGAAATGATGTCCTCCGAGATTTATTCAAGAAGAGATTCCAAATATATTGATCCTAAGGAAAACAAGGGGCAAAATGCATTAGCTTGATTCAAGGAGCAAAAGGAAGAGACATCACAAGAGCATGAAGAAGATTCTATTGAAAATATGGAAGATCATTTCGAGACACCTTCTAGCTTAGACACGAACCAAAGAGCATCTACTGATGGATGCTTAAACTATGAAGGAGTACCTACTGATGGGTGCTCACACCTCTATGTTGGTGACATAGAGATCACTTTTGAAAGTGTTTCTACAAGTACAAGTTTCATTAAGCATGATAATGAAGACCTTGTAGCAGTTGAAGAAGAACCAAGATCAACTTCCCCATCACCACTTGAGCTTCATGAAGTTGGTCCAAGCAAAATTGAAGAAGATGAGGAGGTTCATTTGCAAGAGCCTCATTTTCTTGAAGGGTCCTTAAATATGAATGAAAATAAGATCCAAGAATCCCTCAGCATTCTCCATGACACTCAAGCATTGGTGTCAAATTCTTGTTGGAGAGCTACTTCATTGGAGGAAACATCCTTCCTTGAAGACATGGAGAAGATTCAAAGAGCAATGTGCCACATCAAAGGTAATTTCATGTCTTTGATTTTTGATAGAAACCATTTGTTTGAGCTTAATGAATTGTTACATGATGCATACTTGAAGAATAATGAGGATATTCATAAGCTCACAATTCAAAATGAGCAACTTCTTGAAAAGTTGCAAGATACTTGTTTTTCCTCCTATGTTTCAGATTGTCAAATGTTAGATTGTTTGGAGGATTCTCATGACATGGTGGATCATGAGAAATGTGAAAATTTGAATGTTCTTGATGTGTTTGAAGATGAACTTGAAGAGATCCAAACACTTGGTGTGGTGGAAGAGGAATTTGAATTTCCTTTTGATGAAGGTTATGCAATTTTTAAAGAAGAGCATGATTCCTCTACATTGGAACCAAACTATGACAAAGAGTTCACACTTTTGAAGGAGCTGCATGATACTACCCATATAGATCCTTCCCATGATGAAAATTCTGTACTTTTTGATCATTTGGGTGATTTGGTTCATTCTCCTACATCCTACAATTCCATGTTTTGCAACATTAGTCTCAATGAAGTATGGGTGAAAGGGTTCTTTTTTATGGTGCCACATGAGGAGTATGGAACTCCTAGATTTACTTTTTATGATGATATGGTTGGAGCACATTCTTATTCACATTTGCAGCAACATTATTTGTCACTTTATGATGATGCAAATCTACATGGATGCACCTATGATATGTATTTGAGTCACTTGAAGACTCATGGTTTTTCTTGCTCAACATTTGATTCATTTGATGTTGGAGGAACTTCATCCAACACTTGGGAGAATAGATTTATGATTGGAGAACAGTTTTGTTGGCAGCCACATACTTTGTTATATTTTTATGATTCTCACATTCATGGATGTATGGGTGAGACTTCTTTGAGTCATTTGAAGTCTCCTTGTTTTTTCTGCTCATTATTTGGTTCAGATTTTAGTGGAGATCCTTCATTCAATTCTTGGATGAAAGAATACATGGCTGAATATTTTGATGCATATCACATCCTTTTGGAGCAGCATTATAGTACATGGGATCCTCACCTATGTCATTGGAGCAGATTTGATTGGTCACTTGAAGCTTGTATGCAATTGGAAAATGGTGGTCTACTTGCTTGGAGGTATAAGCACTTTCATGACTCTTTGATGAAGCATATCCTTGATGTACATTTTCATTATGTTGTTATGTACTTTGATGATATATATTTGGTACTCATGATGTTTGGAAGAATGCATACAAGAAAATGGGATCCAGGAATCCTCTTATCTAATGGTGTAGTTTGGAGAGCACTCTTAATTGTTGGGGTGCAATACAAGCAATGGGACCCTGGAATAATTTTTGTCTCATTGGTTTCATTTTTTTGGGGGGAAGCAAGCAGTATGGGAGATGGATTCCCCACTTAATAAAGTGATTTTAATCAGAGTAGTGCAGCAGGAAGCGTCGTGGTTCCTCTCTAAAATATTCATGGAAACTCAAAGACTCAAGGTTTGGCAATTCAATGGCAACTTCAAAGAATTATACAGAAAGCAGGTTCTTCAACACCCATGTTTGAAATTGCTTGAGGACAAGCAATATTGGGAAGGGAGGATTTGTCATGTCCCAAATTTGGAATTGGGTCACAATGGCCTAATCACATTAGCCATATTCATTAGAGTTTGTAAAATTGATGTTAAGGGTCAAATAATTGCCAAGGAGGAAAATTACTAGTTTCCTAGGTTTGGGGTGGAAGCTTTGGGATTTGGAATAAGGGGGATAATAAATGATGTTTAGACATTAGAAGGGTTCAAGTATTTAATAAATAGAGTGAATAAATAAATTCAAGAGAAATTCTAGGTGAAAAATGGTTTTGGAGACATATGGAGGATGTGGGACCCACACTGGCTTGATTTTTCATAATACATGGTATCTCTCTTTTGCAAATTCAAATTAATGGGAATGTGAACACTCTTGGGTGAGTTGGTAAGTCATAACACATGTCATTGAGCATATTAGGTCGAATTGGGAAGGATTGGTAACCTCCATGGAAGATAAAGAGTCAAAGTGGAAGTTTGTGGACACTTGGGCTAGATTCCCTAGCCCCTATGACACCAATGATGGAGCATCTATGACAACTATAACAAATTGCAGACCTGACCTCTGACATCTGACCACTATGAAATGTCAGCCCCAAAAATAGTCTCAAGGAAGGCGAATTTGGGAGTTGGAGAAGCCAAAGAGACTCAAAATCGAATTTGGGAGAAGATGGAAGGTTGGAACTAGGAGACAAGTGGCAAATGTGGAATATTTCCTAAATGGAAATCTATTGAATCTATTGAAAGAATTTCGACCCTTAGAAGGCTAATGTTGTTTATAAAATGTAGAAATGAAGTATGAGAATGGCTTTTTATCATTTGTAGAATTTGCAATTGCATTTGTGAAGAGGGAGAGCTAGTGGATGACTAGTTTCTTGCCTTAGCCAATTTCGAGGGTGAAAGATTCCCATCCAAGTTGGTAATTGGAAGGCCATTCAGACCTTTCATTTGGAGCTTTAATGGAGTCTTTATTTGTAGGTGTAAGCTACAGGGCAGCTCATGGTTTCTTCTATTGCAGCTCACTCCTTCAACCATTTCCAGTTTTGATGGCATATTCTTGATCCTTGAGGGAGGGCGTTTTTGGTGAGCTATTGTACTCTTTGGGGAAGCTTTTAATGCCCCATTTATTTTGTAATATGAATTAAATACTCTGTTATTCATCTCCAAAATGTTTCAGGTCGAAATTCCAAGTAGAAATGTATAAATCTCATTTTTAATGGAAGAACAATGCCATTTCCCCACTACCTTGTTGTGAGCCAATGTATTGATGATGATTTCGAATGAATGGATGATTCTCTAATATATTTGTGATCAATATACTACCATGGATGTATTCTAAAAGTTTCATGTACTGTACTTGAGCATTTGAAACATTTTTACTCAGTTTAGTTGTATTGGGAGGTGAAATAGTGCCATTCCCCCAAGGGTCGAATTGGGGATTTTTGCAGTTGAATGGGAGAGGGTGAGAACAATTGTAATAATCCATTAATGGTGCATATGATACTTTAATAAAATACTTAACACATTACATACCTCTGTTCATAAATTTGAGTGGGTTTGGAGGCATTTGGGAAGCCATCTTCAGTACTTACCCCAGGGGGATTTGAACCCCAAATTACTAGTAAAATTGCATAATTGGTCCAGAATCTTAAGAGAGTTTGAAGAGGTATTTTGGTGGACATATGTAATCCATAAACATCATATTCAATTTCTAATATCATTCATACACCTTTCTTGAATATTTAAAGGCATTTGGAGTTAATTTGAGACCTAGAGACCAATACTAGTCAAAGGAAAATCACTAGTAAAGTTACCTACATTGATCAGAATTGAAAGAGGATTTGCAGAAGTATTTTAAAGGTACAAAGGCATCCCTGAAACACATATTTATGTTCTAATATCATTCATATACCTTATCAAAATATTTGGGATCATTTGGGGCAAATTTGGGACCTAGAGATCCAGACTAGTCACAGGTCAAACTAGGGAAAAAAAAGTGAAAAATTGCCATTTTAATAAAATTCCTAAGAAGGGACATTACAGATTCTGAATGGTTTGAGTCGGGATGGTTTGAGTACTCACTCCTGCGGTGTTACTGGTATCAATTCTCGAAGGATTAGGAATATTAACAATAGGAGGGTTCTGGACTAACGGATTCCGAGAGATGGGTGGCACGATACTTGCAACCAGCGGATTCTGCAGTGTAATAGGATGATAGTTAGTGGATAGGGGTGTTGTTTGGCTATCGGGAAGGATTTTTAAATCAATATCTACGCGGAGTCCAGTCTTCTTAGTGGTAGATTTATATATTTTTCCACTTCTCAAATTATGTGTTTCTTCGTCAGAATCACTATAGATGCTATTGACCATTACAGATTCAAAACTTCTAGGAATCGTTACTATATTTTGAAAACACCTTTTTCAGCTAAAAGAATTTTACTATATAAACTCAAATTGTTCAGGTACTAGTATACTATTAACCCAAAAGTCGAGTTCTCTCGAAAATGGGATATCTATTGCTTCGAGCCTCGCAATGAGCTCTAGAGTCCACTCAGTCGGTACTTCTAATGAGAAAGAATTCTTCTGCTCTATGAGCCTCGATAACCACTCGTGCAACTCATTTCCAAAAGATGCCCAAAAAATTTCGTGAATATCTTTCCATAGGTATTTGTTCAACCAATCTATTTCAAAGAGATGTAGATTTTTATTTTCCTTCCTTGCAAAGTCTCTTTCTCTCTTGTCACACCAAGCCCAAATTTCATTCTTGTCTAGATGCCAAATTTCTGCAATCAACGGGACCTTCTATTCTGAGCACATCACTTATTTCAAGCATGGAAACTCATCATAGATTCTTAGTGTGTCAATGGAACTATTTGCTAGCTTACATAACTGTCTTGAGGTTTTCTATAAAGACCTAGTTTCTTCGCAGTTCAAGGAACCAACAAAACCCCTTTTCACCGGCCCTTGCAGCAACAGTCTTCTAGCAAACTGAGGTCTCACCCGAGGTGAAGTAATGGGTGAGCTTTGGAATCAGGTTTCCACAACCACATGATGAGTGCTTAAACAAAACTAATGAGCAACACGCTGTGGGGCCTGCATTCTGAACTGAGGACTGGGTGAAGATCGCCTTCTTTGCAGTTATCCCTTCCACAAGCTCAGACGCTTGCACGAGCTACACATCCAAGGACTGCGCGGTTCATAAATTACTCAACAATGGGAAAGCGCAACGGATAACTCCGCTTCCTCTTCAGACTTCATCAACTTCAATAAGCTATACTTAGTCTTTATCCATTCATCAACTGTCCTATGTTATTTATCTTATGGCTTATACAATATGACATAACACAAAATGCTGCGCACTTCTGGTGCTGTGCTTCGAGGGAGCTGCATGGTGCAATCTCTACCTACTTAAGTATTTATCCAACTGAATCATGCATTCATTCAGACTTAGAAATATGTATGCATCTAGCATTCATCCATACATGTGATACTTAACAAATTACTCCCATCTCTTTCCTTATGGTGAATACATATAAAAGTAAACACATAAACTAATAAGTAAGATCTTAAGCATTCATTGTAAGAAAATAAACAAATGCAAACATGTAAACAATCACACAACACAAGAATTTAACGTGTTTCACCCCCAGGATGGGAGCTATGTCCACAAGAACTATTGTTGTATTAGTCTTTGGGAAGGGTACAATCGTTCCAATCTATACACTCAGTTGCAGACTCTCTTCTCTCTAAATAGTCCTTTGCGCACATAGCTTGCAGATCCTTACAATGGATTCCAATACTTAGAAGATTCAACAACGAATATTATTCAAGAACTAACAACGATTCAACCCTTTCCCTTTCAAAATGGTTCCTTTTTATAGATCATGCCCGTAGGTCATTTATTTAAAATACACAGGAAAAAACCCTAAGGTTCCCCAAAAATATCGCAGTTTTCCCTTAACTGTACTTGCTGGCTTCTGGTAGCGAATCTTTCGTCATGGCCATCCTCTGTGCGTGGTCACGTCGCTTTCATCCTGCCCTGTCAACCGCATGCCGACTATCGCTTTCACCTGGTCGTTCCTTCTCCAACGACCTTATGCATCCGGTTCATGTCGTGCTTCCTACGCACGTGTGACCAGTCCCTTTCCTTCATCCTTACTCCTTCCCTCCTGCTTGGTAGTCATGGAGTATATTAACGAAAAATAGGTCGCTTTCACCCAGCCGACCTTATCTTCATTCTTTACCCAAAACGGGTTCCCTTCTGGCACATCACGGTGTTATTACCTCATGGCACCGGTCCTCAACTATGTGGTTCCCATCCTGTTGATACTGTGCTGTGCTCACATCGCAGCTCCCCAAAAACTGTCTTGCCAAAATGTGTTCATCTAAACTGCACTCAACTTCACAGTTCCAAAACTCAACTTGCACAAAAATGACCCACTTGGGCCAGGCCCAAGACTTCATTGACAACATTTTGATCTACTCCAAAAGTGAAGAAGAACACGAAGAACATCTTTGGATAGTGTTATGAGTGCTACGAGAACACCAACTGTACGCTAAGTTTAGCAAGTATGATTTCTACAAACCCTAGATACAGTACCTAGGTCACATCATTTTTGAGAAGGGGATAGTAGTTGACCCTAAAAAGATTAAATCCATAGAGGAATGGCCGACACCCACTTGTGTGACCGACAAAAGATCATTCTTAGGGTTAGCTGGTTACTACCGGAAGTTGATTGAGAACTTCTCGCGGATTGCTTGTCCTATGATAGCCTTGTAGAAGAAGACCAACAAGTTTCTTTGGATGACCGAGTGCGAGAAAATTTTCCAAAATTTAAACCAACTTTTGACTAGCGCACCCATCTTACGGATTGCTGACCCCGATGGGGACTTCGTGGTTTGCACAGATGCAAGAAAAGAAGGGCTCGGCAGATTCCTTATGCAAAATGAATTCTCTATCTTCTATGAGTCAAGGAAGTTGAAGGAACATGAACGGAACTACCCCATGCATGATTCGCCATCATAAACGCCTTGAAGATGTGGAGGAATTACCTTATGGGAAAGAAGTTCCTATTAAAGATGGATGACATGAGTCTGAAGTACTTATTTAACCAACTCGACCTAAATGCTAGGAGATCCAAGTGGCTATCCTTCCTTAGTGAGTACCAATTTGAGCTAAAACACATAAAAGGTAAGGAGAACAAGATCGCCAATGCCTTAAGTCGATGGGCTCATATGTTGTATAAGGTGACAGTAAGTCAAACTGACTCAGATTTGCACGACAGGATTAGAACAACATGTAGGAGTGACCGATTCTATGTCGAGATCCTTAAAAAGATCCAGGAGGATAGGTTATTCCAACGACAAAAATAGTATAAAATAGACGAGTCAGGACTTCTATGGTCAAAAGAGAGACTTTATGTTCCAAAAAGCGGAAGCATTAGACCCAACATCCTCACAGAGTTCCATCAGAAAACCTATTCAGGGTATCTAAGATAGCAAAAGATTATATCAACAGTAAAGAAACACTTCTTTTGGCCTAAACTAAGAGCTGACATAGCCTTATTCATCGCTAAGTGCCAGGAGTTCTAACTGGTTAAAGAAGAACACTAGCACCCTTCGGGACTACTGCAACCATTACCCATTTTAGAGTGGAAGTGAGAGGTCATCAGTATGGACTTCATCACAGGTTTACCCAAGAGTAAGAGACAGAATGACTCCATCTTTGTAGTAGTAGACAAGTTATCAAAAGCAACACATTTTATACCGGTGAAGTCTACTTACAAAGCTGTTCACATCGCGGACATCTTCCTAAAGGATATTTTCCGATTGCATGGGATACCCAAGGCAATCATTTCCAATTGAGACACGAATTTCACTAGTAACTTTTGGAGGGAATTGTTCTCTGGTTTGGAGACACAACTATAGTTCAGTACCGTGTACGATCCCCAAACTGATGGATAGACAGAATGAGTGAAACAAATCCTTGAGGACATGCTTAGGATGTATGTTATGAACAACCCCACAAAGTGGGATGATTACCTACACCTCGCAGAGTTTGCTTACAACAACGGATACCAGACCTCTGTCAAGATGAGTCCCTTCGTGGTGATCTATGGCAGAAAGTGTAGGACACCAGTGACTTGGGATAGTCCGGTAGATAGACTTATGCTGGGTCCCAACTTACTAAAAGACTTGGAGCAACTAGTCACCAAAGTACAACAAAACTTGAAAGATGCACAAGACCTCCAAAAGAGTTATGCGGATAAGAAAAGAAATGACAAAGATTACCAAGTCGGCGAACATGTCTTCTTAAAGGTGAAGGAAAAGAGAAGCTCCTTGAGCTTGGGGCGATGTGGAAAGTTATCCCCCATATTTTGTGAACCCTTTGAAGTACTATCCAAGAAAGGGCCAGTAGCATATGAGTTAGCTTTACCAGCTCATGTAAAACTTCATAATGTTTTTGATGCATCTTTATTAAAGAAATATGTCTACGATACTAAACATGTGATTTGTTGGTCCTTATTACAGGTGGAACCCGAAGGGGAATTCATGTCGGAGCCCATCCACATTCTGGATAAGGAGAGGTGTAACTTAGAAGACAGACCATCATCCAGTTGAAAGTGCAATGGAGGCACTTTGATACAGACTAGAAGAGGCTACTTGGGAAAATGAAAAAACCATGAAAGAGGCTTACCCCGCCCCGCCTTGTTTCATGACTTTATTTCTAATCCCTAGAAACACTTGGACGATGTTGTTTCTAAGCGGGGAGGGATTTAATATCTCAGATTTTGATTGACTATATTGATGTTACATATTGGGCTTAAAGCCCCAACACATATGACTATTTGGATATACTGGGCATAAGCCCCAATGCACATGTTTTTACTTTTATTATATGATGGGCGTAAGCCCCGATGTACATAACATATTTTGTTGTAGGTATACATATTTGGGTATGGACCCTAGCAGATACAGGTTATTGTTATATACTGGGCAGAAATCCCGGATGTATATTGATTGATGCTTTATTATGAGATTGAGTACAAGACCCTATTATACTGAGATGATCTTTTGTTATATACTATGCAAAGTTATGATATGCATGATTGAATTTTTTATGTCTTGAGCGTGGACTCGGGAACACATGGAATGACGTATGTGTTGGGCATAAGCTTTGATGTACATAAAGGACTTTTATTATGTACTAGGCATAAGCCCCGATGTACATAGAGTGTTGGGAATAATCCATGGAGCACTCCAAGCTTGATAATGAATACTGGATCCGAGGCCAATTGTATTTCTAGATGTGCTTCACAAACACATTCTAGTACTAGTGTTGAGTGGGATGCCCTGGAATTGCACTAGCATAACGCCCATGTGAGAGTGTTGAGCCAAAGCTCTGAAGAGCACTTGGGGTCACTTGATCTTGAAAGTGTTGAGTCGAGAAGACTCTGAATAGCACTACTATTCATCACATTTATTTAATTGGTTAAATGAATCATTTTATCTCTCATCAAGGACTACGGGAACTATCATGTTAAACGAGGGAATCTGACATGCAAGAGGGACCTACAATCACCTAACCTATCCAACTATCCAAACTTACCAAAAGACCTTGTCCAAATAATTGGACCTTGTATTAAATAATTATCAAGGAATTATTACGCTATTTAAATAAAAAAAGTTATTATGATATTTAATTATTAAATAATAAGATTAGTTATTATAAGAGAAAATTCACTTATGAGTAAATAGTATGCATAAAATTTATGCATAGGATATTTATTTATATTATTATTATATTTAAAAGAAAAGATTTTTATTTAACTTAAAGATACATCTAGTTTTAACAAAGTAAAAGTCCTAGATAAACTAAGAGTAAGTAGTTAGTTCAAGCATCTCTTACAAAGATTATATTTCAAAATCAAATAAAAAAACTGAAGTTAATATTAAAATTATTATTATTTAAACCAACAACTATATTCCAAAAGTTCGCCTATATAAAAAAGCACAATCCCGAAGAGAGGGATCTTCTTTTCTTTCTATCATTATTCTATGGTGAGAGAAGAGAATTTTTCCACAGAAATTGAAAGAGCCTTTTTATTTTCAAGAACTGAATTGCATCATCAAACTACCCTAGGTCCTCTATTGTCCTATTGCATGTTGGAACCAACTCGGGGGGATCCATTAGTGAACCAGGAATGGTTCAGGTTCAAGGTTGGGAGGAACGTGGTAGTCCCAAGGTCATTCAATTCAGTTACCCTAAAGGTCATCCAGATCAATACATACTTATTTGCATTAATTAGTGTCTGAAAGTGTGCAGGTTGTACCAGCAATAGGATCAAGCTGCAACTATCCACGTATGAGTTATTCTTAGGTTCTTTTTAAATTTTTTTTAGGCTATTAAGTTTAGAAATTTAATTATGTCAAGTATTTCTCCTTCATGGTAACCTAGTAGTAGTTATTTATTCAAGAGCAAGGGTTTATGGCAAATATTTTAGCTCAAAAGTTAATGCTGGTTGAAGACTTTAAACCCTAGTTAGCTTCATAAACATTTATAATCATTGTTCCTTCACAGTAAATACAATGGAATCATCTTGTATAGAGATCGATTTGCTTGACTTAGATTCCAACTTAAAATCCTAAAGTCTTTATCCTAAAAATAATCAAATTCGTAATGTAAATTAAAATAAAACTTTCATAACCAAAATCATTGTCAAGCAATGGTGCAGAACGTCCTTCTCAAACTTATATGATTTCATGCTTTGCTTAAAATTAAAACATTAAATATCAATCCCTTGCATATATACATCTTTTTTTAAATAAATCAAAACTTTCATACAAGAGTCCCCATAAGCCTTTTAAATCCAAGATAAAAGTACAGTAAAAGAAATTTAAACATCGTTTCAGATTTTATAAATCAATCACCACCATACGATTATCCAAACACGCATTACACAGGCTGAATATCTCATATAGCATTTTTCTAGGGTAAAAAAACTAAAAACTAAAGTTTCAGGATCGAATCCCGTGCCCTTTATCATTAAATAAAATTCATTATAGAGATCATACTAGCGTAGATCTTTGCCTCCCCATAAAAAATATTCAAATCCATAAACACAAAACCAATAAAAGGAAAAACACGATTTCATTATAAACGCTAGGGCTGGGTTATAAAGCCACCTAAGAAATATTCAAACAAGAAATCATTACCTAGCTTCCCCTATCTTTTAATCAAGCGAATCCACACAGTTAAGTTTTCATCCTCCAAGGTTTAACTAAAAACGCAGGGTCATTATTTTCTACATCAGCTATGTCTCGTTCCCCATTAGAATCACAATAATGTCAAATTTAAACATTAAAATTTACATTTCAGAAGTAAATCAATTTCATATATAGAGGCATGAGTAAAAACAATACATAATCCAGATAGGGATTTTCCCTTTAATACTTTAAAACAAATATTTCAACTTCTCAGACTTCAAGTAGTTTCGTTTCCATATTTGAGCTTAATTTGAAAATGATGGGACTAAAAAGAATTAAATCACTATGAATTATAAATAAAGGATTAAATACATAGGCTAAGTCTTAGACAAATGGAGGAATTCCACACAGGGTTTTCACTTAAAACGCCATGTTCTATTATAACCTCAGCAACGACCGAGAACAGCTGGGCATTTCATCAAACCCCAGAGCTTATCAAAATCACCTAAGTAAACATTTAACATACTGAGATTTCATATAAACTAGTGCCTTCAGGATTTAGCATTAAGATAAACACGCAGAGCCTAACAGAAGTAATAAAATGCACCCACAAATTTTTACAGAGTTCATACAAAAGAGTTTTCTTATTATTTAAAAGTTTCCCCAATCTTTATAATCGTATTCCGAGTTACACATGGGCATAATTTTACATGCTCCCTCCATCTCAAAAATGCCTTACAAGCTACAACTCAGTCAAGCACCGAGGATTACATATTACAGAGTATGCTACAGGGCGTAACCACGATGGGCATAACCAAACCAACAATTACATTCAACTGCAAATGTAAAACCCCTTCCCAAATTTGTAAATCTCAGAGCAAACAAATCCATAGTCAACTTGATCTCGAAGGGAGGAAATGACCAGCAAGGGCTAGAGTTACCCATAAATGCCAAGCTATGAATGCCCCATGCCAAGCTCGAAACTCACCACTGAAGCCCTGCCAAGCTAACACCAAGATGATTTACTTTACAACCATCAACCAAAATTATTACATCAAAACGTTGAAGCAAGACTGGGTACAGTGGTTACCTTCCGAAGGCTCCACGCTATCTAGTACATAGCAGGTCGAGCTCTACCAGGGTCGCTTTCAATGCCAGAAGAGCATAGCCCTTCCTTCCCCTCCAAATAGTGTGATGTGATATCGAATTGGGTCAAACCACCCTTAGGGTTTAGGTCCTTATTGCGACACAGTTGCCCCCCATACCAAATGGATAAACCATTAATTGCGATGCCCATTTCCACTATCATTCAAATCATAAACCCACTTCATATAGTTGTCAACCTCT
The DNA here is from genome assembly GCA_027924585.1 of Larix kaempferi. NCBI lineage: Eukaryota > Viridiplantae > Streptophyta > Pinopsida > Pinales > Pinaceae > Larix > Larix kaempferi. Next base: position 5,294,957 of record BSBM01000506.1, read on the forward strand.
TTTAAATTTTCAATCTTTACACTTTTAATATGGATCAAAACCACATCCTTAAACCCTTACATAGATATTAGAACTTGGAAAGTAGATTTAGATGGCCTTTAGGAATTACCTACAAAACATAATGAAGTAGACTTTAGCATGAAATGCTAAGTAAGCCTGGACAACTACCACCAAGTCCATCCCCTCAAAGCATATAAAGATCATTAAACACCGTAACTTATATACACCCAAGCTGATCCACTTAAGTTTAAAGTGGGCACATAATTACAACATTTAAAAGAAAGAACATATAATCCAGATACAAGTATAAGAGAGCTCTAAGAGATTTCAACCCAAGTGTCGAGACTATCAATCAGACTCAGCTAATTACCATAAATCCAATATGGTTCTTAAAGACATAATTTCAAATACACCACTTCCGCAAAACTACTAAAGTGAAACCAACCACCGTGGATACATCATACAGTAGGCCATGAGTAGAAATATAAACCATACATTTCTTTCATTATATTAATAAGCCTTCTAGTTATTTTCTGAGTGCTGAAGTTAATTTACTAAATATCTACTTAAATAGACAATAAAAAGGTATACGAATTTTTTTTAAATTTTTACAGTTTTAGGAATCCTTGATCCTTACAATTGTAGATGTCATAGCTATTGAGTAATGTGGAAAACTTCATTCTTGAAAAATGACTATTTCACTTTACCTCCTTAACCTTTGTTATTTTTATATGTACATCCATTGGTCAACACTATTCCCATAATTTTATTAGATCCTTAAATTAATTTTGCAATTCATATTTTCATTTAAACTAGGTTGTTGTAATTTTTTATAAGAGTTATGTAAAGTTACAATTAATGTGAGTTATTTAAATAGTCATCAATATATGAGTAAACATTATAAAATTTATTTCACTAAGTTACTTTAAATTAATATTATTCATCTACATGTCAACCTTAATCATATAAAACTTCATAATTTTGATTATATATATAATTGTTATGTTTAAATATATAAAAATAGATAAAGTAACATCTCCACTAGCGAGGGTCACAAATATATGAGCATATCCTCTCAAATCCCCTTTCCAACATTTAGAAAACAACCTAAAAAACACCCAAATAAGATGACATAACAAATAAAGAGAATGAGGTTTTGAAAATCCTCATGGAAACGGAAGTGTACAATGATGAAGACGTGAGTCGTAAGAGCCATTGATAACCATTCTAAAACAAGTGAGAGGATGCATTCAAGGAGAAAAACGTCATTAATAATGACAACATTGGCGTTGGAGAGATTGTTCTTCCATCAAGCAGGAAGATTGAGCTTCACCCAAGTTTTTAAAAAAATCTTTCTTTTGTATGAGGTTATGTGATTCTTTATCTATATGTTTTCATATAAAGATTTTTCTTTTCTTTAAAAAAAATACCACTCAGACATTCTATGCAACTTAATAAAAGCGAAAGAACCAAAACGAAAACCTTAACATATAGCTTAATCTAACAAAACCAGGTTTAAAAATCTAATAAGTAAAAGGTAAAGGTAAAAATCCCGAATCTACCTCCCAAATTACAATAGGAAAAGGAGTTTGTACAAAATGAGATCCGACAAAATTGTGGATGTTACTAGTGAGTCGTGACTGTGTAAATCTTATCCTTTAAGGTGCCATTCCTATATTTCATGGTGCCAATCCGTAGATTTTATCACAAATCTTCCTATCTATACTTACGTGCATCTAATTTTTACTATTCGGGGAAGTACGATGGTTTGGTCAGCTGCTAAATTGTTAATAGATTTTTTCTTGACAATTTTGTCCACTTGACAAGGACAGCACTTCTTTGACACATTATTTTGAGCACATGGGTTTTGTATAACTTTGCCTAAATAAATATTAAGAAAAAATCAAAGTAACTTGTCAGAACTACATAATATTATAACTAAAAATAAGGAAGAGCTATTATTTTTATTATTTTGTAATGTGTTAACGAGGCATACGGTCACTGTTAGATTCTGGAAGGCCATAAGGGGGATGACACCTTAGAAAGACGCCCCGTATGAAAGGAAAGGTTCGTATGAATGGCAAGTCTGTGTTCAAACCCGTCCAAGTTCACCATAAAGCAAATGTCGATATCTTATACGAACTCATCATAGTGTTGAAAACCATAATAAAAATGTCATAGTAAATTGACTTAAATGATACCCATTGGTACAACTAAAAATTAATATTCCATGGCATAATGCATAGGCTTGAACTCAAGTCAAATTTTATTGTGCTAAATCATATGCATAAGCATTCAAATCCTTATAAATGTGGATGAACAAGATGTTCGGCATTGATGCATTTCATGAACAAAGAGTAATTCCCATACAAATGTAAGTGAGATATATTCTGTGAGATATATTCTATTACAATGCCAATATTAGAAATTGCATCATTTTCTTGACATGCATGATAAAAAAAACCATGAACCAATAGCTATATTCTTTGGGATTGTTCGATTTTTGTTGTAGAAATTTGGTATGGCAAATATCCGTGAACAAAGCTAACAAGTTTGCATCGATCCATGTTCAAAGAGGGTTGAATTAAAGTCGAAGCAGATGTCCTAGACTGCAATATTACAAAAATAAACAACGGTGACTACAGCAGATACTGTACAAAATTCTAAACTAAATCCTTATAACGTCTATTGATGAACATAAATAAAAATATTTATTATATATAAACAATCTTACATGATTGTTTACTCTATTTTCTCATATTACACATGTTAAGAGTTGTAATCTCATATGTCTTTGTTGGTTAAGTTATTTGAGTTAGTTGTTGACAAGGACATTAGATGCCCCATGGTATTCACTAGCCCATAGTTATTAACTGATGGTTTTGGTCCTATGTGAAACTATATTTATTTGAGTTTAATAATGAGAAGGTAATTGATATGCCCTTTGTGTTTTCGCTCATGTTCTGTGTTTTTGCAAACTTTAACATGGTATCAGAGCTGATGGCCTGATCCATAAACTATTGTTTTTGGGGTAAGCCTCTTCAAAAGCTGGAGAGCACACACACGACTGAAGTTGCAGTATAGGACGAAGACAGAACACTAGGGCCGAAGACAGAACACTAGGGCCGCACCATTTTTTTTTTCTTCACGACACCAGCGCACCAAGCTGCAGTGACACTTGCGCCATGATCCAGTGTCGTTGCACCTTATTAGCCCCACTAAGGAGACCCTGGAGCACCCTGCCTGAAGGAGAAGTGTGCCACTGGCTCACCTTGGCAGAAGGTGAAGTGTGCCACTGGCTCACCTTGGAAGAAGGTGAAGTGTGCCACTAGCTCACCCTGGTAGAAGGAAAATTGCGCCAGCCTTCCTTCACTCTATAAAATTTTTCCCTGCGCACCTTAGAGTCGCACTGTGTCAGCTTGCAAGTTGTGCCATTCAGTTTAAAATTTTTCATAAGTCATGGCAAGCCTGAACATGAAGCCGATCTCTGGCCCAATGCTGAACGGAAACAATTATGAATTCTGGTCTATCAAGATGCAGACCTTTCTACAACTCAAGAAGTGTTGGGATATGGTTGAACAAGAGTTCACGGAACCGACAGCAACTACTCTCGCCACGATGTCTAGTTCCAATAAGAAGGCCCTCGATGAAAGCAGAGATCGAAATCTCACTACGAAGTGGTTGGTCCAAAATTGCATTGAGTAGTCCATTTTCGCATGGATCGTTGGAGCTATGACCACACATCAGGCATGGAATCTCCTCCAATATGCATACAAAGGTATAGACAGAGTCAAAACGGTAAGACTCCAAACCCTTCGAATCCAGTTTGAAAGTCTTAAGATCAAGGACATTGAAACTGTCAATCAGTTCATGACTAGGGTTTTGGGGATTGTCACGCAATTCCAAACCTATGGTGAATCCCTAGAGAAGAAGTCTATTGTTGAAAAAGTACTTAGATTACTCACTAAGAAATTCTCTATGGTAGTTGCTGCCATAGAAGAATCTAAGGATCTGTCGAAGTTTACCCTATAAGAGTTAACGGGGTCCCTTTTGTCTCATGAAGCTAGACTCAGTCAGGAAGAAGAGTCTTTATCACATGCATTCAGGACTCAGACTTCTTTCAATAGAGGTTGAGGTAGAGGAGGTAGAGTACGAGGCAGAAGAGGAAGGATTTCTAACCATAGAGGATAGAACTTCCCATGAACACATAGATCACTGTGAGCATAGCCATAACCCTCAGAACCAGAGAGGAAGAGGAGGTAAGAGATGGACTAACAGGTCTAATCTCCAATGTAACTACTACAAGAAATATGGCCACTATGAATGTGACTACAAAAAGAAGCAAGCAGATCATAACAGTGGGAGAGAAAATGTCTCCAATGTTGAAGAACATTCATTAGAAGTTATGTTTCTGTCATACCAAGCGACTGAAGAAGAACACCAATAAGATGTATGATTGCTAGATAGTGGATGCAACAATCATATGACAGGTAGCAAATCATTATTTTCTGATCTAGATCCCTCTGTTAACTCAAAGATCAAACTAGGTGATCACTATCTCATTCCTGCTTAAGGTAAATATATTGTACCTATACTTACCAAACAGAATGAAAAGAAGTACATAAATTATGTATTCTATGTTCCAAATCTCAAGGTCAATTTCATTAGCATGGGTCAACTGATTCAGAATAAGTATGATGTTAGGTTCATTGATTCCTATTGTGTTGTCTATGATAAATCCCTTAGTAGGAAACTCCTAGCCAAAGTAGAAATTACCAAGAATAGAATTTTCCCACTGAGCTCGGGGAGTGTTATCCTGTCACAGTCATATTCTCATACTGTCTCAAGTCAAGACGAAACCTGGTTGTGGCATTGTAGGTATGGTCATCTACCCTTTGAGAGTCTCTGTCATCTGCAAAAACAATCCATGGTAAAAGGATTACCAGTCATGAATGAACAATCAAGTTCTTGTGAAGACTTTATTTTAGGGAAACACCAAAGGGACAGGTCACGGGGGCTTCACTCAATAAAGCGCTATCATAGCACATTCGTTCATAGCATATGAAACAATACCCCTAATTTCACTAAATATTGGAAAATACCTTCCAAAATCATTTTTTTAACCCCCTCCCAATATGCCTTCCCAATTTTAAAAAACCCTTATTTTCACTAGATATTGTATGTATCAATTTTTTCATTAACATATTTTATACCCCTTTACATTTCTACCTAGTATATTGATATGATACCCCTCTTATGATCCCACATGCATTCTACAATGCACCTTGCTTCTTTTGATGTATATTGTGGATGCAGATTACTTCACCCACAATGCAATTACTCAACCACATATCATTATGATTTGCAACATCTAATGGTCTAATGAAGAGATAGGAGATCACTTCTTGTATGTCACTAGAGCCAATGCACATAGTACAACATTTAAATTGTATGTTACAGTTCCCCAATCACTAACTAAGCTTGTTGTGAGCTAGGTATCCAAGCCCCCAGGGCCTGTAACAAGCTCTAGGAGGCTGACTAAACCTCCCAAGTCCTGTAATAGGCATGAGTGGTTGGTTATTCATCCCCCCAAGTCCTATTGAGGGCCTATAATAGGCCCTAGAGGCTTAGAGCCTCCCAAGGTTATTGGTAACAATTGGCTGAGTGCTATTGGTAACAATTGGTTGTCAATGACCATTGTCTCTCGACTATGATCGACTAGAAACCCACTTCACCACGAAATCCCCTGGACTCAAGCATGCCTCAAGACGTGATTTCCGTGCGTACTAGTAAGCCTGAGCCTTGCCTCAACCTGATTTCTCATCCGACCATGATCCCGCCATCTCCATTTGGTGGATATTTGTCAGTCTACCCATATTAAAAAGACCCCAAAGTATTTTTGTATTGTTACATTAAATAATAAAAACCCTTTGCCCCTTAATATATAAGCAATATAATTTTTAGGTTTTCATGAATATTTAATACCGCAATATGAATGAACGTGGTCTAATATTTCCTTCTAGTGAAGCCCCCGTGGGACAGGTTCCCCACTTCCACATCTAGAGCTAAAGAACACGTTGAACTAGTTCACAAAGACCTATGTGGACCCATGCAAACCCAGTCTATAGGAGGTAGTCTATATTTCCTAACATTTGTTGATGATTATAGCACGAAAGTATGGATCTACTTTCTCATAAATAATTCAGATACCTTCTCCAAATTCAAAGAGTTCAAAGCATTGACTGAAAAGAAGTCAGGTAAACCAATCAGAATTCTCAGATAAGACAATGGAGGTGAGTATGTATCTCATGATTTTGCAGAGTTTTGTAAGCAACATGGAATCCAACACCAGTACACCACCAGATATAGTCCACAATAGAATGGAGTTGCAAAATGGAAGAATCAGACCATCATGAACATGGGCCGAAGTATGCTGTCATACAAGAAGTTATCAGATGAATATTGGGTAGAAGCTGTTGCATGTTCAGTATATATACTGAACAGATCTCCCACAGTAAGTGTCAAAGACAAGATACCTGAAGAAGCATGGAGTGGCACTCAGATTAGTGTCTCACATGTAAGTATATTTGGATGTGTTGCATTCGTACACATACCTGATTACTTAAGAAAGAAGTTAGACAAGAAGAGTGAAAAGTGTATTTTCACGGGCTATAGTGAACAACAAAAAGCCTATAAAATGTATAATCCTATCACCAAGAAAGTAGTGGTGAGAAGAGATGTCAAATTTATTGAAGATAAATGCTAGAGTGATACAAGATAAATTTAGTAAACAACTAGTCCAGTACCACCAGAACCACTCAGAATGTCGAGACTTGAGGTGCAGCAGCAACAACAACAAGAAGGGGCACTAGCAAATAGTCCACAATAGAACCATAGATCTAGAAGCTTAAGGGAGCAATATGAACAAACTCCTATCATTGATGAGCAGCTACAGTATGCTCTATTTTCATGTCAGCCAACATGTTTTGTAGAAGCAGAAAAAGATCCACAGTGGATCCAAGCAATGAATGAAGAGATTGATTCTATTGAGATGAATCAGACTTGGGATCTAGTTGATCTCCCATCAGATAAAAGCTGCATTGGTGTAAAATGGGTCTATAAGACCATGTTGAATGAGAAATCAGAGATAGAAAAGTACAAAGCAAGGATTGTTGCAAGAGGTCTTGCTCAACAATATGGTGTAGACTATGATGAAACCTATGCTCTAGTAGCAAGGATGGACACCATCAGAGCTGTACTTTCAATAGAAGCTCAAAAATAGTGGCATGTTTCTCAAATGGATGTAAAATATGCCTTTATGAATGACATACTTGAAGATTAAGTCTATGTAGATCAGCCACCTGGTTATGTTGTCAAAGGTCAAGAACAAAAGGTGTGCAAGTTGAAAAGGCCTTGTATGGTCTCAAACAAGCTCCATGAGCTTGGTACAACAAAATTGATTCTTATCTCATCAACAATGGGTTCAACAGAAGCAGCAATGAACCTACTCTTTATGTCAAAAGATATCAGCAAGGTAACACTCTACTTGTTTGTCTTTATGTTGATGATATGATCTATACTGGAAATTTGATGTTAGAAGAGTTTAAGACAATCATGAACAAGGAGTTTGAGATGACTAATCTTGGTCTTATGAAGTTTTTCCTTGGTCTGGAAGTTGATCAAAGTGAAAATGGGATCTTCATCTATCAGCTAAGTATGCTACTAACATTATGCAGAGATTCAAAATGGATAAATGTAAACCAGTAGAAACCCCCATTGCAACAGGAACCAAATTAAGCAATAATGATGAAGGACCAGTAGTAAATTCTACAATTTACAAAATATTATTAGGCAGTTTAATGTATTTGACTGCTACTAGACCTGATTTGATGTATGTTGTTAGCCTTATTTCTATATTTACGGAGTCTCCCAAAGACTCTCACTGGAAAGTTGGAAAAATATTTCTGAGATATGTTGCAGGCACAATTGATTATGGAATTTGCTACACTCATTCACATGACCATACTCTCACAGGGTACAGAGATAGTGATTTTGCAGGTAGTATTGATGATAGGAAAAGCACACGTGGTTATGCTTTTCACTTTGGTACCAATCTTATTTCTTGGGATTCTCAGAAACAACCCATTATGAGCATGTCTTCAGCAAAAGCAGAATATATTGTAGCCACTACAACAACATACCATGCAGTTTGGCTGAGAAGACTCTTAAAGGACATGGGGCATACAAAAAAAGAACCAACGACCATCTACTATGACAACAGTTCTGCCATACAGTTGTCTAAACATAATGTATTTCATAGGAAGAGTAATCACATTGAAACTCGCTATAACTTTATATGTGAGTTAGTCAATAATGGAGAGATTAGTTTGATTTTTTGTGGCTCTAAGGATCAATTAGCTTATATGTTTACCAAACCTTTGGGTACATCTACATTTTAGTTTTAGAGGAAACACTTATGCATTGATAGTGCTGACCACACCATCCCACTTGAGATTAAGGGGGTGTGTTAAGAGTTGTAATCTCATGTGTCTTTGTTGGTTAAGTCAGTTGAGTTAGTTGTTGACTAGGACATTAGATGTCCCATGGTATTCACTGGCCCATACTATTAGCCAGTGGTTTTGGTCCTATGTGAAACTATATATATCTGAGTTTAATAACAAGAAGGCAATCAATATGCCCTTTTTGTTTTTGCTCTTGTTATGTGTTTTTACAAACTTTAACAACACATTCACAACAATTTCTCAAGTCCCCTTTAACATTTAGTTGATTGGACAAATATTGTTAAAATAAATTTCATAAGCACAAGCTTAAATTTTAAGTTTCATAGTAATAGAATGAGTAAATTTGGGCATTTATAAGCATGCATTTATAAACCTTCAAATTTCATTTTAATTGTTAAAATTAAATTAGTTAAAGAATATAAATTTTATTTTAATTATCAAAATTAAGTTAAATAAGAAAATAAATTCCTATGGAAATTTTTAGATGAATTTGGTAAACTTAGAATTTTACAACATCTTAAAATTATAATCCCACAATCCAAAAAAATAAAAACTCGTACCAAATCAAATTAATAACCCAAATTTCTCTAAAAGAGTGAGTGAGACATTCATATCTTTCAATATCTCAAAAAATGTTTGACTAAGACGTGCATATGACCAACAATTTTATTTTGTTGGTACACTCATCACGAGTTCATTTGGTTGGTTTGAAAGTGTACACAGGGATAGGCATTTCATACGATACATAAAAGTACTCTATGGAAAAAATAATGACAAAGTCTCAAAACTATCGAGAAGGATATTTACTACATACAAGAGGTAGATATGCAAAGAGTATACAATGTTCAAATTTATTTGTGTCTCTTTTCTCTGTCAGTTGTTAAGTTTAGATCAAATTCACAACAAGAGCATAATAAGGATCACTAAAAGAAACAAAATCACAAGATAGACACAGATTTATCCTGGGAAACCCTCATGGGGTAGAAAACCCACCAAAACTTCCTCAATATAGATGATAAAAAAGTACAAAGTTGAAATCCCCAAACAAGAGCTCCTTCTCCTTCGTAGATCTCTCTCTCTCTCTTATGCGCAGTCCAAGATTGAGTGTATGTTAAAATGAAGAACACAAAACCTCTATTTATACTTTATATTTCATTTAACTTTCTCCCTAACTGGGTCGCCCCGACCAAATTTACCCTAATGCTGACTGGGTCGACTTCTCTAGGGGACTTAAATACCCCATTACAAAATGAATCAAGGGGGATCTATTGCTTTCAATTACAAGGGATGATTTACCACAATGACTTTACATAATCAAATACAATAATGACATTCCGACGGAGGAATAAAACATCTCCGAATAAATAATAATAATAAAATACAAATAGAATATTCTTCAAAGTTATAATATTTTAGCACTCCCCCTTAACGAGAAAGGGTATTCTACTGATAGCAGCAACTTCAAATGAAGGAGCAAGGAGAGAGAGCATCATCAATAGCATTATGGTGATACATCTATAAATCATCGGAATTTTTCTTCAACATCATCAGCAACTGGAACATCTTCAATATCTTCAATACTGCAGCATCATCTTCTATAGTACTGAGCCTTCATCTTTTCCATCACTCGATCACTCGATCATCTACAGCAACAACATCACTATCTGGATCTTTTGATCAACAAAAACATCATCATATTGATCTTTCGATCAACATCATCATCACCATCTAGATCTTTCGATCAACATCATCATCATGATCAACATCTGGATCTTTCGATCAGCAACAACATCATCATCTTGATATTTCGATCAACAGCATCGTCATAGTCAGCATAACCTGCAACACACTATGATCCAATTATGGGATGATCAATCCCTCTCACTTTAGGACATAATGCCAAGGATGATGCAATCCTAATCCAATTACAGGATGATCAGCCCCTCTCACTTTACGACATAAGTCCAAGGATGATGCAATCCTATCCACATTCTTGGGGACAGAAGTCTCCGAATCACTTTAGGACTAAGGTCCAAGGAAGATACACTCCAACCACATTCTAGGGGACAGAGGTCTCCAGATCACTTTATGACTAAGGTCCAAGGAAGATACACTCCAACCACATTCTCAGGGATTGTTGGCCTCCTATTTTGACTGTTCAACACAATATTTTCTAGTTTAAGTCTCATGAAACCAAGTAATCATCAACTTTATTTAGTGTTGTTTTGTGCATGGTTATTCCTTTTGAAGAGCAACATTGCTAGGAGCTTTGGTAAGTGACTTTTTAATTGTTTATTTATTATTTTGCTTTGTTTTATGTATATAATGGAGCCTTTAGTTTTCATTTAATAATGAGTCAATTAATGAGTCTTTATTTCTTTTATGCAGGAGTCTTTTGGTTATTTGTCCCAACGCTTGTCCCGGCGCTCCAAAGAAGATCTATGTTGGCTGAACCAGATATTTGGGGGCTTTTATTGCTTAGGATAACATCTTGTTTGATTTCCAATCGCTTCCAGGACGTAGGTGCAGTTATCCAGTGTTGTTCTGAGGATGTCATTTGCTCATTCCCGTCCTTGATCAGGAACCTGATTTCGGGCTCAATTTCTGAACAATCAGTTGGGAATTGTTCGAAACCCACTTCACAAATGGCCCCATTTACCCCTAACTGCGGGCAGGTTTTAGAATTTCTGAACGAATGTGGAGAAATCCTTTCCGAAACAGACATTGTTTTTCCAGATTTGGTGTTGGCCGTTTTCTGGGTAGTTGCTCGAATTTCTGAATTTTGGGATGGATCTTGTCCATCTATCCATCTATAAATAAATCCTTAGGAGGGATATATATAGAGAATACTTTAAAACTCTATTTTTATCAATCGATCCAGCGTTTATCTTCTTTAAAATTGTGATTTAAGACTGGCAGGCGTTGAGGGCAGGGCCCACCTTCAACACCGATCCTTTGTGCTTAAGTGTTGTTTGTATTTCTGTAAGTAGAGTGAAGTTTATATACTTTGGTATTGTTTTATAATGAAATGGTAATGATTCTGTCTACTTGTGCTTCAGGATAAGTTCTATGTTTGCAGAAGACAAATTGATATCATAGGTATTCAATCTAGCTTGTAGAATCAATTCCGTAAGAGTGGCTTTGTATTTTAACCTCTTTAGTTTTCAGTGTGATATTGCTCGTTGATGGATATGATTTTTGCCCAAAGACTCTTTTCAGGGTTATGGCATTTACAAACTGTGTGATGAATTTGATTTGGGTTTGTTGTAGAATCGATTTAATGAAGGATTAAAAATAGACTGGATTCTATATTTCTTTTTGCTGCCAGCATTGTAGTGACTAGTGAATGGTTACAATATTAAGATCCTTTTGGTTATCAAGTTTACAAGACTGTAGGGTATTTTTGAATTGTATTGTGTGGATTTTAAAAAAGAATTTGCAGTAGCAGAGGGTTTAAACATTCCGATTTACAAAGTATCTAGGGTTTGTTAAACAATATTTTGAATGGGTGACTAAATAGGAGTTGGAATCATGCTTCTTGGTATTGAATGAGATCAGGAAAAGAATCATAGTTTACAGCATTGTTTCCTAGGATTGAACACCAGTTTCATAGTCTATATATATACGAGAATGAGTGAATATTCCTTGAACAGTTCTAATATTCATTGGTGTGCATTTTCTGAATAATCCCAGCATTCTTTTGTGTGCTTTTTTTTATGCACAGAACGCAGGAAGGGTATATTTCGACAGTAGCAGCAAGCCAAATTTCCTTTTGTTAAACTGTTTGGGACAATTTAGGGTTAAGAGGAAAACAAGTTTCATTTTAGTAATTATTTGAGAAGTGTTTGTATAGATTTTAGCATCAGACTCTGTAGGGTTAATGGTTAGAGTTTTAGATATAACACAAGGTCATTAAGACTGACTGAGCATACTTATTTGGTAGGTAAGTTCTTTTCTTAGCATGCCGTTTGCTCTAAAGGATAGATCATAATTGATGTAGCTTAATATTATTTTGGAAGATTGTTGTGGGTTGTTGTAAGTTATATTGAGTTTGATAGTAATATAGGGATCAACAAAGTGATTTCTTTTCTTTAGAACAGATCTAGTAATCCTTAGCATTGATCATTCAGTACAGTAATAGCTTCATCCATTTCATTTTGTTTGTAAGTAGACTAGAATTCCTTTAAGTATGAGCAGTGAAACTATTTTTCCTGCACATACATTGTAGCAGCTCGAAGTATACGTCCTCCTGTTGATAATTAAATTGAGGTAAATTAAATAACATTAATTTTAACCAACAGGGACAGAGTTCTCTAGATCACTTTAGGACTAAGGTCCAGGGAAGATACAATCCCAACCATAGTTCCAGTCCTTTTTCATACTAGATGTGACCTAGATCAAATATAGGATTTACCAATACAACATCATCATCACATTCTCGGAGACAAGAGTCTACAAATCCTTTTAGGTCATGTGTCCAGGGATAATACAATCCTACTACAACATCATAAACATATTTCTCGTAGAAAAGAGTCTACGGATCCTTTTAGGACATGTGCCCACGGATTATACAATTCCACTAGAACATCATCAACATCTTTCTCAAAGACAAGGGTCTACGGATCCTTTTAGTACATGTGTCCAGGGATGATACAATCCCACTGCAACATCATCATCAACATAAACACTGCTCCCCCTTTCGAGGAAGGTCCTTTCTAACCACACCAAGATTGTCTCGGAAATACTCAAAATTTACTGAGGACAGAGGCTTAGTCAACACATTAGCAACTTGCTCATCAGTTTTCACATACTGGAACTTTATAGCTCCCTTCTGTACCATATCTTGTATATAAAAATACTGGATTTCTATGTGTTTTGAATTGTCATGGAACACTGGGTTCTCCGTCATCTTTATACAACTCTGGTTTTCACATAGAATCACCGTGGTATCCAACTCCAGATCAAATAGACCTAACATAGACTTTCGAATCCATATGGATTCACAACTAGCAGAAAAATATGCTATATACTCTGCTTCAATTGTGCTGAGAGCAACACTAGACTCCTTCCCGCTGAACCATGAGATCATGGCTGATTCCAGACAATAAAATACACCTAAGGTGATCTTCCTGTCTGAGACACTTCCATCCCAATTTGCATCTGTATAACCATATATTCTATAGTCATGATCCCCAACATAGTATAGACCAAATTATATCGTACCTTTCAGGTACCTCATACTGACTAAGGGTGTTCACAACAAGGAATATATCTGGCCTGGTATTCGTCAGATACATCAATGATCCAATGATTTGTCTGTACTGAGTCACATCCACTAACGATTCATTAGTTAACAACTTCATGTTGGTATTCATGGGTGTGGTCATGTCTTTACAGTCCAACATATCAAATATCTTTAGGATTTCCACATCATACTTTCCTGGGTTGAGAAAGATTCCCTTTGGGATCTGCCATACTTCCAAACCTAGGAAATAGTGTATCAATCCAAGGTCTTTCATCTCAAATTCTTAAGTGAGCTTCTTCTTGCACTCTACAATCTATTTCTCATTTCTTGTCAAAAATAGATCATCCACATACAGCAATAATATGACAAGTTCATCATCCATAATGTTAAAGTAATAGTTAGGTTTAGCTTTACTTTTAGTAAATCCCAAGCTTGTTAAGAAACTATCAATCCTTCCGTACCAATCTATGGGAGCTTGTTCAATCCATACAGAGCCTTCTTTGGCTTGCATATGTGAGTCTTTCTATCTTCAACTTCAAATCCATGTGGTTTCTCTATGTACACCTCTTCCTCAATCACACAATTTAGAAATGATGTCTTCACATCCATCTGGTGTAAACTCCACTTCATCATGGATGCAAGTGCCATGATGGTTCTAATGGAGGTGTACCTTGCTATTGGTGCAAATGTCTCTTCTTATTCAATTCCATATTTCTGAGAGAATCCTCTGGCCACAAAACGGGCCTTATATTTCTCAATACTTCCATGAGCTCCATGTTTTATCTTGTATATCCATTTGGAAGATACCACACTTTTGCCTTCTGGTTTGGGAACTATATCCCAAACATCATTCTTCATTATTGATTGGTATTCTTCCATCATTGCTTCTACCCATTCTTTCATCTGTATAGATTCTTCATAACTAGTGGGTTCTTGATCTACAAGATCACACATCAAAGCCGCATAATTGGAAAATGGCTTTGGCTTCTTGCTTACTCTTGTGGATCCTTTTGGAGCTCCATACTTCTCTACTTCTTGTATGATTGCTCTTTCCCAAGCATGCTTCCTTTTTCTTGAAATATTCATAGTAGGGGGTTCGTAAGGTTCTAGAATATCATGGTCTTCTGGTGTTTCATTTTCAGGGGAGGGTGCAACTTGTACACTTCTGGGAGGTATATCTTCTTCATTTACTTCTTCATACTGGGACTTTCTAGATTATTTTTAAAAATTAATAACATTATATTGTCAATATTATTAATACTAATAACATTAATATTAAATATTAATGTTAATATTAATTAACATTAATATTAAATTTAACTTTAATAAAATTAATATTAATTTTTTATAAGACAATAAAATTAACATAATAAGAACATCAATAATATTAACATTTATACCAATAATAAAATTAATCATATTAATCATATGTTACATTGCAACCTAATCATTGGGGAATGTTGAAGTCCATCATAACACTAGAGAAACATTAATGTCAAACCCAATATTGAAAATGCTCAACCATGGTCAATATTATCCAAGCATAGTTAACTATACAAAATCATTGTTCACGTGAGTTAACAATATCAACCATAGTAACCAATGATAAACCAAGGTCAACCAAAACCAACCAATCTCAACAAATAATAATAATAATAATAATAATAGGAAATATTAATATAAACCTCAAACATAACATTCATGGATATCTTAAGGTCAACAATAGTAAAAACTATTTAAGCAAAGTTGACATGAACATGGTCAACCATAGTCAATCATGGTCGACTTAAGTTAACCAGATTCAACCATAGAAACACATGATTAACCATGGTCAACCATACCCAACCAAGCTCAACTTGGGACAAACATATTCAACTTGGTTGACCATGGTCAACCAAAATCAACCATGGTCAACTAAAGTCAACCATCGTCAACCATAATCAACCATGGTAAACCAAATCCAACCATGGTCAACTAAATTCAACCATGAACAACTGAAGTTAACCATGGTCATTGAAATTCAACTGAAGTCAACCATGGTGACCAAAAGTCAACCATGGTCAACCAAATTCAACCATGGATAGCCAAAGTAAATTAAAGTCAACCATGGTCAACCAAAGTCAACCATGGTCAATCAAAGCCAACCATGGTCAACCAAAGTCAACCATAGTCCACCATGGACAACCATATTCAGCCAAAGGCAACCAAAAGTCAACTAAAGTCAATCATGGTTAACCATAGCCAACCAAACTTAACCAAAGTCCACCAAAGTCAACCAGGGTCAACCAAATTCAAACATGGTCAAATAAAATTCAATTGAATTCAACCAAGAGTTAATACCAATAATATTATGAAACAAGAACTCAACACAGTTCTCGTTTTTCTCTCTCCTAATTTTAGTAGCTATTTTTACCTCCATTTCAAAAAGGTTTGATACCAGTACCACACATTTTCATTTTGAGGCCTTTGAATTATCTTTGTCATAAAATATTTCTAATTTCTATTTTCAAGTGTGTTTTTAGAAATTTAACAAAATAACATACATTTAAAATCAATTTATAATAAAAACATATACATTTTGCAATTTTTTCTATAAAATAAGACATTTTTATGGACAAAATAAGACATTTTTATTGACAAAATTATAAAAAATGACAGAAAATAAAGACATTTAAAACCATTTTCAATGAATTTTCAGAGATTTTTTGTATCAAAATGATACTATTTCATATTATTTTCCAAAAAGTGATGATTCACATAAATTCAAGAAAAACTATACCACATATTTGTAAAAAACATATTAAAAACATTATATATAGAAATTTTATTTCCAAAATAAAGTCTGAAAGTCAAAACATTATGAATATATATCATTTCAAAAAATTGTCAAATTCAACATTTTCTTCAAGAGATGAAACTAATCAACAATATCATGCAGGTCAAATTCTTCATCGAAATTAGAATTTTCTGGAGCTTGGCTTTCTTCAGGGACATCAATGTACTCTTCCATTGGGAATTCCAAGTCTATAAGATGCCCAAAGTGCTCCTTTACAAACACTCCTCCTAATCCCCTGCTAAACCCCCCCTAAACTATATAATAAAAAATTAAAAAAAAAACCTACCCCTTAAACACCCCTAAACTATATAATAATTAAAAAAAAAAACCTACCCCCTAACCCCCACCCTAAACTATATTATAATTTAAAATAAAATAAAAATTGAACCCTACCCCCTGAACCCCCATAACCTATATAATAATAAAAAAATTAAACCTAGCCCTAACCCCCTAAACTATATAATAAAGAATTAAAAACTACCCCCAACCCCCTAAACTATTTAATAATTAAAAAAAAAAAATTGAACTTAACCCCTAAACCGCCCTAAAGTATATAATAAATTTTTTTTACAAACCATTAAAACCTAACCCCCTAATCCTTCACCCTCCTCCCGGGCCCTCCCTTAACCCTCCTCCCCACTGCTCCCTTCCCCTTCCTCCCGCCACCCCTCCCTTTCTCCTCCTCCCCCTCCTCCTCCTCCTGCCCCCTCCCTTCCTCCTCCTCCTCGCTGCTCGCTTCCCCTTCCTCCCACTGCCCCTCCCTTCCTCCTTTCTTGGGCCAAGCTCACTTGGGCGCCAAAGGGTCATCCCTCATGGGAGACGCGAAGCTCAACATCGTGTATCCCTTGAGGGGTGGCTGTTTGGCACCCAAGTGAGTGGGGCGTCACTCACTTGGGTGCCAAGTGAGCATGGCCCAGAGGAGGAGGAAGAGAGGGGCAGCGGTATTAAGGGGAAGGGAGCGGCGGGGAGGAGGGGTAAGGGACGAGGCAGGAGGAGGGGTAATCTGGAGGAGGAGGAGGGGTGGCGGGAGGAGGAAGTAACGGGTTGCGGGAGGAGGGGGGAGGGAGGGGGCGGGAGGAGGTTGAAGGGTTAGGGGGGTAGGTTTTAATTGTTTGTAAATTTTTATTATTATATAGTTTCGGGGGTTTTAGGGGTTAGTTTGAATTTTTTTAATTTTTTTAAAAAATAGTTTAGGGGGGGGGGGTTAGGGGGGTAGTTTCATTTTTATTTTCAAAATTTATTAAGATATAGTTTATTTTAGGGGTCCAGGGTAGTTTTTAACGTTTTTTATTTTTATTTTTAATATATACTTTAGTTTAGGGGGTTGGAGGTAGTATTTAATGTTTTTTTTTTTAATTTTTTAATATATAGTTTAGGGGGGATTGGGGGTAGTTTTAATGTTTTTTTAATATATAGTTTAGGGGGGGTTGGGGGTAGTTATTGATGTTTTCTTTTAATTTTTCACATGGATGAATTTGAATAATTTCAAATGAAGCATTTTAGATGTTTTTTATTAGTATGATATTTGTAACTAAAACTCTTAAGGATTTTTTGAATATTTATATGAATCATTTGTTCTTGATTCAAATGGATACTATTATCCAAAAAAAAAAAACGTGGATACTATTATCAACACATTTTTATTTGGGGGGTGTTTTTTTTTTTTTGTAAAAATCATCATTTTTATGTCTAGATTTCTCGTTCATAGTATAAAGTTCTTGTTTCATATTATAGTGGTTAACCATTTTCAACCAAATACAGCCAAAGGTAACCATGGTTAACTATAGTTAACCATAGTCAAACATGGTCAACCGTAGTCGACCATGCTCAACCAAAGTCAACCATGCTCAACCATATTCAAACATGGTCAACCATAGTCAACCAAATTCCACCAAAAGTAAATCATGGTTAGACAAATTCAACCATGGTCAACCAAATTCAACCATGGTTAACCAAAGTCAATTATGCAAAAGTGAACCATGGTAAGTGAAAGTCAACCATGGTTAATCATGGTTAACCTAAGCCAACCATGGATAGCCATAGTAAAAAATTGTCAACCAATAGTCAATTATGCCCAAGCAAAGTCAACCATAGTCATCCATGGTCAAATCAAGACAACCATAGTCGACCATAGCCAACCATGGTAAACCAAAGTCAAGCATGGTCAACCATAGTCATCCTTATTGTACCAAAGTCAACCATACTCAACCATAGTGGAATTATAATTAAGCATATGATTTTAAAGTCTACCCTTGTGTGACTCTTAATCAAGCCAACAAGACAACCATGGTCAACCATACAATATTAATATCAACCAAAGTAAACCATGGTAACAATTGTAAACCATAGGCAACCATATTCATCCATAGTCAATCATACTTAACCCTTGTAGGTAATAGTCAAGCATAGTTAACTAGTCAACCAAATTCAACCATCATTACCCATAGTCAGATGTGGTCAACCATATTCAAACAAAGTCAACCATAATTAACCATAGTCAACCATTGTCAACTAAATGATTGTGGCCAAATAAAGTCAACCATAGTTAATTAGGGTGAAACAATGTAAACCATGGTCAACCATAGTCAAAATTTAAACAAAGTCAACCAATAGTCAATTAAGGCCAAACAAAGTGACCCATATCCAACCATGGGAAACCATAGTCAACCGTAGTCAATTAATCAACCAAAATCAAGCATAGTCAAAGAAAGTCAGCCATAGTTAACCACAGTAAACTATGTTCAACCATAGTTAACCAAAGTTAATTATGGCCAACCAAACTCATCCATCGTCATCTATAGTCATCAACCATGTTTAACAATACTCAACCATAGCCAACCATAGTCAATTAGTCAACCAAAGTTAGCCATAGTCAAATAAAGTGAACCATAATTAACCATATCCAACCATGGTCAACAAAGCTGAACAAAAGTCAACCATATTAATCATAGTCAACCATATTCCACCATGGTCAACCATGGTCACCCAATAGTCAATTATGGCCAAACTAAATTAACCATTGTCAACCATGGTCAACCATGGTAAACAATGACTAATCATAGTCAACCATAGTCAACCATGCTCAATCATAGTCAACCATAGTCGACCTTGATGATTTACTCAACCAATGTCAACCATAGTGAAAAATTCAACCATAATCAACCTTGGTCAACTATAGTCAACCATATTCAATGAAAGTAAACCAAAGTCAACCAAAAGCAACCAACGTCAACTAGAGTCAAAATTCAAACAAGGTCGACCAATAGTTGTTGCTTTACTGCTTGGGCTAACCCGGGTTCGACGAAGTTAATTACAGCAGTAACAAAACCCCTTTCACTGGCCCTCTCGACATCAACTTGCAAACAAGAAAAATTCTCTCTTGAAGTGAAGATGGGGGGGTTTTAGAATCAGGTTTATGTAACCGTGGTGACGTGCAGATGTGGTAAACAACCTAGTAACTTCTCTCTTCATGCTCCGCAACTATCACACTATACAGAACTACACTGAATCTCTATTGTATTCACTCTTATAACTACGCATTCATCATACTTAGTGTTACTTCACAACATTCATTCAGTTATATTCCATTTACTTAACATATGATTATCATTCGCATACATATGAAATCAAATACATAAACACATCATAACATGGGCACAAAATGCATCGTAAATGCATACATAGAACATGATTTACATGGTTCAACCCCCAGGTGGGAGCTACGTCCATAGAAGCTATTCTTTCTATTATCTTGGAATGGTAACAATTCGAGTCTGCGCACTTAGCCGCAGAATCTTCTCTACAATCAAACCTTTATGCACTCAGTTGATGAATCCGTTCTCTCTCAATCTAGATCTAATAACCAACCCAGAGGCAACAAAAACCTTTTGTTTGCACCCTTCCTCATACAAAAATACCCTTATACAGATGTGCCTGAAGGTCACATATTACAATAACTATGGGCCAACCACCATATTACCCAAAACCCAAAAACCCCGTGGTTCTCCTATAGACTATGCTTAGCTTTAACTTTATTGTCTCTTCAACGTCGCTTCTTCTGACATCGTAGCTCTAACTTCTGCAGTAGCATGTCCTTTACACCATTCTGCTTTTTTACTTTCTGCTCCTATAGCAGTTAGTTCACCACTCGGCCTTTAACTGCTTCAACCACTTCTGGCTATCCATAGTACCTCGTATTTACTAAGGGAACAAGTCCTTTCTCCTTGACTTAACTTCACTCCATACACTCTTCTTGGGATTTTCAGAGTCGCTTATCTCCCAAAAATAGTTAATGCTAGGCCTCACCTAACTGTACTTTGCGTTCATATTTACTTGGGCTGTGTCCAACAATAATCAATTATGGCCAAATAAATTAAGCCATAGTCAACCATATTCAATTAGTCAACCTAAGTGAACCATTGTAAAAAAAAGTTAACAATAACCAATCTTAGTCAACTAAAGTCAACCAAAGTGAACCATAGTCAACCATAGTTAAATGTCACATAAGGTCAACCAATAGTCAATGATGGGAAAGGAAAGTCAACCATAGATCACCATGGTCATCCATACTCAACAAAGTTCAATCAACTTCAAACATAATAAGCAAAAGTCAACTACGGTCAACCAATCATGGTTAACCATAGTCAACCATAGTCAACAATGGTTAACCAATAGTCATCCACATTCAACCAAGCATGGTTAAGCATAGTCAACAATGGTCAACCATAGTAAACCATGGTCAACCGTCCATGGTTAACCATATTCAACCATGGTCAACAATAGCCAACCATGGTTAACCATGGTCTACCATGGTTAATCATACTCAACCATAGTCAACTGTGGTCAACCATGGTTAACGAATGTGAATTACTCAACCAAAGTCAAACATAATCAACCATAATCTACCCGAGTCAACCATATTCAATCAAAGTAAAGTAAATTCAACCATAGTCAATCATATCCAATGAAATTCAACCAAAACCAACCAAATTCAACTGAATTCAAAAGTCAAACAAGGTCAACTAATAGTCAATTAAGGTCAAGATAATCAACCATAGTCAAACAAAGTCAACTAAAGTCAACCAAAGAGAACTATAGTTAACCATAGTCAAAAGTCAACAACTTCAACCAATATCCAATGATGGAAAAACAAAGTCAACCATGGTTAGCCATACTCAACCAAGGTTAACCAAAGTGAACCATAGTAAGCAAAATTCAACGTCAGTCAATCATGGTTAACAAAAGTAAACCAAATTCAACCTTGTCCACCATAGTTGACCATGGTTAGCAAATAGTCAATTATGCCTAAATAAAGTCATCCTTAGTCGTCCATGGTCAAAGAAATTCAACTACATTTGACTATAGCCAACCATAGTTAACCTTATTAAACCAAAGTCAACCATAGTCGAATTATAATCAACAATATGATTTTAAATTTAACCCTTGTGTGACCCATAATCAAGCCAACAAGTCAACTATGGTCAACCATATGATATTAATCTTAACTAAAGTCAGCCATAGTCAACCATGGTCAACCTTAGCCAACTATAGTCAACCATGGTTAGTCATAGTCTACGATAGGTAATTAGTCAACCAAAGTCAACCATCATCACCCATAGTCAACTATGGTCAACCATAGTTAGCTAGAGCCAACCAAAGTCAACCATAATTAACAATAGTCAACTATGGTCAACTGAACAATTGTGGCCAAACAAAGTCATCCATAATCAACCTTAATCAATTATGTCCAAACAAAGTCAATCGTAATCAACTATGGTCAACCATAGTCAAACATATTCAATTAATCAACCGTAGTCAAAAGTTAAACAAGGTCAACAAATAGTCAATTACAGCTAAACAAATTCACCCATAGCCAACCATGGGAAACCATAGTTAATATTAGTCAATTAATAGACCAAAGTCAAGCATAGTCAAACAAAGTCAACCTTGATCAACCATGGTAAATCATTGTCAACCATAGTTAACCAAAGTCAATTATGGACAACCAAAGCCAACCATAGTCAACCAAGGCCAACCATAGTCAAACAAAGTCAGCCATTACGAACCATAGCCAACCATGGTCAACCAAGCTCAACAAAATTCAACCATGGCTGACCATAGCCAACCATATTCCTACCAGGTCAACCATGGCCAACTAATAGTCAATTATGGCCAAACTAAATCAACCATAGTGAACCATTATCAACCAAAGTCAATCATGGTTAACCATTGGAAATCATAGCCAACAATGGTCAACCTTGGTTCAAAGTCTACCTTAATTTAATGTTAAATATGGATTAATATTAACCATGTCGAAACATGGTATAAATAATTGCACTTATATTATTATTGTTTAATTTTAATTTATTTATATATTATTTATTTATTTATATTATTTTTTTTCAACCGAAAAAAAAAACGTACTATTGTTATTCATCAAATCAAATAGTACAAAGATATTCACCTTTTGTAACCAAGGTACAATCTGGATTTACATGATAGTGGTCTATCAATCTTCTCAAAATTTACATCACAGTCCATACAAAATTTTACATCCAGGAATAACTATATCCTAACAAATTAAGGCCACCAAAAACTTGTCATAGACACTATAGAAAAAGAAAATATCACTAGAATCCAGCATTCTGGATTCCATCCATTCCTCCCATATTAATAAACCTTCGGATCCTTTTAATGCCTTCTTGGATAAATCATCAGCCTTGCCATTGTGCTCACGATAGATATGTGTAAATGTGATCTGAACCTGCATATCTATCTCCATACGAACTCGTCTGCACCAATGAGTAAGAGCAACAACATTTAAATCAAATTCCTTTGTAGCCCACTTGATTGTTACCCTCAAATCACCAAAAACCATCATATTCACCAAACCAAAAATATTGGCACATTTCAATACACACTAGAGGGCTAAAAGTTCAGCTTTCATATTACTGCGCCTCCCACAATTGAGACAAAATGTATAATAATGTCCTTCATTCAGAAATATGACACCCCCTGCCCCACACAATCCATCCTGTGAAGCACCATCAAAGAAAAGTGTAGGCTTGTTAACAATGAAGGAGAATGGCTCTACACTTCTCACCACAGCTGGAACAGACATATCAGAAAATAGCTGTGTAACCTTTGTGACAATAATTCCACATGAAACAACATCCAGCACAATATCCTGAAAAGTGCATAAATTCCGAAAATACCAGAGAGCCCACGATATTAAAATAGGGACCTGAATAGTCTCTTTGGACTCACGAAACCAACTCAGCAAGGCCTCACCAAAATTAACCTTCCCCCATACCCTAGTGATAGCCAGCTTTGAACAACAGTACTCCTAGACTTTTTCACCAAATGAACAAAAACCAAACAGATGATTGATGGATTCCGAATTTTCCTTGCATAATATGCACCAGTTTGGTCCTTTCCATCCATGCTTAGAAAGGTTATCCCAAGTCTTTAGTGTACCCTGAAAAGCATGCCATAAGAATATCTTATGTTTCAATGCAATATTCCACTTCCAAATCTTTCTATACCACCAATGTTGAGGATAGATAAATTTCTCCTGCATAATCCTGACATATGCATATTTTGCAGTGACAATACCAGTCTTATCATTTCCAGACCATACCAACCTATCATCCCGATCTGATAAATTAATGCCAGCCGCTGCAAGTGATCTAACATATAAGTCCCAAGCAATGGCATCATCACCAATCAGACCCAGATTCGAGGACTGTAACCAATAAGTCTGACCATAAGGATTTCTGATACGATCTAATTTGTTCAGACCATATATTTTCAAATAATCAAGGATCCAATTTGCAAGATAAACAGGATCAATAATGCCTAGGATATCATCTCTACCAATCCTGATGGACTTCCCATTACCTACATGCCAATTCAAATCTCGAATAATCCAGCCAGAAACTTTCAGCAGACCACGCCATAAAGGAGAACAACCAGAACACACTGGCATATTCAATCTGATCCAATCCTCTATATTCATATTAATATACTTAACAAAGGAAATCCTGGACCAAGGATTAAAATTAAAGAGACACCTCCAAAGACTCTTTGCCCTAAGCGCCAAGCTGAAGGATCTTAAATCCTTGATACCCCAACCTCCGAGCACCTCAGGTCTGGATACCGATTCCCATCCCGTCATTACCAGAGATGCTTTGTCAATACCACCAGACCACAGAAAATTAAAGATCAATTTTCGGATCACATTTAAAATATACGTGGGGTTCTCAAGAAGGGATAACCAATAAACAGGAAAGCCAAGCAGAACAGCCTTTACCAGAATAAGTCTTCCTCCCACAGATAGCAATCTAAAAGCCCAATGTGATATCCGAGCCTCAAATTTACGAACCAACCACCACCAATCTTTGATCTGATAATTGTTTGGTCTCAAGAAGAAACCCAAATACTTGAGGCCTTCATCTAAAGGATAGCATTGATAAGGCAGTAATGAAGTAATACCAAATCTTACTGCTGAATCCACATTATGATAATAGAAACTAGACTTTACTGGACTAATCTTCATCCCCGAAATTCTGCAGAAGCAATTCAAGATATTCCGAATGACCCCCCACTCCGCAGCAGTAGCCAACCCAGCCAAAAGTACATCATCCACAAAAATAAGATGTGAAATAATACAATCAACTCCCAGATCAATACCTTTAAGCAAACCTTCCTGTTTAGCAAAATTTAACATTCGGCTAAGAGCATCAACAATCAACAGGAACAGCAAAGGGGATAATGGGCACCCTTGCCTTATACCTCTAGAACACTTGAAAAATGACGAAGGTGATCCATTAATCAAGATGGCAATGCTAGCAGAAGTAACACATGACATGATCCAATTAATAACTAGAGGAGGCATTCCAATTTGGATCAAAATAAGTCTCAGGAAAGTCCAATTAACCCTGTCATATGCCTTTTCCAAGTCTAATTTGAGTAACATAGCACTGATTCTTCGACTCTTAATGGAGTGAAGAAGTTCCTGAGATGCCCCAATGGCATCATGAATCTGCCTGTTATGCAAAAATCCAAACTGTTCTGCAGTAATATGAACTGAGAGGGCCGCTTTGATTCTTTGTGCAATAATTTTTTATACCAATTTATAAGCCAAATTACACAATGCAATAGGCCTATAATCACCAAATGTTTCAGGCTTACCTTTTTTTGGTATCAGAGTAACAAAGGATGAATTCAATGCACCTGAAGAGAAACCCTGCAACCTAGTATACTCCACCATTTTCAATAGATCAGGACCCATAAAATCAAAGAAATGAGTATATATCTCAACTGGCCACCCATCAGGGCCAGGACTTTTCTCACCAGCAAACAGTTTCAAGGTTTGTTCCACCTCCTCAAGAGTAACCTCCCTGCCGAGAGAAGCTGCCTCATCATCATCAAAGAAACGGGGAAAAAGTCCAACAATTTTGATTTGTTCCCTAAGATCACAATTGCCTTCTTCTCGATAAATATTCCCAAAATGTTTATAAGCTTCCAGTTTAAGAACCTCATCGCTAGAACAAATATTACCATCAGCATCAACCAACTCCCAAATAACATTTAAATTACGACGAGCCGAAGCATATTTATGGAAAATTTTGGTGTTTTGATCACCATGTTTTATCCACAACACCCGACTTTTTAAACGCCACTCCATCTCCTCCCTAAGAAGGATATCTTCTCTCTTCTTCTCCAGCTGCTTTACCAAATCAAAATCCTCCTGTTTCAACAAACCTTTAAAATTTTTCTTATAAATCCCACTGATCTCATCTTCAAGAATAACCAGATCCCTCTTATCTTCTTTCTTCCTATGTTTTACCCAATCAGTAACCACCCTTTTAAGACATCTCATTTTGTAGCAGAAAATATCTAATGGATTTTCACCCTCCACATCAACAGAAAACCAGTGATCCTTTATCAATTTGCAAAAATCTTCTTCCAACAGCCAAGAATGATTAAATTTGAAAGGAACATTAGATTTGTTCCCATATTCATCAAACTGGAGATAGACTGGCCAATGGTCAGAAACCTTATGCTCATGAATCCAGGTCCTATATCTATGAAAATTCTCCAGCAAAGAAGCATTAACCAAGAAACGATCAAGTCTCTTGTGAACACCTTCACCTCCCCCTCTTCCATTACTCCAAGATGGACTCAGTTTCGACGGCAAAATATCAATCAGTTCATGTTTCAACAGGAGATTGTTGAAAAAATCCGCCAGGGGATCAATTCGGACCTTTCTACCCCAAATCTCCGAGGGAGATAAAGTAAAATTTAGATCTCTAGCGAAAATAAGCTGCTTATCATTCAAAATACTAGAATCTGACAGGGATTCCCAGAAGCTCATTCTGTTCGAGTAGGGAGCGTAGCAATTAAAAACTGAGATACCAAGATTCAAACCAAGACAATGACCTTTTAACAAAATCCCCCACCTAGTCCTAAATGCAGTAAAGGCATATAACTGAGGATTCCATGCGACCACCAAACCCCCAGAAAGACCTGAGGCATCCACAGCCGAAATTTCCCAATAAGGTAGAATACTACCCAATTTGGCAACTGCATCCACACCCGAGCACATAAATTCTTGAAACAAACAAATACCAGGTCTAGTAGCTTGTAAGAGGTTGGACAGGGCCCTAGCCCTCAAAACCCCACCCAACCCGCGTACATTCAGAGAGATGATAGACATTAAGAACTATCCATCATGGGCTTCAGTTCTCTAAGACCCATCCCCAAATCACTTACAGAAACATTATCCTTCACATCAACACCCCCAATCTGCAAAGACCTATGATCAGACCCTTTTTTCTTTTTTTTCCCTTTCCTAATCGTCACATTCTGAAACCTGGGAGGAATAGACAAAACAGAGGAGTCCTTAGCAGGGAATTTTGAGAAAATGTCCAAAGGTTCCAGAGCACACTCCCCCCCGACACTGCATTCCCCCAAACACTCAGAAACAACAATGTCCACCCGTTTTTTCCGAACAATCCTCAACCAAAGCATGTCCAGGATGATCTAGAGAGGAAACAGAATCAATCTAGGTATCCCCACAAGTGTCATCATCCAAAGATGTGCCATGACAAACATTAGGAGGGAAAGACTCATCCTTACCAACAGAAACAGGGTAGCCAACACCCCCATCCAACCCAAGAATAGTCTCGGACTTTGATAAACCATGTCAAAGCTGAACAACCCCCATGGAAATCCATCTGTCTAAATCCAATTCTTTCCCAAAGATAAATTCTAAATCCTCATTAGTAATATCAGTATAAGCAGCGTCTAGGATAGGATTTAACTTACCAGTAATCGGGGTTTTCGGAGAGTCCAATTTCTGAGTAGCCGAAACATTTGGAGCAATGTCCAGCCGGTTCTCCATCTTCGGGCAAGACGATTGAAAAGGGCATTTCGCCCTAGTGTGACCAACCTCTCGACAAAGGAAACAACGAAAAGGGATCCTATAGTAATCCAAAATTTGAGTCCAGCAGCGCTTCCCCCATTCTATCTCAATGGCCGTCGACAAACCTAACCTCAGGTCAACTTCCACGAGCACCTTCGCATATCGTCTGTCAATGCCGAAGATAGAGTTCTTATCAACCTTTATACATTTTCCCACTTTGTTTGCAATTCCAGCCACAGTTTCCTCCGTCCAGATTTCGATAGGAAGACCGGGAACAATCATCCACAGATGACGGATACCCTGTCGCTCGCGAATGGGATCAAAATCGATATGCCAATGCTTTAAATTCAATGACCCATCCTTAAACAACCAAGTGCCCTCCAGAATCCGCTTCATAGTCTCAGCAGAGGGAAAAATAAACAAAATCCATTTATTCACCAGTAAATTGATCCTCGGCGTATTCCCCACAAGCGGCAACCAGTTACATTTAACCCACTCGACAATCTCCACCCTAGAACCAGATGCATATTCCAAGCGGCCAACCAACGCATGATCCGCAAGCATTTCTACCCTGTCTAAATTAGCAGCCACAGGGATAACAAATCTTTCCACACCTTCCT
Source organism: Larix kaempferi (assembly GCA_027924585.1). NCBI lineage: Eukaryota > Viridiplantae > Streptophyta > Pinopsida > Pinales > Pinaceae > Larix > Larix kaempferi. The sequence goes on from BSBM01000506.1 coordinate 5,323,608, forward strand.
GAGCTTTGAGAGTTTTGGTCCTCCTCCTACATTTTGCCTTCTCCCCCAACAGATTAGGGTTCCTGTCAAACCATCGTGCCGGGGGAGAATGGGTCTCAGACCGAAAACCTAACTCCTCACCGAAGAAATGACGAGGATGTGGAGAAACCCCATCTACAAGAGACATCTTTTCTCAGACCACCTGCTAAACCGGTAACACCCACACTGTCCGAATCTTCCAAAGAAAGTGACACCTCCCCCAAATCCGCTGACACCTATCTCCCGAACTTTACCTAGATACCTGTAGCCAAGTACGCCCCACTCATATCCGTCCACATCCAAAAAGGTTCCCCAAACAAACAGATCCGGACAATTTTGCAGTCCCATCCTGCAAAACCCTAGAAAAGACCTATTTATATTATTTAGTTTCTATGTTTTCATTTATAAATATATATATTTTTAATATTTTATAATAATAATAATAATAATAATAATAATAATACATCATTATTTCCCCGCACACTGGCCGTCAACTATAAAGTCATATTAATTAATTAATATGGCTTATATATGTGATTGACGTATATCAACCACATTTAAATGTGTAGCCATGGTTGATATACGTTAATTTGCGTATATAAGCCATATTAATTAATTAATATTGCTTGCTAGAAGTAAATTTTGGTAGTCTATACAAGTTTAATTTTGTATGTTCGATATATGGTTGGAATACATGATTGTGAGTGATCTACATAAATTAATATTTTTGGACGGGCTTGATAGGGAAAGTTCTTTGAAACTGTAAATCTTGGATACTTATGTATATATTAAGTCATCTTCGATTTCATAAATAAATAACAAGATGATGTTTTTCTTTTAAAATAAAATAAAATCATAGATATATATTATTTACTTATTATTGTATATATTTTACCCATATATATATTTACATATATTATCTCTCTTTTTATTAATATACTAGCACAACAATTGTAGTCCACCTCAAATTCTAAGATATAAACACTTGTGTGTGTGTGTGTGTGTGTGTAAGTGAAAGTAAAAACAATAGATCTTCCTTATCTTTCACGTGAAAGAGTCCTACTATGTTGTCAACTCCATGAAATTTTGGATATAACTGGTCTCCTATAGTATTATGTTTCATTCATATACATTGATAATGTTATCAATGTAAAGAGGATATATGAGGTCTTCGGGAAGGACATTGATTCTTTTGGTAAGAGTAGGCGAATCACTCTATTTTGGGAGGTAGTTCTGTATATTAAGATAAAGTCAATCTTTTTGAATAGTACTTTGGTTAAGATTATTCATAATTTGAAAGATGTCGGCAAATCGATTTGCATAACCTTTATTAGTCTAATATATTAGACAAATATAGCTAAATATTAAACAACTAACATAAATGGGTGGAGGAGTTAGTACTATTTTTAATATGATAACAAATGGTCTTCCTATTTTCGAAGTATCCTTCACGACCCCAAGAATGAGATGACACGTGCATAGCTAAGAAAGGTTCTTATCAATAGTAATGAAATTATTGACAATACTCAGTAAAAATATTGAATGTAATGGCTTGAATAAGCGAGGCAACTCCTAACGTTTTTGTAAGAAGGAGTCAGGATGCATCGATATAATGACCATTAAAGTATGGACAAACGGGTTGGTGATTTTGGTTATTAGTGTTTTATATGGCTCATTTAAATTTGTATTTGGTGAATGAAAAATTATTAAAATGAGAGGTTGCATTGTTCAAATTGCAATTTGAAATATATGCATTGATTCGGAGTATGATAATTAATCCAAGATTGCAATTTGTAAATTTGTTGAAATCAGGGTTTTACAATGAATTAAGATGTCCTACCAGATTTTGATCAAAATGTTAAATTTTCGATAATTTCATTCAATATTATCTAGGATCACTAAGAGAATAACAAGCACAACATAAAAATCACAAGAGACAATGGACACAAAGCATTTCACCAGGGAAAACCAAGAAGGTGAAAAACCCCGCAACTTCCTTGGAGATAAAATGAGCACCAATACAAAGATCACAAAGATCAAACCCCAAAAGATATATGTCTTCAATAGCTACTCCTCCTCTACTTGTGTGCACTCCTCTCTCTCAACTATGCGAGTTGGATGAGTGAGTGAATGAGCAAATAGAGAGAGATGCACTCTCTATTTATACAACAACTTAACCTGCCTTTAACCCTAACTGGGTCGACTTCCTAAGGAAGCCTAATAACCCATGCACTTGACTCATGCAGGGCCGACCCCACCAAGGTGGTCTAATAACCCATCAAATATAAGTTGCGACACTTACAATAATACTTGCGACACTTACAAATACAAATGATGACACTTCTGATTGGAAGAATAGTACATCTCCATTAGGAGTATAATAAAGTACAAATGTAATACATAGAAGAATATCTTCCGAAGTTACAAATACATCAACACTCCCTCTTAACTAGGAAGGTATTCTCTGGACACAGGAATCAATACATATAGTCACAAGTCTTCAATTATGTAGCTAGATCATCGTCACTGGATCACAGAGCATCATCATCACTGCTACTGTACTCATCATCTCGATCATTGGTTCTATCTCTTAATTCTTGTCGTCATAGGAAGTTCTATAGATCCAACCCTTTTTCATGTTGGATGTAGGCCTAGCCTCCTATAGGTCTTCATCATCTCTGCAAGCATGCCATCTAGTGGAATATCAGGACTGATTACGTGCGTCAACAAAACCTAGCAAGAGCATCCCAGGACTGATTACGAGCTTACTACTCAACCTATAGGATATACCAGGGAGCTCTTACATGTGGCCTCGCAAAACCTAGCAAGAGCATCCCAGGACTGATTACATGCCCAACACAACCTGCAAGATCTCCCAGGGAGCTATTATGTGCGACCAAGAAAGCAAAATCTAGCAAGAGCATGCCAAGACTGATTACGTGCCCAACACAACCTTCAAGATCTCCCAGGGAGCTATTATATGCTGTCAAGAAAAACCTAGCAAGAGCATCCTAGGATTGATTACGTGCCTAACACAACCTGCAAGATCTCCCAAGGTGAAATTACATGCTACCAAGCAAAACCTAGCAAGAGCATCCCAGGACTGATTACATGCCCGACACAACTTGCAAGATCTCCTAGGGTGAAATTATATGCTACTGCACAACCTCTCCATGGCCATAGAGTATCATCTTGGTACTCATGATCAACCTGATCATCTTCGCAAGGAGCATCATCTTAATGCTCATGATCATATTGATCATCATCATACAGTGCATCATCTTGATGCACATCATAATCACATGATCATCCTGATCATCATCATATATAGCATCACCCCGATGCATATCATCATTGCATGATCATCCTGATCATCATCATCTGGAGCATCGTCCTGATTCTCATCACACATGATCATCGTGATCATCACCATCTGGAGCATCGTCTTGATGCTCATCACACATGATCAGCCTGATCATCATCACCTGGAGCATCATCCTGATGCTCATCACACAGCACTTACATCCACAGCCATGGGAAGGATCCTCCTACCACCATGCTTGGAATGGCTCTTGTAAATGTGTCCCATTACTTCATCCTCGAATTATCTTCTATCTGAAGAACACCAAGCTTCTCTCTGAAGTACTCGAACTTCACTCTAGCTAGTTGTTTGGTCAACACATTTGCAATCTACTCATCTGTCGCAACATACTAGAGCTTTGCTGCTCCTCTCTGCACGATATCCATGATATAGTGATATTTGATCTCAATGTGCTTCAACCTGTCATGGAACACTGGGTTCTCACACAGCTTCACACAACTCTAGTTGTCATAGATGATACAAGTAGCATCCAACTGGAGATCAAATAAATATGACCGTATCTTCCTTATCCATACTGCCTCATAACTAGTTGAATAAGCTGCGACATACTCTGCTTCGGCTGTACTCAGTGCTACGCAAGATTGCTTCCTGCTAAACCAAGAGATCACACCCGATCCCATACTAATGCAACACCCCGAAGTGCTCTTCTTATCTGCAGCATTGCCTGCCCAATCTGAATTAACATAACCCTCCAGGTTAAACTTTTGATTCGCATCATACTTGAGCCCATAATCAATCGTACCCTTCAGGTACCTCAGAATATGCTTTACATCAATCAGGTGAACATGTCCAAGATCCGTCAGGAACTAGCTCAAAGTGTTCACCGCAAAGCAAATATATGGTCTCATTTTCGTCAAGTACATCAAGGACCCAATCATCTGACGATATATCGTGGAATCAACCGACTATGATGAAGTATCACTCAATAGATTCAGTTTCGATGCCATAGGTGTGGCCATGGCCTTGCAGTCCATCATCCCGAACTGCTTCAGGATCTCTATTGCATACTTCCCTTGTTTAAGGAATATTCCATCTACACTCTACCACACCTCCATACCTAGAAAGTAATGCATCATACCCAAGTCCTTCATCTCGAACTCGGTAGCAAGCTTCCTCTTCGTGTCGACAATCAACCTATCCTCACCTGTCACAAACAGGTCATCCACATACAATAGGAGTATCACTGGATTTCCTTCCTCAACTTTGTAGTAAATGTTGGAATCTGCTTTACTCTTGGTAAATCCTTAACTAGACAGGACGCTGTCTTTCCTGTTGTACCATGTCCTTGGTGCTTGCTTCAAGCCATATAAAGCTTTCTTCAATATGCACACATATGACTCCCTGTCATGTGTTTCAAAACTGAGTGGCTGCTCCACATACACTTCCTCTTCGACTAGGCCATTCAAGAAAGCTCTCTTGACATCCACCCGGTGTATCTTCCACTTCATCACTGTAGCCAGAGCAAGTACTCTTCTGATGGAAGTGTATCTGGATACAGGTGAAAAAGTCTCTTCATAATCTATCCCTTCTTTCTGGGAGAAGCCACGAGTCACAAACCTTGTCTTGTATTTCTCTATGCTACCATCTGCCGCATGCTTGATCTTGTAGATCCATTTGGAAGTCACAATATACTTACCTTCTGGTCTTGGGACCACATCCCAAACATTATTCTTCATGATCGACTGGTATTCCTTGACCATGGCATCCTTCCATTCTTTCTTTTATGCTACTTCTTCAGAACTGGAAGGTTCTTTGATCATTATTTCATAGAGTAAGGGAACATAGCTGGTGTGTGACCTTGTCCTTTTTCTTTCTTTGTGTTCCTCCTCTGGAATACCATACCTTTCTGCACCTTGGATGAGCTCTCTAGCCCATGTTAGTTTCGTCTTATGAGAGTTCTTCTCACGGGGTGGATCTGCAGGTTCTTGTGGATCTTCTATTTCACGATCCTCTTCGGAATTACTTCATTTATGGTGGTGTCTTGTATTATGGGTGCCCTCAGTTGTTCATTGTCTTCAACATGTGTCTTCCTTGATTTGATGTATGCTGAGTCTTCATCAAAAGTCATATCCCTATTGATGTCAATCTTCATGAACCCTAGAAAGTATATTCTGTATGCTTTCAAGATTTCACTGTAACCCACAAATATACCCTTCTTTCATGAAAGATCTAACTATGTCCTCTTTTCTTTTGGAACATGTGTATATAATGGACAACCAAATATCCTGAGATGGCTAACGTCTAGTTTCTTAGTAGAGAAAACTTCTTCTGGTGTCTTGTTGTTAAGTATCTTGTGAGGTGTTATGTTTTGCACATATGCAGTTGTCCTTGCTACTTCTGCCCATAGGTGCATGGGTATATCTTGGTCATGTAGCATTGCTCGTACTCCTTCCATGATTGTTCTATTCTTCCTTTCTATAACCCCATTTTTTTGTGGATTGTAAGGAGTGGTTAACTCCCTCTTAATCCCTGAATCACTGCATAATTTCTTGAAATATCCTGAAGTGAATTATCCTCCATTGTCGGACTTAAAGATCTTGATCTTCTTATCGATTTGGTTTTCTACCAAGGCTTTGAACTCCATGAACTTATCAAACACTTCATCCTTGTTCTTCAAGAAATAAACCCAAGTCTTCCTAGAGAAATCATCAATGAAAGAAACATAATATACATACCCACTCAGAGAACTGGATGACATTGGACCGCATATATCAGAGTGGATAGTTTCCAAGATTCATTTTGCCTTGCTTTCACTACATGGAAATTCCTTCTTTTTGTTCTTTCCTTCTGCACATCCTTTGCAAACACCTTCATGCTTTGACTGGATTTAAGGAAGACCTTCTACTTCTTTTCTTGCAATTGGTAGTGCTCTATAATGCACATGTGCAAGCCTTCAATGCCAAAGTTCACTTGGCTCCATGGATTCATGTAGCATGGCATGTTCAAGTTGTCCCTTCAATTTGTACAACCCTCCCTCTTGCTCTCCAATCACAACTGCATCATCTATGGTCTTACCTTTTGGCCACATAAGTACTTGGCCATCCACAAATGTAACTCTCATCCCTTTTGCATCCAAATATGATATGGAGAGAAGATTCTTCTTAAGTCCAGGTACATATAGAACATCTTGCATCTTTAAATACTTCCCAGAGTCTAGCTTGTAGGATGCTTCACCACTACCTTTTATAGGGTATTCATAGTCATCCCCAAGTTTTAACTTTTGAGGTGACTCATGTTCAGATAAATCCATGAAAGATTCTTTAAATGTTGTCATGTGTTTGGAAGTCCCACTATCAATAAGCAAATCATTACACCCATGTGTAACAATACCTGTGAGAGAAGAAATTAGAACATATTCTTCATCACTTGAAGAGTCTTCACTTTCTTCTCTATCCTTCTTCCTGGGAGGTTCATCATCCTCTGCAGTGTGAGCATGATGTCTCCTTCGTGTTGTTATTCTTCTTATTATTGTTGAAGTCTCTTCTATTCCTGGGACAATCTCGGGAAAAGTGTCCCTTCTCATTACATGTGAAGCATTTACCATGAGAGATATCTTTGTTAATGTTCTCCCTTTGATGATGGTGAGAATATTTCCTGTTATGAGATTTCTCCATCTTGAACTTACTTCTCTTGGTGTGAACAGTGAGGGCTTGGTCTTCACTTCCCATCTTTTCTTCTCGGGCCACAAAGTCTATTTTCTTCTTGTAAACATTCCTCCCATAGTATACTAAAAGAGATCAATTTCTTTCTTGCACAAATACCTTGGATTAAGGAGTCCCGTGACCTAGGTAGGCCATTCAATGTGGTCATCACAATTTCTCCATTCTCCACTACTTCATCCACAACTTCAAGTTGTTCTTTGATTTGAGAGACCTTAGTAAAGTAAGATTGGATGTTCTCTCCATTTTGGATCTTTACACCTTTCAATTGGTTCCACAGTGTCATCTTCTGATTTATATTCTTTCCTTCAAACAACTTGGTCAAGGAGTCAAACATCTCCTTAAGTGTCTTTAGGAAAAACACATGGGGTATGGGATGATCTTTGATAGAATTGACAATGATTCTCTTGGCCTTGACCAAGTTCTTCTTGTGTAAGGCCTTAGCCTCATCTCCCTCTAGAACTAGAACCTCTTCACCTATGTAGGTGTCCAATTCATTTTCTTCTAGGATTAACCCAATCCTATACTTGCATGCTTGAAATTTATCAGCCCCTTCAAGCATATCCTCAAGCTTGGTGTGGTGATACATATTAATGAGAAACTCAAATGGAAATAAAATATTTATGTTTTACCACTTGATTTGTTGAAACTGTATCTGGAGCTGGATTAGGGTTTGTTAGAGAAACCCTAAAAATTCAAACTTCTGATTTGATGGAAAGGTGCACCTTGCTGAGCTGATCAAGTTGGTATACTTCAATTTTGAAATCTGCAAAAATTTGACCCCTCAAAATTGACTTTGAAACTTTTGGATCTAGAGTTTCTGGTTTTTTGGTCAAAATCCCGAACTAGGGTTTGATAAATCTAGGGGTTCTGCCCAACCAAAAAGTTTGAAATTGGTCTCTAAACTTTGATTTTTCTAAGGAGAATCCAGCCGTGGTCTCATATTCCAACAATTCCAACTTTCTCCAAAACCCTAATTTCTCGCAGCAGTGAAAGGCCAAAAATTGAAAATGCTTAGAATTGAATTCTGTCTCGATAGAAAGATGCACCCTTGCAAGGAGAGTCATCCTAGCCTCCTTCCTTTGATGATCTGTGGAGAGAAACCAACCGATTAAGAAGCCCTAGCTTCTGCAGCTGTAGTGTGTCTTCTCCCTAGTCTTGCTCTGATACCATGTTAAATTTTTGATAATTTCATTCAATATTATGTAGGATTACTAAGAGAATAATAAGTAGAGCATAACAATCACAAGAGACAATGGACACAAAGCATTTCACCAGGGAAAAACAAGAAGGTGAAATACCCCGCAACTTCCTGAGAGATAGAATGAGCACCAATACAAAGATCACAAAGATCAAACCCCAAAAGATAGATTTCTTTAGCAGCTACTCCTCCTCCACTTGTGCGCACTCCTCTCTCTCAACTATGCGAGTTGGATGAGTGAGTGAATGAGCAAATAGAGAGAGAGACACTCTCTATTTATACAACAACTTAAACTGCCTTTAATCTAACTGGGTCGACTTCCTAAGGAAGCCTAATAACCCATCCACATGACTCATGTAGGTCCAACCCCACCAAGGTGGTCTAATAACCCATTAAATATAAGTTGCGACACTTACAATAATACTTGCGACACTTAAAAATACAGATGAGAACACTTCTGATTGGAGGAATAATACATCTCCATCAAATATAATAAAGTACAAATGTAATACATAGAAGAATATCTTCCAAAGTTACAAATACATCAACACAAAATGAGGAAAAAAACATGAAATAATGAAGTATATGATATCCCTTTATATGAAGTTAGATATTAATACAATTAATAACATTAAAATGGCATAAGGACCATTGAATAATACACGGAAGCACCATTTCAATCAATGCTTAAATTCATGCACATGAGTACAACACCTAAATAGTGAACTATATGAGGACCCCTTATATGAAGTCATATGTTATGAAAATAAATAGCATTAAAATGGAAAGAAGATCATTGAATGATACAACAAAGTCCCATTTCAATAACATTAAGATGACAAGAAAACCATGGAATGATGCAGTGAAGTCCCATTTCAATCAATAATTGAATTGATGCACATGAGTACAAACATTGTGTATCTATATAAGTTAGGGATATAAATGGATCTAATATTGAAATGATAAGATACAATTATTTCCTTAATATAATATATTGATGAATTTTCTAACAAAACATCACTTCATTGTTTTTAATAGGATTTCTGCTAATGAATAAATGAAATTGATGAAAAATGTTTACCTCAATATTTTAAAAAATATTTCTCACTATTAACAAAGCATGACTAAAAGGATCAATGTTAATTTCTTCTCTCTTTATTATTATCTCAGCAATTATCACCTTTAATGTATGTATACCTCCAAAATCCTTTAACTTAATTTCATTTCTACCTATAATCTTTTCAAATGCTTCTGAAAGCAACATATAAAATTGCTTATTTGAACTTAAAATATATCCTCTTCCATTAGGAAAAAGGTCTATACTTTTTGATAAATTAGTTGAGAAGGAGATTATTCTATCAAAATGGTATATGTTTAACAAAAGTATGTCTATATTCTTTGTTGTCTAGCATTTTCAACTTAGATTCATTAATTTCAAATATCTATGACTTTTGAAGTGGAATTTCCTATTACCATATTGATTTCTAGCTTTATTTATTTTTCTTTATAATCACATCTCAACAAAAGGATTATTGGAAAAAATCAAGATGGTAGCCAAAGAATACACTTGGACCCAACTTCTCAATCATGAGTAGGTTTCCTTCCATTGTGGTTCTTGCTTCAAAATAAGAAGTATTGCAATGACTATGGGAATAATCCAAAATTCCAAAATTCCATCATACCAGAATCGTTGAGTAAACCCACCTAGTGGAATGGGCTTGCAGCAAACAACCATCTAATCATGAAATATTATATGTAAGCGGGGTCATTCTAAGAATTGCAATAAATGAATAAGCCCCTTCAATGTGGCAATTCTTCAATGCAAGAAGGGAAAATAGAGAGAATAACTACCAAAAAAATAAAGAAGGCCCATCTTCTTTGGGAAAAAAACTACTACAAGAGGGAGAACAAAGACTCTAAGAACTCCTCCTCCCCTTCAACTTCATAGGGATTTAACAACACGCATGATATAGATGCCAAGCTTGAATATGTGAATATAGATAAAGTAACATCTCCACTAGCAAGGGCCATAGATATATGAGCCTCTCCTCTCAAATCCCCTCTCCAACACTTAAAAAAAACCTAAAAAACCACCCAAATGGGACGACGTAGCAAATAAAGAGAATGAGATCTTAAAAAACCTCAAAAATTTAGCAAGCTAAGACCAAATCCTCTTGGACAAGGAAGTGAACAATGATGAAGACATAGAAGAGGGTGAGTTGTAAGAGCCATTGACAACAATTCTAAGACAAGTGACAGGATGCATTCAAGAAAAAAACAACCCCATTAAAAATAATAGCATTGTGGTTGGGCAAATCATTCTTCTACCCACTACTAAAATTAAATCCAACTAAAGTTTAAAACAAAATCTATTTCTTTTGTATCTCATTATGCATGTGTTAATTCTTCTCTAAATAACTAAAGCGAGAGAGTTTAACTCGTTAGAATGCAAAAGCACAATAAAAAAAAGGAAACAAACACTTTAACATATCCCTTAATCTCACAAAACCACCTTCAATCATCTATTAAGTAAAAGGTAAGAATCCTGAATCTAGCTCCCAAATTGCAATAGAAAAAGGAGTTCGTACAAAATGTGAATCAACGAAATTGTCATATGATTAATGACAATTACATGAATCTATTTTTGACTATTCAGGAAAGTACGATGGTTTGGTCAGCTGCAATTCAAATCGCAATTTTAGTAATTAAAATTGCTGAAATTGCAAAACTACAGAAATAACAATTTGTGGGGCATTTTAGTTACTCTCAATTAAATTATTAATTGATTTTTTTCTTTCACAATTTTGTCCACTTGACAAGGACAGCACCTCTTTGACACGTTATTTGATTATTTGAGCATATGGGCTTTGCATAACTTTGGTAAATAAATATTAAGAAAAAATCAGAATAACTTATTTGAACTACATAATATTTAAATTAAAAACAAGTGAAATTAAGAATAAAACTAATTTACAAATAAATAAAATTCTGTACATTGATAATAAAATAAGTTATTAAAAAAAACATTGGTTATGTGGTAAGGATGTATAGCTCAAAATTATAATTATTTGTAGGTTATTAATAAATTGTTATTATAGTGGTTCAAACATGCAAATAAATAATCACTTTAGATATTGCAAAACACAATTTACTTTAGGTATAATAAATTAAAATTGGCAATAAGTACAAATATGGAAAAATACATACTAATCAAATTAGTTTACAAATAAATTACATTAACCAAAAAATCATTTCTATTAATAATAAATTAGTAAATAAAAATATGGTTTAGAAGTGGAAAAATAAAAAATAAATAAATAGATTAATAAATTAGCTAATTAAGCTTTAAAAAAATTAATAATATTATTAAAATTTATTCATATGAAGTTTTGTTTACAGTGATTTGTAAATTGTCCTTAAAGATTCTGTATTATACAAAAATTATGGAGGGGGCTTAGGCCTTTGAAAGTTTTGTGAATTTCTTTGTTTACGATCTTTAGCCCTTGGAAGTTTTTTGTTTTACTAGTCTTATCATAGATGTTATATGCTATATGTATACTTTGACACTTATGTATGAACAGTTTTGTAATGATTAATATCTTTCTTTGATTCTCCATCTTAAACTCGTATTTATCAAGCACGAAGAGAGATCCAATTTCTTGAGGTGTATTTCTTTTTTAAAATTTAAACACAAGAAATTTGATCTCTCTTGATTTGTAGATCCAGATTTAAGTTTTAAGTTTTTATTTTATAAACTAACATCTATTTTTCAATTACTTTTCATAATATTTTATGAACCAACATGGATTTTTTTTTAAATACTTTTCATAATTTTTTATTTTATGAGCTGACATAATTTTTTTTAATTATTTTGTTACAAACATTACATCACGTTACAACATCTCCCCCATAATGGGCTGTAGAGCACCTCTTTTCACTATGCATTAAATAGTAAGAAAATATTTTTTATTTAGGTTTTATTTTTTAACAATTTAGAATGTTATAATGTTAATATTGACGGTAATTAAATATTTAATAAAAAAATACAACAATTTAGAATGATACCGTAGGCCTCTTTACGGCTGCTCAGGAACAGCATCATGGGTTTGAACGGGTTGGAGTCCCAGGATGAAATTATTCGGTAGGCGGAGGCCAAAGTGATCTCCAATTCGGCCGATTTACCAGGTGGGTTGCCAGGATTTTTAGGAGTGGACTGTCTGTCTAACACGGTTTTCGAACGGGGAGTGGCTTGTCTGCCTGTCTCTCGTCATGTTCGGAGAGACGCCCACGGATTTAACTATATGATGTGCCGTTGCAACTTCTCTGTTTTCTCCTCCTGTTGCTACTGCAAGTATCTCCATTGAAGTGTATATATAATGAGTATATAATATGAACAGATTGCCCGGGATGTTCCGAGTTCGACAGACAATCGTTAGGGATTCAACATAAAATCATGTCAACAGAGAAACCTTGCAGAGTCCGAAATTGGAAAACTATATATATAATAAGTATATAATGTGAACAGATTGCCCGGGATGCTTCGCAATTCAGCAGAGAATTGTAGGAACAAAGAGCCCGAGATTGAAAAACGCACCTACAATTCAATTTGGGCAGAATACTCTGACACAAATTCACACTGCTTCGAGCACAGAAATCCTGGTATGAATCGCACAATGAATTATGAGAAATGAGCGACCATTAAACCTTGTGAAACACGAGAGAGTCCAGAACACTGCATATTGATTCAGAGCCAGGGATGCTTTCATTAATAAAAATATGATGTACCAAATCTAAATGGCAAATGTATTTTTTACAATTTTGAATTTTGAAATTATTTTTTATTTTTCAAAATTTCATATTGTAAGTAGGACAATTAGTCAATTCATTGTCAAATCATAGTTTTAACCAATCATAAAATAAGACATTCAATTTTAAAATATTTAGTAAATCATTTTCATTTTAAAAATATTAAATTTAATATAAAATTATTAAAACACATTTAAAAACATAATAGTTTTTAAAATTATTAATACAAAACTCAAATAATAAATAACACCAACCTATTAGTCTGCCTGGCTGCAATGTGTTACCCAAGGCATACTGTCCATGTTACATTCTGGAAGGCCAAAAGGGAGATGACGCCTCGGAAAGACGTCCCGTATGAAAGGAAAGGTTCGTATGAATGGCAAAGAATGAAATGAAATTATTAGGTTTCACAGGCTACGAGACTGGTCAGGTCTGTGTTTGATGAAATGCAGGCCGGATCCATATTATTACCATTCAACGTTGGATCCAGCTGAGCACGAGCATTTCGGCCAGTGATTCAAAACCGTCCACGTTCACTATAGAGTTAATGTCGATATCTTGTATCGCGTGAAGTTTCAAGTTCGACTGGACATCCTGGGCGGTAAATTGCTTGCAATAATTTGGTAGTTCTATGGGTACAGATGTGGTGATAATGATGGCAATAAGACGGCAGGAAGGAATATAAGTTATAGATCTACAATGGATGGCTCATGGCCCTTCTTCTGCACACGCAAAAAGATAGAATTCCTCATCACCAGCTCTGTAATGATTTATATCGAGCGCCGATGACGTCTTTTCGGTTGCAGACCAAGAACGGCGCCGACGAAGAACTGTGGAAGCTTTGCGGCGACGTACGCTAAGCCGGAGAAAAGGGATTGAAATATTATTTCTTCTGCTGTGACGGGACTTGTAGTTATCTATCCAGATCATAACGTAACCCTATTCCAAGCAAAACGATAAGATATCGGCCTCACTGATTGATGTGATCCTAATATTAAAAGTCTTCGATCTTCCCTCTGGCCTTGGAGTGCAAAAGAAAAAGCCAATCTCAAGTAATCCCGGAATTCATGAACATGATGGTCCATGATATGAGTATATACACCGTAATTTCCTCCCTTTAGCTCTCTTATTACTATGATACACAAATTTCCATCGCTCAGATTCTATCTTGAAAATTATTATTATATTTTCATTGGATGATGACAAAACTTAATAGAAGTCATGGAGGACAGTTATTACTTGTTATTGTTTGTTGATATTAACCAAAGCCACCACATCATTTAAGTTATTTGTCAAAATGGCATACAAGCCAACCATTATTGGTTGTTATTCACGTTGATCCATCATAGTTATTTAAGAAAAACCACACTATCTGAAATGATAACGCATGGGTGGTTCCAAAGGAATAGACTTCCACTCTTGAGCTTCCAATAGCTTCCCAAGTTACATAACTTGGGGTCCCATCTTAAATTTTGAATCCAAGATCATTGGTCCTAATGCACTCTTCCTTAACCATGAATTTTCTATTTTGAATTGGTTTTGACATTTTGGTTAGTATATTTTATTCACTTTTTTTATCTTGGAGTGATGCACCCTGTCACCAATGGTGTCATCATTCTATTGCATTTTGGAATGAAATCATTGATTCTGAGGTACTTCTTGATTTTAATGTCTTCACACTTTATTGATCCTTGAGTTTGTCTTGGTTCTTAGCTTGATTGTTTCATCAACTTCTAGAATTCCCCCAGAAGCAAACCTAACGCTTAGAAGTTTTTTTAGTCTTGCCCCATTTTAGAAAATGTTATGTTTGAGTTTCACTGAGGAAAGCCAATTTTGTCGAAAAGGGCTTTTTCCACCAATACATCACTTCATTTCTTGCCTACTCATCGTGTGTGTGAAAGCTAATGAGGGTCTCTTTTGACACGTTAGATGCAATAGAAAAAATAAAAAATAGCCATCCATCAACTTACATGGATATTTTGAGACACATACACAATGAATCTTGCGACAAATAAAAAAGATGAAACTTAGGAGATTGAATGGCGTTTCCGAATATATAATTTTTTTCTATTGAAATTGTTCTTAACTATCTAAAGTTTGATCTTTCTTAATATACACTTTTTTTTTTGGACAAATTATAAGGTATATGTTTTTGTGGGTGCATCCATTGAGTGCCTAAATGATGGAGTCAAGTTACAAAAATTGGTAGACATATAGAGAACACCTAGTACTAGTGCACCGATATTTTTTCAAAAAAAAAATAATAAATTTTAATTTTTTTTAATTATCTAAGTGATCGAACCTCGAAAATAGTACACCAAGTGTGGGTGCAGAATTTGAAGGTCTTAATGCAATTATTTCGAAACGGTTTTTTTATAGCATGTAGAGGTCGGTGTCTTTTAGTGCACCATACAATTTTTTTGTAAAATGGTTGAGAAAAAAAATAGTTATAGACGAAACACTAACAATATATTTTCTTAGTTGAGTCATGACACAAGAAAAATAAGCAAAAAAATAGAAGGCATAATTCATATTTTGGTTCTTGTAAAACTGCAGTATCATAAAGAAGGCATCACCAAATCTATATTGCTTTCTACATTATGGGTTGCAGTATTTATCCCTTCAAAGCAAAAAATTAACCTTGAATGGAAAAAGGCATTTAATTCTAATAAAATCACAGTCCATAGCATTTTTGAGCAATTTATAAAGTATAAAAGATAAAGGGAAAAATAGGTAATTCCATGGATGACAAAAACATTCAATGGAACTATGTTTAAAACATTAGCCAGATTCTACCTAATAGGCAAAATACAAAATTCAGAGAATAAAATATACATAATACTAGGTTTATTGTGTCTATAGTCGAATAAATAGCTAAGCCTTTGTCATCATTTGGCTCCATATACCCATTAAATTCAATAAAACAAAATCAAAACCATGTGCAAAGAATCGTTGGGTCATTTACAGACTTTGTGCAAGATTCTCAGGGCCTCCCCATTGTCTGCTACTACCCAGGAGCCACTAATGCATAATTCCTACAGCAATAGCCCTTCCTAAATTGAACTAATTCCTACTGCTTGCTCCTTAATATTCTTTTGGGATTGGTCAACCTTAAACAAAATAATAGAGAAAACTAATACTCGACCAACAAAAATGATCCAAAGAGTAACATAATCCCTAACAAAGGAAACCAGAACAACCTAATCCCCACCTAATTTCTAATTAGCTTCATTACTGAAAAATGCAAAGGAATTTCTTGAGAACTATTGAGTAGAGAACCAAAGTAAGCCCAAAGACACCAATAAACAATGTTATTAAGTTGGCCCAGTTTACCATATCACAAATAGAATTTCCTATGGATATGGCATTGAAGCTATGTTAAGTATATGCTTAATGACTCTTTTAATTTGAATTCTACTACCCACCCATCACAACAACAAACCATGTTATTGAAAGTAAAATTATCATACTCAAATTTTCCAAGGGAAAAGGCGAGAATTAGTTGCAGCCGAGAAGTAAAAAGGCCCAAGACCTTCCTCTCATTAGGAAGATAAATAATTGTTGACACAACGACTGTCGACAGGGGCTCATTTTACACTATTGTCAACAAACCATCAACCAAACTCCCTTATACACTGGCCCAGAAAGGTTTTACCATTTCCAGCGATACTCGTAGAGTGAGTGAAGTCTCACCCGAGATGCACATGGGGGCTATAGGAACCAAGTTTCCATAGTGGAGTAGAGGACATGCACTAAACAAACATTACACTCATAGAAAACAGAGATTATATCTTTTGCACTATGCTAACCTTTCATCATTCGCATAACAGATATTCACATCAGTGTGATCTAACTATTCATTAGTATAAACGGAAATTACCAAACCCATAAAGCATTAAACATCTCATCAACATTCGCAATCATCATCTAACAGAAACAAAGACAGAGATAGAACCATAATCGAACATCTTCACGCATTCATTAAAACTTGCAAAATAACCTTCGAAAACCAGTCAATACATCATATCGCAGATGCAAAATAGATCAACAACAAAACTCACAAAGTCGATTTCTCTATCCATCAACTTATCTCCTCTTATCTCTCCTTAGTATTATAATCACACTTCTATTTATACAAAACCAAATTTTTACAAAATGGTCCACATGACCCTTAACTACCAACTAACTACTTCCGCGCTTCCATGTTCTCCACGAATGAACCTTCTCCGCGGATTGTCCCTTTTGCGGATGTTGGCTTCTGTGCTTTCTGCGGACTAATCCCATACCAACAATAATGGATGGAAGAAGAAGAAATATTCAAAAGGTAAGAATGAGGAGGCATCTTTTTCTTGACTTTGTTTCTAAGAAAAACAGTCACGACACTTTATACAAGTCTACTGTGTCACAAGAAAGGACACCATGCTAATTAATGCTCAAATAAGCAAGTATTTGGAAGAGGTAAAGGTAAACAATCACTAAATCAATTTGCATCTAGTGCAGATAGTTTAATTGAAGTGGATGGGTTAGCACACATGTTAAGACATTGCGTTTGCCATGATTTCATTCATTTTACCTATTGTCACTTAGAAATAGCTTTTAAGTTCCAACCAAAGAACTCAAAGTTGTCTGGATATCTATCAGTAAGTAATTCCTATCAAGCTTCCTCTCACTTCAGAATTCGTGCATTCCAATGTTGAGATATTGTAACTTCTAAGAATATTATATTTGTACTTTATTATTTCGGAGATGTTGTTTCATTCCTCTGTGAAGAACCTATTGTATATCCGGAGATGTTTATTCCTCCGAGAGAATGTGGTAACTAGGGTTATTAGATCTCCCATGTAGGGTCGCCCCTGAGTTAGCTGTTTAGGGGTTATTAGACTCTCTTAGGAGAGGTTGGCCCAGTTAGGGTGAAAAGTCAGTTAGAAGATGAGTATAAGTAGAGGAGGTGTGTTCCTCGCTTATCACTCATTCACTCACTTGTGTATTGCGCATAGGAGAGAGAGAGATCTGCATAAGAGGAGAAGGAGCTCTTGTTTGGGGACTACAGCTTTGTATTGGTTGATTAGCTATATTGAGGAAAGATTTGCTGGGTTTTCTACCCCATGAGGGTTTCCCAGGGTAAATCTTTGTCTATCTTATGATTGTGTTTCTTTTAGTGATTTTGCTTGTCAATTTAGGCTAAACTTAACATGATATCAGAGCTAGTGTGAATAGGACATCTTTCACAAGGTGAAAATACCTCTCTCTTCTCCTCCGATGAAAATTAGGGTTTCTCCAAAAGTTGGAATTTTTGGATTCTGAGAGCATGGCTGCATGCTCCTCCTAGAAATTGAAATTCTGAGCCCTAGATCGAACTTTTTGAGTGGGTAGAACCCCAGGTTTTGTCAAAGCCTAGTTTGACTTCTGTACCAGAAAGCCAATAAACCAGAAAAATTGTGCACATGTGCACCAGTAAACCAGAAAAAAGTGCGAACCAGAAAACCAGAAACTCTGTTGCAGATCTGATTTGAAGGGTGAAAAGTTGAAGTTTCCAAAAGCAGAGTTCACCAGTCATCTCAATTCAATCAAGCACATCTCCTGGTAAGTTTTATTCTATCTTTTGAGAAACTTCAGTTTCTGTGACCTCTTGGATAAGATGGCTCCAAGCACTAAACTTGAAGACAGGCTAGAGAGTATATAAAATTTCTGGGCATGGCAATATAGGATTGGTCTGATTCTTGAAGAGAATGATTTTTCCCAATATATCAAAGATGAGGTTGTAGAACCTACGGAAGATGAAGCCAAAGAAAAGTATAAGAGGACTTTATTAGGGCAAAGAGAATCATTACTGATTTCATCAAGGACCACTTGATTCCCTAAGTGGCATCCAAGAAGACCCCAAAGGAAATGTATGATGCCCTAGGAATAATGTATGAAGGGAGGAACATCAACAGAAAGATGAATTTGAGAACTCAATTGAAGAATACCAAAATGAATAAAGGAGAATCTATTCAATATTATTTCACAAGGGTCTCCCAGTTCAAGGAACAACTAGAAGCCATTGGAGACACCCTTGATGAAGATGAACTAGTCATGACTGCACTCAATGGTCTCACTAGACCTTGGGAGTCATTCATCCAAACCATGTTTGCAAGAAAAGAAAGTATGAAGTTTGATGTGGTATAGGAGGATTGCATTCAAGAAGAGGCTAGGGTATCCAATAGAGAAGCCTTGCTCAAAGAAGATGACCAAGCTTTGGCCACTCACACTAGAAGAATAAGGAGTCATTTGAACTCCAAGAAGAATGGCCATAAGAGGTCTCATCCTCCTCATATATCTCAAAAGAAATAAGGAGTAAGTTAAGAAAGAGACCTCTCCTCAGCTAAATGTTACAATTGTCACAAACCAAGAAACTTTGCTAGAAATTGTCCTTCAAAGAAGAAGAAGAATCTTCACAAAATACATCATGCACATCTAGAAGAAGATGATAGTGAAGAAGAAGAGGAAAGGCCCAAAAGGAAGAGAGCTAAAATAGAAAAAGAAGATACAAAAGAGTATGTTCTATTCTCTGCACTCTTTGGGTCAGTAACACCTGGAGAAGATACATGGCTCATTGATAGTGGTGCTTCAAAGCACATCACAGGATAGGAGAAGACTCTCTCAAGTCTGGAAGAAAATACCTCTCCTCAGAAGGTATCCTTGGGAAATGACTATCAATATCTCATCAAAGGAATTGGTAAAGCAAGCTACAAGCTTGAGTCCGGAACTCCACTAAAGATGAAGGAAATCCTATATGTACCAGATTTGAAGATTGATCATAAAGGCACATGTCAAGGATGTGAAAAATGAAAGAATATCAAGAAACCATTTCCAAAGAGTGAGACAAAGACTAAAAGTACTTTGGAGTTGATCCATTTATATGTATGTGGACCAATGCCCTTCACATCCTTAAGTGGATTTGAATATTACCTTACATCCATTGATGACTACTCAAGGAAGACTTGGATATATTTCCTAAAAGGAAAAGATGAAGTCTTTGGGAAGTTCAAGGAATTCAAAGCCTTGATAGAAAATCACTCAGAAAAGAAGATCAAAATACTCAAGACAGATAATGGTGGAGAATACACTTCAAAGGATTTTGAAGTCTTTTGTAAAGAGGCTGGAATAAACAGGGAACTAACCACTCCCTACAATCCTCAACAAAATGGTGTTGTAGAGAGAAAGAATAGAACCATTATGGAAGCAGTAAAGACAATGATACATGATCAAGACCTACCTATGTATCTATGGGTTGAAGCAGCGAGGAAAGCAGTCTATGTGCAGAATAGACTATCTCATAGTGATCTTGATTTCAAGACACAGAAGAAGTGTTCATAGGGAAGAAGCCTGAGGTAAGTCACCTCAAGATATTTGGATGCCCAGTATACATTCACATTCCAAAAGAAAAGAGAACCAAGCTGGATCCTTCTGGGAAGAAGGGAATATTTGTTGGATATTGTAAAGCATCCAAAGCTTTCAGAAGATACATCCCGGGATTCCATCATATGGAAATAAGTAGGGATGTGACATTTGATGAAGAGGCAACTCTCAATAGATCTAGGAAGTGCCAGTATGAAGAAGTATATCAGGAAGATGCACCTTCCAGAATTACAAAAGATGCACCCACCCTTGAAGAGACAACGCCTGAAGACCATGACAATAACCCCTTGCCATAAACATATCAAGAAATAGAAAGCTAGAATGGGAAAGAGACATTATACAAGGATCAGAAAAGTATGGAGCTCCTGAAGGCTCCACTAGAGTGAGCAAGAAACCAAAGACATTCTCCAGCTATATGGCTTTGATGTGTGATCTTGTAGATCAATAACCCACTAGTTATGAAGAAGCATCTCATAAGAAAGAGTGGGTGGAGGAAATGACTGAGAAATACCAATCAATAATGAAGAATGATGTTTGGGATATAGTTTCCAAGCCAAAGGATGATAGTGTGGTATCCTCCAAATGGATATACAAGATAATGCATGCTACGGATGGTAGCATTGAAAAGTATAAGGAAAGGTTTGTGGCCAGAGGATTCTCTTAGAAAGAGGGAGTTGACTATGAAGAGACATTTGCACCAGTTGCAAGGTACAATTCCATAAGAAACATCATGGCACTTGCATCCATGATGAAGTGGGAATTACACCAGATGGATGTGAAGACAACTTTCCTGAATGGTGTGATTGAGGAGGAAGTGTACATAGAACAACCACAAGGATTTGAGGTTGAAGATAAAAGAACCCATGTATGCAAACTGAAGAAGGCTTTGTATGGGTTGAAACAAGCTCCTAGAGCTTGGTATGGAAGAATTTATAATTTCTTGACAAGCTTGGGCTTTACCAAAAGTAAAGATGATCCAAATATTTATCTCAAAGTTATGGATGATGAGCCTGTCATATTGTTGCTATATGTGGATGATCTATTTTTGAATGGAAATGTGAAACAGATTATCAAATGCAAGAAGAAGCTTTCTATAGAGTTTGAGATGAAAGATCTTGAATTGATGCATTACTTCCTAGGTCTGGAAGTGTGGCAGAGCCTAGAAGGAATCTTTTTCAACCAGGGAAAGTATGCGGTGGAGAGCTTGAAAAGATTTTATATGTTGGAATGCAAAGCCATGGCCACTCCCATGGATTCCAACTTGAAGTTGTTAGATGATGACTTATTAGAGATAGTGGATATGACTCTGTATAGACAGATTATTGGGTCATTGTTGTATCTGAAAAATACCAGGCCAGATATATGCTTTACTGTGAACACCTTGAGTCAGTATCTAGTAGAACCTAGACGTGTTCACCCGATTGCTGCAAAGCATGTGATGAGGTACCCAAAAGGTACGACAGACTATGGTCTACGCTATCTTGGAGATCATGACTTCATATTGTATGGCTACACATATGCTGATTGGGAAGGAAGTGTATTAGACAAGAAGAGCACATCGGGAGGATGTTATTGTCTAGGATCTGCTATGATCTCATGGTTTAGCACAAAGCAGTCTAGTGTGGCTCTCAGCACAGCTGAAGCATAATATATTGTTGCTCGCTCTGCTATTTGTGAAGCGATATGGCTTTGGAAGCTGGTATCAGGGTTATTTGACTTAGAGATGGACCCCAATGTGATCCTGTGTGACAACCAAAGTTGTATCAAGATGACAGAGAATCCAGTGTTTCATGATAAGTCAAAGCACATAGAGATCTGATATTTTTATATACGGGATATGGTGCAGAAAGGAGCTATCAAGATCGAGTATGTGAGCAATGACGAACAAGTTGTTGATATATTGACCAAACCTCTATCTCGAGTAAAGTTTGAATATTTCTGAGACAAGCTTGGTGTAGTTCAAAAGGACCCTCCTCAAAAGGGGGAGTGACATGGTCGTTGATGATGAGATTTCCTACATCGACAGAAAGTTCAATGATGTGGATACCTGTATTGATGAGAATACTATATGAGGTTACCTATTCCGACAATGAGGTCGATGATGAGGTTTCCTATTCGGTTGGGCTCAAGTTGGGACAAAGTTTTGGTAACACTTTTGATAAGCAAGAAAAGCTGAGCTGAGTGCAGCTCAGAAAAAGATCTAATTTTGTCTAAGTGTTGAGGGTGCTACGAAGTTGTGCACAGCATCCAAGTTTTGACCATGCTACGAAGTGGTGCGCAGCACCCGAATTTTGGAAGTACCACGAAGACCAGCGCTACGAGGAAGCAGTGTTGCGAAGCAGTTAGGACATGTGGAGCCAGTAAAGCAGAGTGTTGGACAAAGATTAGGTACAGGTACTGGATGGAGCAGTAGTGGTCTAATTTTGGAAAGATACTCCAGGAGTGCCGAGCGGCGGGCACGAGCAAATCAGGAAGGCGGCCAATGCACAAGTTTGTTAAGGAAAGGATAGCTCAGGGAAAGCGATGGCTTGGCATGCCTAGTGGGCAAGACCGTTAGAGATGCACGGTTCAGTGAAAGTGACCTGTTGGCACATGTGCGACAGGAAGGCCAATAGCAATAGAATGAAGACGTGGAGAACCGCCATGATGAAGTAGACGCTACCAGATGCTAGCAAGCTAGTTTAGGGAAACCGACACAATTTTGTAAACCCTAAGGGTTTTTGGGTTTAGGTTTTCAGCATTGTAAAAACATGACCTTTGGGCATGGTCTATTTAAGAGGACAATTTTGTATGGGATGGGGTTACTTTTGGTTGTTACATTTGTGGGTTCTGGATGTTGTATTGTAAAATCTCTTTTGACTTGAGAAGATTGTAAAGGCTCTACAGCTGTGTGTCCAGAGACCTATCTGAGAGGAAGGAGAGTCTGTAGTTGAGTGTGCAAACTAAGAACGGTTGTCCCCGTCCCTTTTTAAAGATATATATTACCAACCATTCTTGTGGAAGTAGCTTCCCATCCGAGGGAGTAAACCACGTTAAATATCGTGTTGTGCGATTGTGTTTTATGAATGAATGCTTATCTGTGTTTTTTGTAAATGAATGTCTAGATGTTTCCTTGCATGCTGTTATGAGAGAACTGTTGTATGCATTTGTCGTCATAAGAGGTATGGAGATGATATGTTAAGTTCTGCATGAATAGATGAATGGTGAACATTTAGTTTATGTTTGAGAGCAGTGAGTCAGTTAGTTGCTTATGTGTTAAGAGATCACTTAAGTACTTCCTTATGCGCAATAGAACAAATGTATAATACTTAGATTGTGTCAGTAGAATATGCTCAAATCGTAACCATACCAAGTGGATGAACGAATAGTAGATGGATAATCGATTGAGTAGTTGAATGAGTGGATGAGTGATACTCAATTCAAAACTTTAAGCATTTTCAATTTAGTTGAGTATAAAGTTGCATTGCATAGTTCAAAGTTTCAGTAGAAGTCCCGCAGTAGAAGAACATAGTGGTGCAGACCACAGCGTTTTCCATTGCTACACGGTCTCCCCTCACAGTGCATACCCTCTGTTGCACTGCGCAATACGTTTGTCCAAGCAACTCGTCACTTACTGTGGAAACCTGATTCCGTAGTACCCCATAGATACACCTCGGGTGAGATCTCAACCTGCTCGCAAGTTGTTGCCGAAAGGGCCGATGCGAAGGGGTTTTGTTGGTCAAAGGGAAACCGTGAAGAACCTGGGTCTTATAGAAAACCTCTGGGTCAATTATAGCCAACAAATGGTTCCGTTGCCACGCTAGAATCCGTGATGAGTTGCAAACGTAACGAGTGACGAAGAATACCAGTTCCCGGAAGGCTCTGACAACTGGCATCCTGAAATGACAGAAATCCAAGCTTGGTGGGACAAGACCATATGAGACTTTGCAAGGCAAGAGAATAGACATCCGCGTCTATGTGACACACAATGGTCGGATAGATATCTGTGGAAAGATATTCACAATATTTTCTAGGCATCATTTTCAAACGAGTTGCATGCGTGGATCTCACGGCTCGCAGAAAAGAAAACCTGTTTTCAAGGAGGAGTTCCTACAGAGTGGAGTCCTGAGCTCATAGCGCAGCTCAAAGCAATAGATAGCCCGGTGACATGCGGAGTTGATTTTTGGGTCGATCATATGCTAGAAGGCTTCATAACAGAATTTGTTGTAGACACACTCAAATCCTACAGCCAAGCAGAAGCATACTTTTTTGG
The DNA here is from genome assembly GCA_027924585.1 of Larix kaempferi. Taxonomy (NCBI): domain Eukaryota; kingdom Viridiplantae; phylum Streptophyta; class Pinopsida; order Pinales; family Pinaceae; genus Larix; species Larix kaempferi. Next base: position 5,348,327 of record BSBM01000506.1, read on the forward strand.
AGGATTCCAAGGTAAGTTGTTGAACAATATCAGTCTATACATTAAGATGCTATTAGCTATAATGTACCCACCTGCTGACCCAATGCAAGGAAGGGAACATGGCACTAAAATCTAGGCATTTCATAAAACTCATCCCACTAATTAGAATCACAAGAATTTAAACATTGGCGTGCAGATACAAATTAGGCAATATGCACAGCGAAATTTAAAACTATTCCACACACACAATTCATGCCCATCCAGCATATCAAAACAGTCATCAAAATGATGTATTGCAGAAGTAAATACATAGGCAGAAAACACTTATCTTCATTGTGCAATTGTCCCAAGCAACTAGCTATGTCGTTGCAACGTTCAACCCACCCATAGGCTCTTCGACAGCTTATACTAAGTCCGTCCGAAGGCCACCCCCAAGCTGGGCATGATTCTCACAAGGAAAAGGGACATTCACTCTCTCACAACCAATTAATCATTCCATCTAAGCCAAGCCAGTCCATAGCTGGGTTTATCAGGCTACAATTGAACCATGGATACTTATTCTCAAGCTCAAGCCAAAGCAATGAATACCCATACCCAAACCCCAACATATTCATTCCTCACATAGCAAGCACAAACATTGGGCATAGATACACATTTCTAGCAATGGAATTCACAAACAAGATGGCCATAGATTTTCCCCAAATTGTGGCTCACCCAAAATGAGCTGTGAGAAAGGAAATGCATCCACAGGGAGGAAAAACGTTTTCTCCCCAACTCTCTCAGCGTTTAACAACAACAACGGTCTCTAGGGAACCCCTGTTCCATTCCTCTTCTTCCCCACTGGTATACAACACAAAAACGCCCTTCTCTACTGGGAGAATGAAGGAAAACATAGCAAAACATGCCTGGAAAATGCCCAGGTATCTCTAAACTCGTGAGGGAGAAGGAATGATCATGGATAATGGTTTGGGGGAGAAATTCATGGCTCTTTTCTTGCCCAAGAAGAAAAACGCGAATTACCATGTAGGGTGGTTTTCCCATACCCGAATTTGGACAGCCATACCTCCCATTCCCTAAGGCATTAACTACCTCAACCAACTCTTGGGAGAAATCAATGATTCGGTACAAAAGTCAGCATGGGTAGTTGAGGGTTTGATGGGTTCTCTCATTGACACTTGGCTTGACTTGGTTGGCTCAAGGGTTTGAATTTTTTTCCCCTCAATTCCTTGTGAAATCATGCCCCCGTCTCTTTGTTGCATTGCATAGCTAGTTGTGGGTATTTTTATTAAAATGCATATTACATGATATTTGTATTTGCAATGTGCATTGCTAGCACACAAACCATATGCATCACTAAATCAATGGTGGGGCCTTGGCCTTGAGCTCCTCACCATGATTTCATAACAATATTACATCATTTATAATGTTAATGCCATGGGGTCAAACTGGGGACATTACATTCCCCTCGGAATAACACCGTCCTTGGTGTTCCAACACTTCGGACTATATACTCACTTTACACATGATTCAAAATTCACAAAATGTGACAGGTCTGTCCTACATTTCATCGCTTTACTTTAAGCTTTCGGGACCAATTCCTTTGGCTTCCACAATCATTCCTGCTGGCTTTGATCCGCTATCTCTGCAGGTGGGCATTGCCCTACAATGATCCCTTTCTTTTATTTACCTTCCAGCTGTTCTACAAGTCTGGAATTCCATGGATGCCATCTTTCTTGTTGTCCTGGCAACTATCTGAGGAATATTTCCAACCCAAAACAAATAGTCTCTAGTCTGCTTCCATGATCACGGTGCACATATGACTCTCTCTTTTGTCACCAGCAACACTTGGCTAGTAATAGCTGTAATCAATGGCTTTCAATTTCTCACCTGTGAGACTCATCATGGCAATTCCTGTTAAGACAAGCATAACACAATGTTAAAATTAGTCAATTATTTTCGTAATTGACTTGGAACGTCCATGCTTTACTCATGAGACTTCCACCCATTTCATGCTTTCCACATACACATGAGCTCATTCATGTTCATCCTTTCACAAGAAAATAACTATTTCAACATTCACAATTCATTCCAAGCAATAAAACACAATTTGTTTTCATTTATGACATGCACTCAACAATCCTTTGTTTCTAAGATGCATCAGTCAAAAGGAAAGAGAAGAGTAAGAGTTTTCCCCCTCTTAGTCTTGTTCTAATCTGAAGCCACACCATCACTGGTGGTTCTATGCTCCTTAGCCTCTTTCACTTCAATGTGAATGCTTGACTTTCCCTTTCTTGGCTATGACACTTTAGTGTCCAAGGTCTGTCTAATGGCTTTCAACTAGGGAACCCTTCCCCATTGTTGCTTACAGAACCTTTGGCTGCTAGGATCCACACAGTTCCACTAGCACCATCTTTCATTACTGCTCATACTGAGCTCTTTAGGACAGTCATATGTCCACATGCATCCTCCAGATGCTTTCATAGCCCTTGCTTCCAGCAATACCTACACTCAAACATTGAGTCAATTCACATGTTTAGTGTATTTTCATAGGGTTTATCTCCAAATGAGAATTTAAGAAATCATAATTAAATCATATACACATGTATATTCATAAGCAAGAGTTGCAAGATAACCAAATACTTATCTTTATTGGATGTCTTCACTTTATCCCACAAGATCCTTCTTCGCTTTCCAAGCATTGGATTTCTCGTGGATACAATAATGAATGTTGGGCCAGCACGCAGGCTGCTCCACAACCATTCGAATAGGCAATGTCAGGCCAATACGCTGACTGGTTTTATCAATTGTTTAAGGGAATGTTTGGCCAGCACGTCGATTGCTCCACAACATCAAGTGGTTAATGTTCCCACCAACTATTCTCTGAATTTACCAAGAATTATATAGCACTCAACCAGTTACTCTCTGGATTTACCAAGAATTTATAGCTCCAACCAGTTACTCTCTGGCTTTACCAAGCATTTATAGCTCCAACCAGTTACTCTCTGGCTTTACCAAGCATTTATAGCTCCAACCAGTTACTCTCTGGCTTTACCAAGCATTTATAGCTCTTTCAGGGTCCTTGCTTCCTGTAATGGCCAAGGTTTCCAATAAAGAAACAACAGTGCATTACCTTGGTTGTCATAAGACTTATACCTGAAGTCTTCATTATTCCAAACAAGAAATAAATGAAAATGAATACTTATTTGTATTGTGCATTTTCCTCGCTACTCCACAGGTTTCCTTCTTTGCTTTACAAGCCTTGGATTACTTGTGGGGTGGATGCTTGGCCAGCACACATGCTGCTCCACAACATCATCCGAATATGTAATGCCAAGCCAGTGCATCGACTGGGTTTATCAGGCATCCCAGAAATCAGTATGCTAAGCCAGTACGCTGACTGAGTTTATCAAGCATTCCAAAAATCAGTATGCTAAGCCAGTACGTCGACTGCGTTTATCAAGCATACAATAACCATTTCCAAGCCAGTTCTCCGACTGGGTTTGTCAGGAAATAACACCCTTCACCAATACCTCCACAACATGCAAATAACCAATTCCAAGCCAATACACCGACTGGGTTTATCAGGCATCCAGCAACCCTTCACCACAACACCCAAATAACCAATGCCAAGCCAGTACACTGACTGGGTTTATCAGGCATACAACAAGCATTAATAACCAATGCCAAGCCAGTACATCGACTGGGTTTATCAGGCATAAAACAACCATTAATAACCAATGCCAAGCCAGTACACCGACTGGGTTTATCAAGCATACAACAACCATTAATAACCAATGCCAAGCCAGTACACCGACTAGGTTTATCAGGCATACAACAACCATTAATAACCAATGCCAAGCCAGTACACCGACTGGGTTTATTAGGCATACAACAACCATTGCCAAGCCAGTACATTGACTTGGTTTATCAGGCAATATGAACAACATAACATGATTATGTGGCTCCTTCTCTTATGCAACCAGTTGTTCCCTCCAGGAACTCCATAGGTGACTCACTTGACTGTAGGCTAGCATGGCCCCACAATATCCACTCACACTACACAAGGATGATACCCCTTTTCTGCAACACAGATCCTCGGGCCTATTGATCTCTTCTAGTGTCCTTTAGTGTGAGCGTAGAAAGGTTACCATTTCCCATACAGTCCTCTTGATCACCCTTTCTTCACTTTGCCTCTTACGTGCAACACCAAATTGCATCTATGTAAGCTGATAGCATAAGAAGGATAAGCAGACTCATCAATATTGTTGTTCTAAAATTGTAACCATATTTCATAACATTCACTATCAAGTATTGAAACACCAGGAATGCGTCCATTCCCTTAGGGTGTAGTCAATATTGAAAACCCTAACATAACCCATCACCCAAAAGGTATGCATCCCTTTCCGATGTGAGCCATGTAGGCCTTAGTCATACTCAAGCAGTCTGGAACAATAATGAAATAATAAAACATGGTCTGCATATTAAATCTAATAACCAGACATATATATCCTTAGTTATGGTTACCGAATACTCATTTGTTTCACATATGTATCTTTCTTTAATGGCGAAGAATGGGGCTCCCTTCTCTGAGTCAACAGTCCTTCGGTTTGCCACCCCAATCCTTTTTACATGCCATAACCCACACATGCCTTCTTGGCATAATTTACTGTTTCACTCACATGCTTTATCAACATGCAGTTCGGCTGAGACATTATCAACATTTACAATGGCATTTCCCCCGAAACCCATTTCCAAAGCATGGGATCCTTCCCATCTAGTTTGGTTTCTGCAGGCCATCACACATGGTCTTCCTGCAATGTGTCATCCTGGCACACTTTATCAAATAGCCAAATAGTCAGCAACATTTAGCAATAAGCTTCAAATATGATTGTTTCATAATCAATCAATAACAATAATAATTAAATTCAACATGAATATACAATTCTGTCTCCTACAGAAATTGATTTTCTTAGCAATGAGGCTATCCTCATATTGTTTGGATCTCGTAAGTGGTATCACTCTGTCCATTATGGTTTCACCCTTGCTACCATACCTGAACATCCACCTACAACATGTCCTCTTGACACAATTCTATATAAGCCAAACAATCATTAGAAATTATAAGCAAATTCTCAAATCTGAAATTTGTAACTCTATTTTCCTACATAAATTAGATTTGCAACTATGAGACTATTCTCATAAATTTAAACCAGACAATTTTCAAATTCGTTTCATGTATAAATTTACAACCATGAGAACCTTCTCATAACCTTTGGCTTCTGCACATGGTAGATCTCGGTCTTTACTATGGACTTATCCTCATTGCCATACGCAAAACTTTTCTACCTGAAAACTGAAAATTCAATTAGCCAAACACGTTGTGAGTATGTATGCATATACTCTTTTCATTGCTACAACAGTCACTAAAGTGATCTCATAATTATAACGCTCTATAATTCAAACACTTTCAGTTGTTTAACATTTGAAATGCAATGAAATATATATACATTTCTATATATGCATCATTATTACAATAAAATTGAAAGACATAGTCACACTATCCATGCAATTTAAATAATTGTAAATACTCATTACTTCATATTCCATGCAGCTCTGTCCTTCCAACAGAGTGCTTTGGTATCCCATCACATGTCTACCTTCTTCATTCAATCATTCTCCTACATTCATAGCAGCTTATGAAATGGTCTCAAGATTAGCAATAGTCCACCATTTCATCTATTATCTAACTACATTGAAACATATATATGTTACACCCATACATTCACACAATGCTTTTCAACATGTGTACCTACACATGCATGCATATTTACAACATTTACCGAATATTTCAATGCACGTCTTCAATGCCATCTTGCATGATTTCATCAATACTATGCATTCAAACATACTATGGCCTAACCATGATTACTACATATAGCATGCACTACCGTGACAGGTCCATAAGTCCTCAGTTGCTTTGGTTGTTAAACTCACAACCAATATTCACAAATGGCATGATATGAATTCATATGAATGCATTAATGTTTCTAGAAACTATAGGGTGTAAGGCTCCTTTCCTTCATTTACCCACACCTGACCATACTTGGTAGGTTAACATTCACATTTAGGCACTCAATACCACATGCAAACCAAATCATCATAGTTTAACTGTAGTTGAAGGGATCTTACCAAATCCTCCTTCAACATTCATGCAACTAAGCATAAATAACCATTACCTGCATGGCTGTCATTAACATCACTTGATGTTACCTGATCAGTTGGCCTCTTACCAAGGCTACTCTGTCCTTTTTCCAACATCATCATCACGGATTTGTTGCACCATCCTCTCTTCATAAGGTTGTATGCAACAATCATCATCCACATCCTTAGCCATGCTTCAGTTATCTTTGGTCCTATAACCAATCTGAACATGACTAATTATTAGCAACCACAATAATTATCTTAAGTGGCTCATTGCATATGTAAAACCTCACTATTTTACTAATATGCAATATCATATACACGTAAAAAATATTTTCATATGCACTGTGCAATATGCCATCTAGTACATACTCCCTTCATCTATCTATCCTTTTGCATTTCCAGCATCCCTATGCCATAATTTTCAGTATAGACAACTTAGGAAATATAAATATAATAGCAATGGAGGAGTTAAGGAATTCTCCCTTTATCAACATTTCCTTGCTGCTCCCCATCGCTCTTCTGCAAGGCATATTACAGCCAACTACTCTTAATGCAATTCCTGCTTCTCATTCCCAAACATATAGAATGCATTTCACACTTTCAACGACTGTCTTTCAAGGGACGATAGGGGTCAAGAGGGCTTGCCCCCTTGTGGCTTCACTGCGTCACTGCAGGGCGGGTCGAGGGCAACGCCCTTGTTTTTTGTTTTTTGTTTTTTTGTTTTTGTAAATCTTTCCATTTCGCGCGATCTTGCGCATAAGTTCCAAGGCAATTTTTCCATTTTTGGCACCTGAAAATCTCCTTGAAAAATGGCTGAAATTCCTTGTTTCGGAGCAACTTGTGGAGTTCTTCCGCAATTTCAGAAGAGATTCGAAAATTCCTTCCGCAGATTCAGAAATTCCTTCCACAATTTCAGAAGAGATTCAGAAATTCCTTCTACTGTTTCGGAAGAGATTCGGAAATTCCTTCCACAAATTCAGAAATTCCTTCCGCAGTTTCGGAAGAGATTCGGAAATTCCTTCCGCAATTTCGGAAGAGATTCAGAAATTCCTTCCGCAAATTTGGAAATTCCTTTCGCAATTTCGGAAGAGATTCGGAAATTCCTTCCGCAAATTCGGAAATTCCTTCCGCAATTTTGGAAGAGATTCGGAAATTCCTTCCGCAAATTCAAAAATTCCTTCCGCAGTTTCGGAAGAGATTCGGAAATTCCTTCCGCAAATTCGGAAATTCCTTCCGCAAATTCGGAAATTCCTTCCACACTTTCAGAAGATATTCGAAAATTCCTTCCGCAAATTCGGAAATTCCTTCCGCAATTTCGGAAGAGATTCGGAAATTCCCTCTGCAAATTTGAAAATTCCTTCCGCAGTTTCGGAAGAGATTCGGAAATTCCTTCCACAAATTCAGAAATTCCTTCCGCAATTTTGGAAGAAATTCAGAAATTCCTTCCACAATTTCAGAAGAGATTCGGAAATTCCTTCCGCAAATTCGGAAATTCCTTCCACAAATTCAGAAATTCCTTCCACAATTTTGGAAGAGATTCGGAAATTCCTTCCGCAAATTCGGAAATTCCTTCCGCAATTTTGGAAGAGATTCGGAAATTCCTTCCACAAATTTGGAAATTCCTTCCGTAGTTTCGGAAGAGATTCGGAAATTCCTTCCACAATTTCCGAAGAGATTCGGAAATTCCTTCCGCAATTTCGGAAGAGATTCATACACTTAGAAAAATTTTGAAAATTTGAAAATTTTGAAATTTTTCTTAACTATTAGTGCTGAGCAGGAAGCATACTTACCTCTGCAACTATGATAGGTAGCCCATAAAGGCCCAATGCTGCAACCAGCAGCTCTGATACCAAATGTAATGTACCCACCTACTGACCCAATGCAAGGAAGGGAACATGGCACTAAAATCTAGGCATTTCATAAAACTCAGCCCACTAATTAGAATCATAAGAATTTAAACATTGGTGTGTAGATACAAATTAGGCAATATGCACAGCATAATTTAAAACTAATCCACACACACAATTCATGACCATCCAACATATCAAAACAGTCATCAAATTGATGCATTGCAGAAGTAAATACATAGGAAGAAAACACTTATCTTCATTGTGCAATTGTCCTAAGCAACTAGCTATGTCGCTGCAATGTTCCACCTAGCCATAGGCTCTTCGACAGCTTATACTGATTCCGTCTGAAGGCCACCCCCAAGCTGGGCATGATTCTCACAAGGAAAGGGGACATTCACTCTCTCACAACCAATTAATCATTCCATCTAAGCCAAGCGAGTCCATAGCTGGGTTTATCAGGCTACAATTGAACCATGCATGCTTATTCTCAAGCTCAAGCCAAAGCAATGAATACCCATACCCAAACCCCAACATATTTGTTTCTCACACAACAAGCACAAACATTGGGCATAGATACACATTTCCAGTAATGGAATTCACAAACAAGATGCCCATAGATTTTCCCCAAATCGTGGCTCACCCAAAACGAGTTGTGAGAAAGGAAATGCATCCACAGGGAGGAAAAACGTTTTCTCCCCAACTCTCTCAACGTTTAACAACAACAACGGTCTCTAGGGAACCCCCGTTCCATTCCTCTTCTTCCCCACTAGTATACAACACAAAAACGCCCTTCTCTACTGGGAGAATGAAGGAAAACACAACAAAACATCTCTGGAAAATGCCCAGGTAGCTCTAAACTTGTGAGAGAGAAGGAATGATCATGGATAATGGCTTGGGGGAGAAATTCATGGCTCTTTTCTTTCCCAAGATGCAAAACATGAATTCCCATGCAAGGTGGTTTTCCCATACCCGAATTTGTACAGCCATACCTCCCATTCCCCAAGGCATTAACTACCTCAACCAACTCTTGGGAGAAATCAATGATTGGGTACAAAAGTCAACATGGGTAGTTGAGGGTTTGATGGGTTCTCTCAATGACACTTGGCTTGACTTGGTTGGCTCAAGGGTTTGAATGTTTTCCCCCCCAATTCCTTGTGAAATCATGCCCCCATCTCTTTGTTGCAATGCATAGCCAGTTGTGGGTATTTTTATTAAAATGCATATTACATGATATTTGAATTTCCAATGTGCATTGCTAACACGCAAACCATATGCATCACTAAATCGATGGCGGGGCCTTGGCCTTGAGCTCCTCACCATGATTTCATAACAATATTACATCATTTATAATGTTAATGCCATGGGGTCAAACTAGGGACATTACATTAGCTGAGAAAGGTGTTTTAAGAATGTAGTAATATTCTTAAGTTTGTCATGGTAAACAGTATATATAGTGATTATGACAAAGATACCCATAATCTTAGAAGTGGTAAGAGGTATAAATTTAATAAAAATCTTGGAGGCCCTGGATTCCATATCGATATTGAGATTCCTTGTGACCTTGACAACGAAGCCGCACCACCATTTACCCATGAGAACCCACTGGCTGCAGAGACCGCACCACCTTTATCTCAAAACCCACCCGCTACGCAACCCACCCCACAGAATACTCAACCCAGTACGTCTATCCCAATAAGCCCATTTGTTTTCACTTCACAGAGCCCTCTACAGTAGCTGCGCACTAATCCGGGCACCCCACTACCTAATAGGACAATGGAAAATACAGATATGAAGCTGCCGATATTCAAAGGAACTAGCCTAGAAGACCCTGACCAGCATTGGTTCCTTTGCGAAGCCGTATGGAGTGTAAGATAAATCCAGGATGATGTCATGAAGAGAGTACAACTCATCACCAATTTCAGGGACAAAGCTTTACATTGGTTCATGAAGTACTCTAACACACAATCGAGAACCTTTGCAGAAATTAAAGTTGTGCTTGTGGCAGAGTTTAAGAAACCCAAATCTGAATCTCAGTGTATGACCAAGTTGAAAGAAATAATGCAGAAACCGACTGTTAACACCTAAAAAGTGCTCACTAGCTCATTCCCTTACTCACATGACCCATTTGTCCACTTTTCCACCATCTGAGCCTCTGAAACCAACAAAAGGTCACCAAAAGACCTTAGTACACCCCTTTTTCCATTAAAAAAGATTATTTTTCCAAGAAAATCATAAAAAACCCTCAAAAAGGGTCCAAATTCCCAAAAATATTAAAAAGGGAATTAAAATATTATTTTTATTCAAAAAAGGAAAAAGGAGGGAAAATTACCTAAACTATGTTGGTCAATACCATTGGTTTCCACAAAACCACAAATGGTATTCCTCACCACCAAAACCTATAAAAAGGTGGTAGGGGCTCCTCATTTCAGATCCTTCCATTATCTCATCCTTATGCTGCTGAAATCTCCCTTGAGCACTTTTAGCCATTGAAGCAACCTTGGAGAAGAGACCTATTGGAGTTTGGAGCTACTCATCTTGGGAGTTGCTCAACATCAACCTTCACCATTGAAGTTAATATCGCAAGCACTTGCTTGCCCCCCACTTTTCAATACAAAAATTATTTCTTATGTTTCTTGTTCTTGATTTTTGAAATATTTAAATTATTTGCTTAGATTCTTGCTTAGATCCATGAAAAGTATTGTTTATTTAGTTTATTGTTTTTATTTCTATTGAAACTGCTGCTACTAGTTAGTAGGTGCCCATAGCACTAAGCTTGGTTGCAAAACCGAGCCAACAGTTTTTGGCGACTCCGCTTTGGTTTGAACTTTAGATCTCTAGCTTTGCCATTAAATCTTAGTTTTTATGAGTTTTTAATCTTTAGATCCATAGATCTACCATCTTAGACAGCAGATCCATTGCTGTTCTGAGATTTGGCCCCTTAAACAGCCCGAAATTTTCAATTTTCGGGTTCGTTTCTCGGTTTCCGTGCACGGCTTCCGCCTCGCGGCTTTTTTCCAGACAGTCGCGCGGCCCATCGCGACTTTTCTGCGTTTTTTCCGCGCGGTCCATCGCGAATTTTTTACAGACAGTCGCGCGGTCCATCGCGACTTTTCTGCATTTTTCCGCGCTGCTCATCGCGGCTGTGCGGCCAAAACCTGCGCGGCTCATCGCGGCTGTGCGGCCAAAACCTGCGCGGCTCATCGCGACTGTGCGTCCAAAACCCGCGCGGTCCATCGCGACTGTGCGGCCAAAACCCGCGCGGTCCATCGCGACTGTGCGGCCAAAACCCGCGCGGCCCATCGCGGCTGTTCGTCCAAAACCCGCGCGGCTGAATTTTTCATTCGGCCATCCCGATTTTGAAAAATATTTTTTACTGTACTTTCTGCCCATAGCACATTTTTTACAGTACTAAATTCTGCATAGTTTACAGATTTGAAAATTTTTTTACTATTTAAAAGTGCATACCTAGAAATCTTTTTAAAAATTTTCAAGAAAGTGAAAGAAAGATTCATTTTGCATTCTTTATCTAGATTCAAATTTTTTCTTGTTTACTTCTTTAGAATATTGCCCTTAGCAATTTTTTTTGAAACAAAGAAATCCATTTATTTCTTTATTTGCTTTCTTAAAATCCAAGAAATCCTTTATTTTTTGAGTTATTTTTTGAAAAAGCACATTAATTCCTTTTCGTGAAAAAAGTCTTAAATATTTGCTTTGTATTTTCGAAAAGTCCTTTATTTTTTGAAAATTTCCCTTAAAGCATTTAATTTTTTCAAGTTCAGTTTACAACACCTCACGTGCACTCACACGATCACTTAATTGAACAAAGACTTAAAAAGTACCCTAATTTGAACACATTCTTAACCCCACTTGGGGAACACTAAAAGAATTCTTGTAGCTAGGTAGTATTGGGGGGATAGGTGTTCCAATAACACCCCTCAGTTCATACATCTGAGACATAGAAGTTGTCCAATTAGGGAGCTAAAATCTCTTAGTACTTTTTGGCGCGGTCACAACCGGTTTGTGGGAAGGCCTCTCCCTTAGGAGGGTTGAAGTCGCGAGGATGGTTCCGGAAGCCTGAGTGGGATACCGAAACCCATTCAGTAACGGAAGGGCTACCATTCGCAGTTCTCGGGATATCCCTGTATTGGGATATTGCGATCAAAGGACCAAACGGCAGATTTACCTTTTCTCGACGTGTCATGAACGGAGTATCCTAGTAGCCTGTCTTTTTAGGATTGATTACCCGGTGTCCCTCCCGGTAGGGGGATATCTAGCCGTTGTCTCTACATTCATATTGTCTGACTTGGATTTCATCACCTTGCAGGGGATATCGTCTGTTTGAGTCACAATACTTTTAGATTAGGTGTTTGCATGATCTTTACCACCTATTGAGTCTAGTTACACCTATTTTTTCTAGGAGCCGCTTGCATGTTGGTATTCTGACCGGTTGTTGCATTCCTCCACTTATTGTAGCACAGCTGCTGGGATAAGTGCATTTTTTGAGGATTGATTTTTTGGCCTATGAGCCTCCTTTTTTCACTCCCCTACTTGCACCCTTGGTTGCATTAGGTTTTTTGAGTCTTTTTACATATATCACCACCTGATACTTAAACAATTTTTTTTTTTTTTTATATATATATTACATTTATTCTCACCATTGAGAATTCTAGACGTTCTCGTCGTCTACAGGGTGAACTCCCAGAGTTTAGTCCACTTGGCTCTCCACGCCACGGACACAGAGCATCATCCCTTGATTCGACACATCGTCAATCAATTAGACGGTCATCCGATTCTGACATACCCCACTTCACCTTTGATTTGGAGGTAGAATCCGAAAACCCCACCGAGTTACCACCAACCACAATTATGTCTGGAACACCATTTGATCCACTATTTACATCTACCATAGGTCAGACATCCGCAGACCCTTCTGCGGTAGTACCATCCACGGCAACAACCACCCCCTTGGGTATGCCCAATATGGGTAACACTCCACATTCAGGAATGCCTAGCACAGGGCCACCACCTGTCATGGGCATGCCCAACATCGGGGTCATACCCCCTTCGGTTTCCACAAACCCTATCCCAGGAATCCCTAGTGCGATTCCTAACCCAAGTGTAACCCATGTTGCACTTGGGAGTGCTATACCAGGAATCCCTAGTGCGATTCCTAACCCAAGTATAACCCATGTTGCACTTGGGAGCGCTAACCAATATCAGGCCACACCTATTGGAGGGCACATACCCTCCATACCTAGCATACCTATAGGCGCTACTGGACCCCTACACCATACCACAATGGCTAGGCAGGTCCCGGTTCCGGTCACCACATCTGCTAGTCTACCATACATGGCAAGTCTGAACCTGCCAGATTTAGCTAGGCTCACAAATGACCCCATCAGACATGATCCTGCTTGGCCCCATATGCCCACTAAGCTTCCCTCTGACATCCCTAAGTTTGAGGGAAAGGCTGGAGAATACCCCCAAAATCACATCATGTCCTTCCATTTATGGTGTTCCTCCAACTCCATAGTGGATGACTCAATCCGCCTACGACTTTTACAACGCACCTTCACTGGCTCCGCAGCCAAATGGTATATCGAGCAGCCCCATGGGACGCATGCCACATTTACCTCCCTTGCCTCGACTTTCCTACAATTCTTCCAGTTACCTGTCCGTTACGATGCGGGCGTCGAGATCCTACTGTCTTGCAAACAGAACACGGCCACGCATATCACTGACCATATCCATGATTGGCGTCCGCGCCGAAGCCTATGCAAGATCAAATTAGACGACCGAATCTTTTTAGATTGGTTCCTTAAATCCCTCCTTCCTCTCATTGCGAAGGATGTAGCATCTGAAAGACCCCAGTCTGAGGAAGAGGCCATCCTCAAGGCCCAACAGTTTGATCTCATCTACGCCCAATCGGGTTACTTATACACGATCATACTGGACGCCCCACGAGGTGACTCTGCACGCGGTGACACACCGGGGGCATCACATGCCGCTGATGGCATTATTGGCCAAATTACACCGCAAGCAAAACCTTTCAGTATGGTGAGCACCATGCCCGCCCCAGACCTTTCTAGGGCTACTTCTAGTTCCGGAGCGACGACTTCCTATGCTCCAACAAACCAGACCCATCACATTCATGGACCCTCTTGTCCACAACATTGTTATGGCCAAGCGCCATCAGCATATGTACCTCCTACATACTATGCTCAACCTACGGTACAGACCCCCATGCAGTTCCCACAACAGCCCATGCATTACCCACAACCGGTTGCACCAGCTAACCTCACACCTCCACCAGCTCAGGGGTACCAACAACCCCAACAGGCAACTGGACCACCTCCACCTCCACCTGCATACTATCTACCGCAACCTGCTCCCGCACCTGCGGCTCCCCAAAATCCCCCCAATGCTCAAGGGCACGTGTACGCACAACAACATCAGCCCCAATACCAAAACAACCAGCGCAACCAAGGTGCGCAACAGAACCATGGTAGAGGTCATAACCATGGTAATAACCAACAACATCAGCAAGGTCCTCCACCTCCCAATCCTCCGCAAAATAACAATGCTGCTCCTCCCAACCGCAATCCGGATCGGAATCCTAAGCAGCCTAGAAATAATAACCTCAGAACAAACCACCCTTGTTCTATTTGCGGGGTCTATGGTCATTACACGCATTCTTGCCCACATTTGGAGCGAGCTCGGCAACTCTGGACCAACGATGCCCATCGTCAAGGGCAAACGGTTCCTCAGCCACCACCCAACCCTCCACCACCTCAACATCAACCTTTGGTGCTGCAAAACCCCTTTCCAAACCAGGGTGTAGTGAACACTCAGCTGTTAGCCCCCCCTCAGGGAAACGTGACACCACAGCAGATCACTTATGCAGCCCCTGATCAACCCATGTTCGATTCAGGTACTCACCATTTGTTGATGATGTCGACTGCCGATGCTAACCTCCAAACTCGTTGGAACCAATATGGCTCCACCTCTGAAGCCCCTCCCGCCGACAAGAACACTAACGTTAATCCCACAGATCAAACGTTACGTATACCTCCGGCTTCACTTGATGGCGCTTCCAAAGCACCTCGCTTCCCACTTTGTCGCATCAACAGTAATCCCAATGCTCGCGCTGCGTCGAATTACAACATCCTAGACGACTTAGCCCAGTCTCCTGCAGCCATGTCTGCTTTAGAAGTTTTGCAAAACTGTCCTTCGCAGCGCAAAACTTTGCTCTCTGCCATTGGCGCCATTGACCCCAATGATTCACAGTTGATCGCATTCGATTCAGACCAGTCTGAACCCCGCCTGCCTTCCTCTTTAGCATTCCAAATTTCCGTTTCTGTTCGGAATCTTGTCATCCATCAGTGCATTATCGATGAAGGGGCCTCCACATGCGTCATGTCCACATTTGTTTGGCAGAAGTTGGGATCCCCTACTCTCCAGCAGTCCACCACTGCATTACGAGCTTATGACGACCGTTCGGCTCAACCCCTAGGTCTGTTAGCCAATGTCCCTGTCCAGCTGGCGGGTAAAACCGTGCTCATTGACATTGAGGTCATCAATGCCCCACTAGACTATAACCTTTTACTTGGTCGCAACTACATGTACGCCATGAAAGCGGTTGCCTCATCCGTTTTTCGTACCATGATGTTCCCCCATGAGGGACGCGTGGTCAAGGTCGACCAGCTCACCTATTACGATCCCAAGGCCCCTACCACACCTGAAAATGGTCTCACCATGGTTGAACAACCTGTTTGTGGTGCAACTACCTCATTCATTTCCTCAGTAGGACCCAGACTTTACTCCGAGGCGTCGATAACCTCTACATTCCAGGCCATTCCACCACCGTCACCGGAGACCCAGGTCGCTAACCTCTGCACTCTTTCACAAACACCCGGTAATCAACCCTCCTTGTTACCCAAACCACCATTGGTCCCTAGTCACATCGGTGTTACACCTATCCACACAATCCCCTTTCTATTTCCTCCTTCGGGTGTAGTAAGCGCCCCGTTTATGGCTACCCTTAGTCTCCCCGGGTTAACATTAGGATTACCCGTGTGGTATATTACGCCTCCCGTTCCTCCACCGACACCAAATGTCATCCTACAACCGGTGCAACCCATTGTTACTTCTACCCAACCACCTCCCGGTATCACGACTCCTTCGTCGTCGACGAATCCCCCTCCATTCGTCAGGCCCACTGGGGGCAGAGGCCCACAACCATACACTGCCGGCACCCACCACTGCACAAGCTGGTTCAGGAGTCTCTTCACTGAACGGATAGGAGGTATCTGAGCGAACTTCAAGAGTCCGCTCATGGCTAAGGTCTGTCGCACCCCTCCATCATTCTCGATCCTCAACATAATCTCGGCATCAATCTCTCTCTCCCGCCATACAGACTGAGCCCTCCGCAACATCCTGCCAAGAAAACACAGAAAATTTTTAGCCCCAGCATAAAAATTTTAGAAAAATCCCATCGCGGCTTTTACACAAAAAGCCGCGATGCCCATCGCGGCTTTTACACAAAAAGCCGCGATGACCATCGCGGGATCCATGCAAAAACCCGCGATGAACATCGCGAGTTTTGTCCAGACAGTCGCGATGAACATCGCGACTGTCACCCATGAACACGCGATGAACATCGCGGGTTCCGACCTCACAGTCGTGATGAACATCGCGACTGTGAGTCTTAAACCCGCGCGGTTCATCGCGGGTTCCGCCCCCAAACCCGCGCGGTTCCACGTTGGAGAGTCAACGTGGAATTTCGCGGCCTTCGGGGGCCCACCGCCAAATAAAAAAGACATAATTGACTAGGTTAAGGCGAATAGAGTTACCTGCAACTCGCTAAATCAAAAACCAACGGTGAAATCTCCCGGAAATCGAGAAATAGCTCTGACTGCTCTATCAAACTCGCCCGTAACAATGACATGTCATATTGGGCCCCACGTCCTATTTATAGAAATTCCACAAATTTCAAACAACCATTGCGGTGTCATACGAAGTCCATTTCTCAAACCGTTGGTACCGTTGGAATCAGCACAGCGAGAACTTCATAAAGGTTCCTTCCGTTCCCCATTTTTCACGGGGTCCTTTTTTGACCATTTTTTAGCCCCTCTCGTGGCCTCGGTTTGCGTGCCACATCGGCCGTTCTCCGTTTTCGATGTGTCTTATATTGCCGGATTCAGTTTTCCGCGCTCTTGATGATGCTAGAGACCATTTCTCGCTCTCACCCTTAGATTTTCTGGGCATTTTTTCCACGCCCCCCCCGTCGCCTCGGTTTGCGTACCCCATCGGCCGTGCTCCGTTTTCGATGTGTCTTATATGGCCGGATTCAGTTTTCCGCGCTCATGATGATGCTTGAGATCATTTCTCGCTCTCACCTTTAGATTTTTTGGGCATTTTTTCCATGCCCCCTCGTCGCCTCGGTTTGCGTGCCACATCGGCCGTTCTCTATTTTCGACGTGCCTTATATCGCCGGATTCAGTTTTCCGCGCTCGTGATGATGCTTGAGATCATTTCTCGCTCTCACCTTTAGATTTTTCGGGGATTTTTTCCACGCCCCCTCGTCACCTCGGTTTACGTGCCACATCGGCCGTTCTCCGTTTCCGACAATCCTTATGTCACCAGATCCAGTTTTCCGCACTGATGACGATGCTTGAGACCTTTTCTCGCCCTCATCAATCCATTTTTGTTCGGTATAATTTTATCCCTTTTTCGGGCCGAGCAACCCCTTTTATGAAAAAGACACTTAGGGAGTTTCTGTTAAGCTCTTTTCTGACTCCTAAAACAATGAAAAGATCGCCGAGCAATCTTGCTTCCTTTCATGCTCGCTAAACGTATCTGAAAGGGCGTCTACCTGGTATAAGTTTACCCCTTTTCCGGACCTCGTAGACTAATTACGAAAAAGGTATACTCTAGTCACATCGGCTAGAAGAGTTCTCCATCCGCATCATTTTATGCTTTTTTGGGCCTTGGAGACTAAACTTACGAAAAAGAAACACCAATAGAGTCCACTTACCGCTTTCAGACTCTCTAAACATGAAAGCATGAGCCGTCCTGGGCTCGCAAAATCCACAGGACCGTACCATTTCAGAGCACACTTTTATCCCTTCTTGGAGCTCATTAAAATTACGAAGAAGGAATCAATGGTGCCTCTTGGCGCCACAACAGACCATGTCTACTCACATAGCAGCTTCCCCATTCTGGTCGCCTTTGTTCAGAGCATTCTGCAGTATGCCACCGGGAAACTCCCTCGACAGCTACCATCAGCTTCACCCACCCAGAGTCAGTACATACCCTTCAGTCCCTAAAAGATGATCCCCACACCTACAAGTCAGTTCCCTACGCTGCTAGGTCAACCACGTCATCATGCTCTGAACAAAGGAAGTTTGAGTCTACCCATTTTTGACCCAGTTATTTCCCATCCCCACAAATATGTCAGTCCTACCAGCAGTACTACATCACTTCAATTCTACACCTCGTGCTCCTGTCAAGGAAACATCATTGCCTTGTTAGTTGCTGGTCTCCCTCTGTCGACGACAACCACATTGATTCCAGAGGATAGATCTAGAGGTCCCTGTGTCTTGGACTCATTACCATTTATGATGAGTGCCTACGAATCATTTCGAGAGGAATCCTCAGTGCCTCTCCGAATGGTTGTTTCTCACATGCTCGACTTCAACACCTTGATCGCATCGTTGAGACTCGCACAGGGTATTGGTCCGTTCAGTTATTAGTCGAAGACCCCGGATACCACCTGACTCCTCCACATTTGAGAGTCTACCTATGGATACAACCAGTTACATTTTTTCTATAGATATCCGGGTTGCGTATGGCGACAGTATTCAGATGTACCCCAGTTTTATACTCCCTTGAGTATACAGTTACATTATTTCTCAGAGATGACTCATAGTCTTTGAGTCCCTACAGATGTTGGACACCTTCAGTTTCAACAGTTCCACAGTTATTCCAGTGTATCAGTTATTGAGATCAGTCATGATCATGAGTATATCCCACAATAATGTCCCCTCTGGACCATTATGATGTACCAGTATATTTCTTTACGTATTAGATCCCCCTTCTTGGGACTAATTGTTTTGTATATGTCTTGATACGAGCATGGGAATGCCCGCCTCGTCCTTTATCAGAGATTATACCTCATTCATATTGAGGCAATGTAATATTTTTTGTTTTTGCAGCTTCCAAGGGCCGTGGCTCCAGTCTCCAACCGGTCTCTTCTCTCCCCTAAAACACAGAAAAAGGACAAAAGAACTATGATGTCTATCGGCCATACGATGAGCTCCTGCCCTCACACATCAGGGGGCAATCTGTTAACACCTAAAAAGTGCTCACTAGCTCATTCCCTTACTCACATGACCCATTTGTCCACTTTTCCACCATCTGAGCCTCTGAAACCAACAAAAGGTCACCAAAAGACCTTAGTACACCCCTTTTTCCATTAAAAAAGATTATTTTTCCAAGAAAATCATAAAAAACCCTCAAAAAGGGTCCAAATTCCCAAAAATATTAAAAAGGGAATTAAAATATTATTTTTATTCAAAAAAGGAAAAAGGAGGGAAAATTACCTAAACTATGTTGGTCAATACCATTGGTTTCCACAAAACCACAAATGGTATTCCTCACCACCAAAACCTATAAAAAGGTGGTAGGGGCTCCTCATTTCAGATCCTTCCATTATCTCATCCTTATGCTGCTGAAATCTCCCTTGAGCACTTTTAGCCATTGAAGCAACCTTGGAGAAGAGACCTATTGGAGTTTGGAGCTACTCATCTTGGGAGTTGCTCAACATCAACCTTCACCATTGAAGTTAATATCGCAAGCACTTGCTTGCCCCCCACTTTTCAATACAAAAATTATTTCTTATGTTTCTTGTTCTTGATTTTTGAAATATTTAAATTATTTGCTTAGATTCTTGCTTAGATCCATGAAAAGTATTGTTTATTTAGTTTATTGTTTTTATTTCTATTGAAACTGCTGCTACTAGTTAGTAGGTGCCCATAGCACTAAGCTTGGTTGCAAAACCGAGCCAACACCGACTCAAACGGTTTGGGAGTTTGATTAGAAGTTCAAAACCCTAATAGACCAAGTGAGCTTTGTTATAGCCCTGGAACAACACAAGGAATAGTTCATTGTTGCGTTGTTGCCCCATATTAGATTACCATTGATGCAGCAGAAGGTTACGTCGCAGGTAGAGGCCTTGGAGATCGCAATGAAGCTAGAGGCTTCGTCGATTGGTGAGACTAGTTCTGGAATGTCTCAGATCCAGAACCAATTGACCACCTTGACACTAGAGCTGCAAATCATGAAGAATGGCAAAGAACAAAGGTATGAATTGAGACATGAGGTCTGGTGTACAAGTTGTAAAGGAGAAGGCCATGACCGGGAGCATTGCCCTTTATTCTGCGACTATCTTAATAATGGTGCGCCCAACCCAATAAATCAGAATGAGGCCCCATGGTGTGAAATTTGTAGAACCATAGGACACATACCTGAAGACTGCTATCTTATACAGAAGTATGTGAAAACACCTAAAAATTTATACTGCACTTTCTGTAAATCAGTTGGACATGATGAATCCAACTGCCGCGCATATGAGGTAATGAATGAGAGAAAACAAGATATGGACTCAATGAGAGGCACTGGATTGTACCACGTACAAGAAGATAACCAGCCGAAACAAGAGAATGCACAATATGACCAAGGAGGATACAGAGGTCGTGGTGCTGGATACCGCGGCAGAGGAAGAAATGCTGGCCCGACGCAGGGAAGAGGTTGCGGTCAAGTCATTTGTTATAATTGTGGCCAGCCAGGTCACGTATCTAGAGATTTTGTTAACCCATGCACTACGTGCAATTATTGTAAATCATTTGAGCATGTTATTGAAGATTGCCTAGTACTAGAGGTTGAAATGTAGAAAAGAAGACGAATGAATGCACCAAACATGAACATCCAGTGGATCGCAGTGGAGAATTGACCAGTAGACCCGAGCATCAATGTGGTCATGTGCAGTGGTGCTCAGACAGGCCGCGATAGGGGAGTAGAAGCTTCCACGTCAGGGAAGGCTTACACAAGGCAGACTCCTCTTGAGACAGTATGGATAAGGAAAGCTCCGGGGAAAATACCTGCTCTCGACCTACGAAAGAACAAGGAAGTCTTTATCGATGCACGAGATACCTTCAGAGAACCGGCAACAGAGTCAAAGCAGATCCTGTTACGCAGTGAAGCACCGCATGTTGAAGGCATGCCAACGGCTTATGATAAAACAAGCACTGCGACGGATGTCAGCTCTTCCGTTGTGCAATTCCTGCGATGCTGCATGAAGCTATTTAAAAGTGAAAATGCCATAGTAGAGCTACAGAAGCTCATAAACCAGTATGAGCCGCAGACTGGAATAGAGACTTCTGATAGCGCAGTACATCACATAAGGATGCATAAAAGAACAAACCGAGAAATGAGACTTACCACGCAGATAGGAGATTTTGAAATGGATGAAGTCATCCTTGATTTGGGATCCGAAGTAAATGTCTTAACTAAGCGGACATGGCAGTAGATGGGTCGAGCAAAGTTTTCATGGTCACCTATCAAGCTGAGAATGGCTAACAAAGAGAAAGTCATACCTTTTGGTCGGTTAGCTGACGTGATAGTCGACATCGATGGAGTCCAAAGTCATGCAGACTTTGAAGTTATCGAGATTGTGGATGATAGTCAGCCTTTTCTTGCACTGCTAGGAATTGACTAGGCTATTGATAACTTGGCTATCATCAACTTAAAAACAAAGAAGATGATATTTGAAGGAAAGCATCTTAGGGTCATCGCACCGTTGGATCCTGTAGATGGTGACAGATACAGCGAGCTGATTCAAGAGGAATCGAAGGCTCAAGACTTGGACAGACTATACCAGCTCACAACGAACCAAGAAGATTACATTAATCCTACTGCAGATGGTACAATTAGCTAGAGGTGTGACAGCTCCTGTGTCTCTGATTCAGAGGCAGGGCTGGAAAATTGGCAAAGCCAGATGCATGAAGTATCAGCAAGAAGATGCACGCAGGTTACGAAATCACTCCGTTGGATTGGAAAGGAGGTAAGTCCTATTCCCACATATGATGGTTCTACTCATGTTTACACTTTCATCCTAGAATACACTGTAGCTATTGCAGATGAGGATAGATTACTAGCATTGGATATGGCACTGCGTGACACACCCGCCAGATGGTGGAATGCGCACAAGCAGACATTGACCACGTGGGATCAATGCAGAATTAACATGCAGATTTGGTTTGCTGACCGGGTTACTTTACCCTTTGAAAAGTTTAATGGACAAATAGATCCTAGTAAGCACATTGAATTCTGTTCGTAGACATGGCTGGAAAGGACACATGAAGAATGGGTGCATCTATTTGTACATACGCTCGATGAGGGCATTCCAAAGAAATGGTACCTAGACCTGGAGTTGCGCAGGGAAACCACTGATTGGGAAATGTTGACTGTGAACTTCCAGAGGGACTTCAGCTTTGAGGACGAGAACCTGCTAATCCATGAGGCATTGCAGTTAATTAAGGAACGCATATTCGAGGCAGATAGCGTTCCTACAAACCTACACTCGAAATGGAAGGAACATGAAGAACATCCCATAGAGTGTTATAACCTAGCTGAAGAAGATGGTGATAGCAAGGAAGACGATGATGATGATCCACACAACATAAACATACCAGAATCGGAGGGTGTGCACGACATAGCAGGACCTCCGTTAGAAATCCTAGATATGAGCGGATCAGTAAAAACACAGAAGGTGAATATTGGCACAAGCGAAGAACCGATGTTCGCAGCAATCGAAGACTATTGGGACGATCAGACTGTTGCAGAGATCACAGACACTCTGCATGAGTATTAGGAGCTATTTTTGACAAAATTTAAAGAAATGAAAGGAATTCTGGGAGACCTAGGAGTTATGAAAATACCTTTGAATCCAGGTGCAAAGCCCGTGAAGCAGAGACCATACAGACTAAATCCGCGCTACAAAGAAAGAGTATGCACAGAGTTGGATAAGATGCTTGAAGCAGGAATCATTGAACCCATCAAGGAATCATAGTGGATTAGTCCCATGGTCGTTCAAGACAAGAAAACAAAGGGTGAGATCATGATCTGTGTGGATCTCAGAAAATTGAATGATGCTTCCATGCACGACCCATTCCCTACTCCATTCACGGACGAAGTGCTTGATAATGTTGGACGGAATGAGGCCTATTCTTTTACTGATATTTTTTTAGGGTATCATTAGATAAGGATTGATCCCGCAAACAGGCATAAGATGAATTTTGCTACAGAATGGGGGTCCTTCCAGTACACAGTAATGCCTTTTGGCCTAAAGAACGCACCTGCCATATTTTCTAGAGTGTTCGTCGCAGCATTCAAAGAGTTTATGCATAAGTTTCTTGAAGCCTATTTTGATGATTGGACTATGTTTGGTCTATTGAAAAACCATTGTGCAAACCTTAGAATGATCCTTGAGAAGTGTCGACAGCATCAGATCTCTTTAAATCTAAATAATTGTATTTCTTGTCTTCCTTATGGGATTCTACTTGGGCACATTGTTTGTAAGCAAGGATTGATGGTGGATCCTGCGAAGATCGCAATAATTGTGAACTTGAACTTGCCAACACCAAATTCAGTCAAGATGTTGCGCTCTACTGTAGGCCGTACTGGGTATTACAGGAAGTTCATAAAGGGTTACGCACAGATAACCGTAGCAATGGAAAAACTGCTAAAGAAAGACACACCGTTCATTTGGAACGCGGAATGAGAACAGGGTTTTGATACACTAAAAGAAAAGATGGTGACTACGCCGATTTTAGTATTTCCATATTGGACGAAGCCATTTCATCTCCATGTTGATGCGTCATGCATTGCCTTGGGAATCGTATTAGCTCAGCTAGGAGAAGGAGGTATTGACCACCCTATTGCATTCTTAAGCAGGAAGCTCTCAACAACTGAAAAAAACTATACTACTACTGAGAGGGAAGGTCTTGCGATGGTATATGCCCTACAGAAATTCAGACATTACTTGCTTGGTGCTCACTTTCTTATGTTCATTGACCATTTTGTGTTGAAATACTTAGTCAATAAGCCAGTGTTAGGGGGACGCATATGCAGATGGCTATTGTTGTTCCAGGAATATGACTTTGAGATTATTGTTAAGCTAGGTAGACTGAACTTGGGACCTAATCATTTGTCAAGGATTGAGTCAGGAGAAGAGCCGACGAACATTGAAGACAGTCTGCCTGATGCACAACTATTCGCTATACTGTTGCCGATGATTATTATAAGGATATCATTAATTTTTTGATAACAGGGATGGAACCACATAAATTATCTGTCCAGCAAAAGAAGCAGCTAGTGGTGCGCACCGTAGAATTCACTATAATTGTAGGTCAGTTATACAAACTCGGACTAGATGAAGTCCTTGGCAGATGCATACTAGATCATGAGCAACCATTTATTCTACCAGACACGCATTCAGGGATCGTGGGAGGTCACTATGCAGGAAGGGCTACTGCGCAGAAGATATTACACGTAGGGCTATGGTGGCCCATGATCCACAAAGATTCCAAAGAACACTGCAGGAACTATGATGTCTGTCAGAGGATAGGGAAACCTTCACGAAGAGATGAGATGCCATTGAACCCACAGTTGACCTTGCAGGCATTTGAGAAATGGGAAATTGATTTTGTGGGTCCTATAAACCCACCAGGAAAAAGAATTGGTGCGAGGTATATTATTATTGCTACTGATTACCTCACCAGATGGGTGGAAGCAAAGCCAGTAAAGGACTGCAGCGCAGTTCATTTTTGAAGAAATATTGTCAAGATTTGGCTATCTGAAGATTTTGACGAGTGACCAAGGTACTCACTTTTTAAACAAGACCATTGAGGCACTTACAGAGGATTTCCACATTCGTCATCAGCGCAATACTCCATATCATCCGTAGGCGAATGGCACTATTGAGGCTTTCAATAAAATACTGGAGAACACACTCACTAAGGTCTGCAACGTAAATAGAGATGATTGGGATCTACGCGTCTCCTCTGTGTTATGGGCATACACAACTACATGCAAGAAATTGACAGGACATACACCTTTTTAGTTGGCTTATGGGAAGGAAGCTATAATTCCAATGGAATATATTGTCCCTAGTTTGTGGATCACTGCGTTCACGGGGATGGGAGACCATGCAGCATTAGAAGAAAGGTTGCTACACCTCATTGGGTTGGAGGAAGATCGCTTCATTGCAGGCTTCCACTAGCAAGTTCAGAAAGACTATGAGAAAGCATGGCATGATCGCCATATAAAGGGCAAGTGCTTTCAGGTAGGTGACCTAGTCCTCCTCTATGATAGCAAATTCATGAAGTTTCCTGGTAAATTTAAGATGCATTGGCTTGGCCCATATACTGTGATACATGTTACTAACACTGGTGCAGTCTAGTTAGCTAATTAAGTTGGTGATACCCTACCAAATTTGATAAATGGAAGTAGACTAAAGTTGTATCACGATAGTCCTGCTTCGTAGAATCCTAAGTAACAAGCAGAGGAAGAAATTTATAAGTGTCAAGTACAAATGAAATTGGACACTAGAAATGTAAAGGAGGCTGTACATGTATGATAAGAAGAACAAGGTATGATAAGAAGGACGATGTATGCACCGCACAGCACTGCTGAAGCTGCGCGGAAGGAAAAAAAAATAAAAAAAATTGAAACCGCACAGTTGAAAAATTTTGGCACTGCAAAGTAACTGCGCAGGATTGCAGATGGCTTTCCACACAGCTCGGTGCAAGAATTAACAAAAATAGCCGTTACAAAACTTTTTGAGAAAAATAGTCGTTATATGACCATTGCACTGAACCGCTTCAACATTTAACGAAAAGATAGTTGTTCTGAACACGCTGATGACAGAAGGGACTGAAGGATTTGCTCAAATTCACCAACGGACACTACATTAAATGCCCATATAGCCATTGGAAGGAGCGGGGAGGACCCAACTGCGCCTATAAATATCGTCGCATAAGGACTCGCGGGCTTTACCAGACACTTAGAATTTTCATGCGTTCGCTCCTGTGTTAGCAATCCTTAGTCATATCTTAGAAATAGTTGCCTACTCTCGCCAGTGAATGTCCAAATCACCAGATAGAGAAGAAGAGCTTACACTCCAAGAAGCAATCCGAATATTTCAGCACGGGGGAATGGCAGAGTTAATGAAAACCCCTGCCAAGGAGACTATACTCGAACCCGGTCAAGCATCCAGAAGATCACCTCGCCATAATCCAATCATGTAGGACAAAGGGAAAGACATAACTGGACCATGAAGCAAGACTCCAATGACGGGCCAGACGACATTGAGATCGCCGGTCTTTCAGAAGGAACCCTTGAAGTTGAC
The DNA here is from genome assembly GCA_027924585.1 of Larix kaempferi. Lineage (NCBI taxonomy): Eukaryota > Viridiplantae > Streptophyta > Pinopsida > Pinales > Pinaceae > Larix > Larix kaempferi. Next base: position 5,374,829 of record BSBM01000506.1, read on the forward strand.
ACCAGAGTATATATCACCACGGGAGTTGGATGCCCCAACTTTAAATTGGCCAAGAATGCTAAATATGAAATCCCATTATCGCCGATTTCAAAACATGTAGAGGTTGCCAAGAACCTACTCGGAAAGATTGTAGACTGTAAGTGGGAAGACTTTGACCTCCTATGCGTGCAAAAGGAAGAGCCCCACGCACCTAAGTACCCAGAGTTCTAGCCTGACCAGTATATGTGATGGAAAAAGGATACCAAGGGAGCTTTTAACTTGGTTGCCGAAAGCTGGCTGACACTCGTCGTTCAGTCAGAACTGCTGAACTTGTTAAGGTTGCCACATTTTGATCAATCACCAGAGGTGAATGTGGTGGTTCGCACGCTGATGGCATGAATCCACCAGGGATATCTGTGGTTCGACAGAAATGTCGATGTAAACATTAATTTAATCCACTGCATCACAGGGTTAAGCAAGCGTGGTAAGGATCCCAAGCAATTCTTCCAGGGGAAGAATAAGGAAAAAGAGGCGGTCGAAAAGTTGAAGAAAAATCATGCATTGGTGAAAGGGAAAATAGGTTTTCCCACAGAAGAAATTGAAGACAGAGCGACAAGATTTGTCACCCAACTGCTCACTGGAAAAATCCTCAGAACAACTAGGCCTTCGGAGGTGCCTGTGAGCGTAATACTACTCAGTGCCGCAGCGGCTGAAGGCACCCAATTCAATTGGTGTCAATATCTTCTTAATGAGTTCTTGGATGAACTCAATGATACCCAGGAGAATGGCAGACAGTTCCATTTTACATGGCTGATCATCCTCATCGCCTTTTTTGGATGGAAGGAGCCAGAGGACTACTTGGGTGTCATTACAGAAAGCAACGATCCTAGAGGGTTTCGTTATGCCAACCGCTGGAAAACATCAACGCAGAGCGACAGCTGATGTTTTCTATCAGTATTACACTCAACCGCGCGATGTGATCACTCATATAGCCTGCATCACAAAGCAGGTAACGTCGAAGTACATTCGTGTTCTTGATTTCATGGTGGACATGCGATGTATCTTTATTTCACCCAAAGCGAGAATGAAGAAGCCAGAATGGTACACGGGTAACTACCATATGTATGAGGAGGACATTGGCGTCCTCATGAAGGACTGGCTGACCGAATTCTGTGTTGAAGTCATGGATGTTCAGATAGACTCTAAAGAAGATGAGCCAATCCGACTGTCATGCTCGATTGTTGAAGAAATAGGAAAGCAGAAAGAGCCTGAGACCTCGCAGAAGCTAAAGGCGCAGAAGAAGATGAAGGCCACAAAGACTCAATCTGAGACAGTGCTGAACAAAGATGACTTTGGATGATAGCAGAAAAGGTCTTAGAACAAATGCAGGAGCTCATGGCTGACAAAGACAAAATGGATAAGGTCATCCAGGATGACCTGCAAAAGACTAGGCTTGCACTGCAAGGTCTCATGAAGAAAATGGACGATGTACAGAAGAGCCTAACCTTTCCGTGCAACATAGCAACTGAAGGGAGGTCAGTAGGAACCTTGCAACAAACACCGTCGTAGCTAGCAATAACGTTTCCTTCTAAGACCAGGGTTGTCCATTTTGACCCATTGGCTATTTCATTACCAATGACACAACAGATCGTCCTGGACACAAAGGGAGTCGAGCGGGTAGAGCTTGACTTGGCCAAGATTCCTTTTCCTGGCTTACACTTTATGCACACGCAGATTGTCGATGAGATGCATGAAAGAATAGTAGAGTCCATGAAGTCACAAGCGGAGTTGCACGCAGCAAACAGGCATCTCGAGTTGAGCGCAGAAATAATGCAGCTACGTGATGAATAGGACCACCGGCAACAATTGGAGACTACCAAATCTACTGTTGCCCAAGATATTGAAGGTCCAGAACTCTAGGATGATCCTGCGGACATAGTTCTGAGTATCAGAGAAAAGGTGAGATCTTTGAAGGAGGAGATGCAGGATAAGGACATCCTCTATGATGCCGATCTCGTCGCCTTGAAGGAAAAACTGAATAAGCAGATGCCATTGGTTGAGCAACAGTGAGTGTCGCGGCGCAGAGCATAACAACTGAGATGGCTAAGTGCCAAGATCTCTTGGAAAAGGTTTCAAAGGCATTCACTGCCCTTGAACAGGATCAAGGGCTACTACAGGTGAAGACTACAGTAAAAGAAAAGAAGACCACGCTAGAAACATTGGACGCAGAGGTCAAGGCTCTACCACCCAGGGAGAGGATGCCAAGGTATAAGGAGATATCACGCTTGAAGAAGGAAGTCCAGGAATTAAGAGAAAAAGAGACTGAGATGGATAATCAGTCGCAGCAACTCCGGGAGGATGCCACAGTAGTGTCACAGCAGATAGAAGACAAGCTGAAGCAACTGCGCAACAACCAGGAGCAGGTACAAGGACAGATTGGAGAAGAGATAACTCCAGCACTTCTTGAGATAGTAAAAAAAGTTGAACAGATACCAGAGAAGCAGTGGAATAGTTGTTCGGCACATATAACGAGTTCGCAGCCAAATTAGTTCCACCGGTCGTGGAGCAGAGCGAGACGACCGAAGCAGCAAGTGGCTCGGGGACGAGCCACATGTAAGTGTTAGGGGCATTTTGGGCCCAAGTTGGAACAAAGTTTTGGTAACACTTTTGATAAGAAAGAAAAGCTGAGCTGAGCGCAGCTCAAAAAAATATGTAGTTTTGTCTAAGTGTTGAGGGTGCTGCGAAGTTGTGCGCAGCATCTAAGTTTTGACTATGCTGCGAAGTGGTGCGCAGCACCCGAATTTTGGAAGTATTGTGAATACCAGTGCTGCAAGGAAGCAGTGCTGCGAAGCAGTTAGGACACATGGAGCCAGCAAAGTGGAGTGCTGGACAAGGATTAGGTACAGGTACCGGATGGACCAGTAGTGGTCTAGTTTTGGAAAGATGCTCCAAGAGTGCCGAGCAGTGGGCACGAGCAAATCAGGGAGGCAGCCAATGCACAAGTTTGTTAAGGAAAGGATAGCTCAAGGAAAGCGATGGCTTGGCATGCCTAGTGGGTGATACCATTAGAGATGAACAGTTCAGTGAAAGTGACATGTTGGCACACGTGTGATAGGAAGGCCGATAATGACAGAATGAAGACATGGAGAACCACCATTATGAAGCAGATGCTACCAGATGCCAACGAGCCGGTTTAGGGAAACCGGCACAGTTTTGTAAACCCTAAGGGTTTTTGGGTATAGGTCTTCGGCTTTGTAAAGACATGACCTTCGGGCATGGTCTATTTAAGAGGACAATTTTGTATGGGATGGGGTTACTTTTGGTTGTTACATTTTTGGGTTCTGGATGTTGTATTGTAAAATCTCTTTTGAGTTGAGAAGATTGTAAAGGCTCTGCAGCTGTGTGTGCAGAGACCTATCTAAGAGGAAGGAGAGTCTGTAGCTAAGTGCGCAGACTAAGAATGGTTGTCCCCGTCCCTTTTTAAAGATATATATTACCAACCATTCTTCTGGACGTATCTTCCCATCCGGGGGAGTGAACCATGTTAAATATCGTGCTGTGCGATTGTGTTTTATGAATGAATGCTTATCTGTGTTTTCTGTAAATGAATGTCTAGATGTTTCCTTGCATGCAGTTATGAGAGAACTATTGTATGCATTTGCCATCAGAAGAGGTATGGAGATGATATGTTAAGTTCTGCATGAATAGATGAATGGTGAACATTTAGTTTATGTTTGAGAGCAATGAGTCAGTTAGTTGCTTAAGTGTTAAGAGATCACTTAAGTACTTCCTTATGCGCAATAGAACAAATGCATAACAGTTAGATTGTATCAGTAGAATATGCTCAAATCGTAACCATAGCAAGTGGATGAACGAATAGTAGATGGATAATTGGTTGAGTAGTTGAATGAGTGGATGAGTGATACTCAATTCAAAACCTTAATCATTTTCAAGGTAGTCGAGTATAAAGTTTCACTGCATAGTTCACAGTTTCAGTAGAAGTCCCATAGTAGAAGAACATAGTGGTGGAGACTGCAGCGTTGTCCATCGCTGCATGGTCTCCCCTCGCAGTGCATACCCCCTTTTGCACTTTGCAGTACGTCCGTCCAAGCAACTTGTCACTTACTGTGGAAACCTGATTTTGCAATACCCCATAGATACACCTCGGGTGAGACCTCAACCTGCTCGTAGGTTGTTGCCGAAAGGGTCGATGCGAAGGGGTTTTGTTTGTCAAAGGGAAACCGTGAAGAACCTAGGTCTTATAGAAAACCTCTGGGTCAATTATATCCAACATGTTCCAATGATTAGGTCAATATGTGGTCCTTAGACTTTGTCTAAGTGGACATGATAGGACTGCATCGTCCCTGAACAGTTAGTTCAAAATGTACGTGATAGGACTGCATCGTCCCTAAACAGTTAGTTCAAAATGTACATGATAGTACTGCATCATCCCTGAACAGTAGTTCAGAATGTACGTGACAAGACTGCATCATCCTTAGACATGAGAGATGTCTTAAATGGATCAAGACTGCATCGTCCCTGAACAATAGCTCAAAATGTACGTGACAGGACTGCATCGTCCTTAGACATGAGATATGTCTTAAATGGATCAGGTATGCATCGTCTCTGAATGGTAGTTCAAAAGGTACGTGACAAGACTGCATCGACGTCCTTAGACATGAGAGATGTCTTAAATGGATCAGGACTGCATCGTCCCTGAACAATAGTTCAAAATGTACATGATAGGACTGCATCGTCGTTAGACATGAGAGATGTCTTAAATGGATCAGGACCGCATCATCCCTGAATAGTAGTTCAAAATGTATGTTACAGGACTGCATCGTCCTTAGACATGAGAGATGTCTTAAATGGATCAAGACTGCATCGTCCCTAAATAGTAGTTCAAAATGTCCATGACATGACTGCATCGTCCTTAGACATGAGAGGTGTCTTAAATGGATCAGGATTGATCATCTTGTAAGTAGATCTGTATTGCATCATCCATATACATGAGAGGTGTCTTAGAATGAGAGGGATTGATCATCCGGTAATTAGATCATGTGTATTGTAGAGTATGTTGTTGTGATGATACTATTGATTGAGATGATCCAGATGATGATATTGTTGATCGAGATGATCCAGATGATGATATTGTTGATCGAGACGATCCAAATGATGATACTGTTGATCGAGATGATCGAGATGATGATACTATTGATCGAGATGATCCAGATGATGATACTGTTGATCGAGATGATCTAGATGATGTTGTTGATCGAGATGATCTAGATGATGCTGTTGATCGAGATGATCCAGATGTTGATGCTCTCGATCAAGAATATCCAGATGATGATATTGTTGTAGCTATTCGAATGCTGCAGAAGATGAAGACTCAATATTGAAGACGTTCCAGTATTGAAGATTTGAAGATGTTCGAGTAACTGGTTGAGTTACTGATGATGTTAACGAAAGCTTCCAATGATTTATAGATGTATCATGTATCATGTAGTTGATGACTCCTTGCTCCTGCAAATGTTCTTATAATATCTTTCTCGTTAAGGGGGAGTGTTGAGATATTGTAACTTCTAATAATATTATATTTGTACTTTATTATTCCAGAGATGTTTCATTCCTCCGTGGAGACCCTATTGTATATCCGGAGATGTTTATTCCTCCGAGAGAATGTGGTAACTAGGGTTATTATATCTCCCATGTGGGGTCGTCCCTGAGTTATATGTTTAGGGGTTATTAGACTCTCTTAGGAGAGGTGGGCCCAGTTAGGGTGAAAAGTCAGTTAGAAGATGAGTATAAGTAGAGGATGTGTGTTCCTCACTTATCACTCATTCACGCACCTATGTATTGTGCATAGGAGAGAGAGAGATTTTCATAGGAGTAGAAGGATCTCTTGTTTGGGGACTACATCTTTGTATTGGTTGATTATCTATATTGAGGAAAGCTTTGCTGGGTTTTCTACCCCATCAGGGTTTCCCAGGGTAAATCTTTGTCTATCTTGTGATTTTGTTTCTTTTAGTGATCTTGCATGTCAATTTAGGATAAAATTAACATGGTATCAGAGCTAGCCTGAATAGGACATCTTTCACAAGGTGAAAATACCTCTCTCTCCTCCTCCGGTGAAATTAAGGTTTCTACAAAAGTTGGAATTTTTGGATTCTGAGAGCATGGCTAGATGATCCTCCTAAAAATCGAAATTCTGAGCCCTAGATCAAAATTTTTGAGTGGGTAGAACCCCGAGCTTTGTCAAACCCTAGTTTAACTTCTAGACCAGAAAAACTACACACCTGTGCACCAGTAAACCAGAAAAAGTGCGAACCAGAAAACCAGAAATTCTGTTACAGATCTGAAAGGTTCTGATCAGATTTGAAGGGTGAAAAGTTGAAGTTTCCAGAAGTAGAGTTCACCAGTAATCTCCATTCAATCAGGCACATCTCTTGGTAAGTTTTATTCTATCTTTTGAGAAACTTCAATTTCTGTGACCTCCTGGATAAGATGGCTCCAAGCACTAAGCTTGAAGACAAGCTAGAGGGTATAGAGAATTTTCAAGCATGGAAATATAGGATTGGTCTCATTCTTGAAGACCAATCCTAATCCTAATATAGATTTTTAATCCTATCAATCCAAGTCCATTCATTATGCAGTCCTCAAAGTCATAGAGAAAAGAGGTAAAAATGATGCAACACATGCACTTGTAGTAGTGGAATCTCAAACATCCTTTTGGGTTCACCGTACCATGGTACTTCATTTAGATGGATTTTCATCTTTCTATTTTTGTATTGATCCAACTATCTTTGTAGGGATAACACTCATGTTGAAGTCTCTAAGAGAATTTTTATTGATGTAGATGAGACATTCAAAAAACTTCTTTGTGTGCTTTGACTGTAAAAAAATATCATATCCATCTACCAGATCACTCAATCTTGTTTAGGTAGGTCAATTGAGTTCACACCTAATTTTGTGGTCATTAATGCGATCGAAAATAGTGCTACGATTGTTGTTGGTAAATTTGATCACTGTTGAAGCCCCGGATGGGTAAGTTGATGGAATCGGTTCCAAGGCTAACACAGAGGGTGAAAAAATAGCCTGACATGCTTCAAAAAGCTCTGCGCAAGAGCAGTTCTATCCCCAGACTGTTTGGTTTAGTTAACTTCCACAGATACAAAGGCCTCCACTGGCACTTATGGGGTTTGATCCTGAAAGGATTTGTCTTCCTGTGTGGGAATATTGAAGTGTTCTAACTCTAGAAAGGAATCTATCTTAAAAGGGATTGTTATAGCTTGAAATGACACCTCTCCGTCCGTGACAACACTTGCTTACCTTGGTTGCATGACGACACTTCTTGAGATCAAGTTCAGTCACACAATAGGACATTTGTGGATGGAGGAGTCATTTGGGACACTAAAAATGGTTGAAATTACCTCATTCTTGACCCATTTGATGTATATGACCCTTAGGAACATTTTTTCAGACCAAACCATCTCCTGAAAATGAGCAGAAAAACCTGTTTTTGGCCATTTTTTAACATGAGCGCAACTCCATTGTTGAAATAGTAGCGCTCAAACCCTTCTGAGCGCAACTCCACTTTTGAAATAGTAGCGCTCAACTCCATGTGTACGCTACTTTGTATACTGTAGAGTAGCGTACACCCCTGTTTTGGTAAAAAAATCTCAAAATTCGAGTAAGTTAAGTTGGTTGGCAAACCTCTTGAGCGGTTATAACTTCTTTTCCTCTTCCTCACTGACTATATAAGGAGGGTAGAAGGGCCAAGTGAGGGGACTAAGCCCAATTACAAAGTTATGCTGGAGGAATGGAGACCCTCATCCCCCTCTCTTGTGCTTCATTTTTGGTAAACCCTAGCATAGTTGATTAGAGGCTGGAATCCTTGGAGAACGGAAGCAGGAGACCTTGAATCTAGGTTTCGTGAAGTGCCAAGCTTGAAGGAAGGTATAAATTTATGTACTTGCTTTCATTCATCACTAAAGATCAAACGTTCTTTCCTTTCCAAATATGACTTATTAATGTGTATTAGATTCGATTACAGTTTGTTTATAATCTGATGTCTTCTTCTATTATGAATATCAATCTTATCTATGTAGTCAAATGTGTTTGATAAAGGTATCAAGTTGTTTTGCAGGTCTGGGCATTGCAACAATGGATAAGCATTGAAGAGCAAGGGAGGCAAAGCTAGGATCAACCTTTTGAATGAGGTGCCTACATCTCTAAACCCTAATCTCTTCATTTATTTGTTGTACTTGTAGAATGCTTGTAAGTCTATCTTTATCACCGTAAGTTGGTAGTTTCTCCCTTGAACTATAGGTGCATTTTCCCCACAACAGAATGGCGACTCCGTTAGGGAAAGCCTAACTGCTTAGGGGTATCCAAGGTCATGTCTTCAGTCTTGTTTGATGGTCTTTGTTCATTTTATTGATTAGGATCAGTTAGTAGGCTCTATTTGACCCTCCTTGGCTCTTATAGACCCTTCCCAGCCCTTGCAAACCCTTGTGGACCCATGTGTGGTGGTTTTAACCCCATTTTTCCAATTTTTTCCACCTATACGCTACTATTTGTATGAAACAGTAGCGCCCATCTTGCTATGGGCGCTAGTTTCCTTCATACACAGTAGCGCTCAAAATCTAGGTTTGAAATTTTTGAGTTTTTGGGTTGTGGACCCAAATCTGGGGGTTGTGGCTGCATTTTTTGGGGTCCTTGATGACCCTAGGTCTGAGTTAAACCACTGTAAGTGGTCTCCCATCCTTGTACTGATCCTACATTCATGATTTGAACCTCTTTTGATCAATTTGGGCTTGTTTGGAAAGTTTTGGGGTTTGTTGACCCAAATTGGGGGGTTGTGGACCTGTTTGGTGTTTTGTACCCTAATTTGAGTATGACTGAACTTGCTTGCCCCATTTCCACTGGATTTGAAACCTCTTGAGTCTTCTTGACCCTGTTTGTATCTATTTGAGTGAAATTTCTCTTTTAGGTTGGTTTCTTGTCCTCCCTTATGCTTTTAGTTTTTTTTTTGTAGTGAAAGCTCATGTGTTTTGGCTGTTGTTCAAGACCTTGTTTGCATTGTTTATGTGTAGACCTAAATTTACCAAACCATACTTCTTCATAGGTCATTTGCTTCATTTGGGTTTAAAAGTAGTTTTTGTACTCTTTTCCCAATGGTTGGCATGCTTACATCAATAAGAATTTGGAAGTCATATTTGGTAGCTTTTACTGTTTCATAAAGAGAACCTGAAAGTTTCTTTGCTTTGCTTTGATAGTAGATTAGTTTCAGTTTTGTTTCTTACCTTTGAAAGCATAAAGAATTTTGATTCATTTTCTAAATAGAGTACCTTGCAAGTGGCTTAAAAGATTTTAGAGTGCTTTGCATCAAAGAGAACAAGTTTTCTTTTGCATACCTAGTTGCTTGAGTAGCTGCATTCTTAGGTTTTGAGTTTAATTTTGTACATTTAGACTTTATTTTTACCTTTTTTGCATTCGAAAGATTAAAATTTGCATTTGCACATGCATTCTAGATCAGAATTTTAAGACTTGCAATGAAAATAAAACAATTTGTTTGGTGGTAAATATTTCATTTTCAGTACTCTATCTCTATTATAACCACTCTCACACATCGACTACCTTTTTAAGTAAGCAAGTAACCTTTAAAATGAACTCTAATAAAATGTACGAGCAACATTTTCTTTTCTAGGTTACACTACACCAACTAGTCTTGGTTAGGATCTTGGGTTTAAAACACCTTAAACCACCCAAGATCACACATTACGCAAAAATCGTAGTTCTACTATCACAGGTAAACCCACTTCATTCAAAGCTTGCTTGGGATCTATGCAGTAGGTCTTGTGAGATCAAATTGTTGGGAATACTCCTCCTACTTTCATTTTCGAGCATATACCAGGATTGGATCGCGTTTGGGGACTCTTTTGAGTTTCGGGATCAGTTACCCTACCCATGCCTTCTGATTCGACCAGCGACTGTTCCCCTAGGAGTTTTCGGTGTTGTGGTATCCTTAGTATCTGACCATAGGTTCATACACAGGTGGCAGTGGAGGGTATATCTGCTGTACCTAGGACAGACGTGGGAGGAAATCCCTTGCATGTCTTTGGGAGGGCAGTTGGGTGATTCCAGCGCTTGCACCCTTAGTCATTATATTGTGGACCCTAGGTAACTGTTCTTCATCCTTCGTTGATCTGTTTCGGGCCCTCATCATCCTAGACTCTTCTCCGGAAGGCATCTGTTTGCCTGGTTTGATTTACCTAGGACCTTTTTTAGTGGTGTGCTCTTGGTGCTACTTGTTTTAGTTTTCCTTAGAGAACTTCTTGTTCATTTGAGCAGGAAACTATGTCTAGCATTCCGGTGAGCGCCAATCAAGGTACCCCTGTTTTGGGGGATCCTTGTGTTGTTCCATTCATTGGAAACATTGGTACTCCCTTAATGGCTACTCTGAATCTTCTTGGATTCACTATTGGGCTTCCGGTTTGGTTGTTTTCCACTCTGAATGCCTTGCATGCTCCTGATGCTTCTTTTGTGAGCACCTCAAATCAAGAGCATCAGAACCCTGGGCCTTCTTTGCCAGTAACATCTTCTCCTCCTCCTTCTACCTCATGTGGCGAAAGTAGCAATACTAGTAACCAGCAGTCTAAAAGTAATAGACGGGAGAAGAATAGGAAGAAGATGCAAAAACAAGGGGGCAGCAACCCAGCCTCTGCAAGTCATGCTGGGGGTAAGCACCCTGCCTCTGCAAGTCATTCTGGGGGTAAGCACCCTGCCTCTACAAGTCATGCAGGGGGAACCTACCCTGCCTATGGAGGTCATGCTGGGAGAAAAATTTTAGTCACTGAAAATCATACTGAAAGTTTGTCTTCAACCACTGTCAGTCATGTTGAGGACACGTCATTGATCACTGCTAGTCATATTAATGACAAGTCACCAGTTTCTATGAGTCATACTGGAGACACCAGATCAGCCACTACAAGTCATTCTAAGGGAGTTGACATTGTCGACAAACCCAACAAACAGAAGCTTAAGTTCCCTTATAAGTTTTGCGAGGGAGACTAACTTACTTACTTGTGCCCTGTACTTCCAGAGGTGCAAAAAGTGTGGTCCTTAGTTCAAAAGTCTTCTGCTTCTGAGAAACTAGCCATTGCAAGTCATGTTGAGGGCAAGCTATCAGCCAATGCTAGTCATGCTGAGAGTAATGATGTTGTAAAGGATTCTAAACCTATAGGACGGAAACCAAAGTTCCCTTGTAAACTTTGTAAGGGAGATCACCTTACTCACCGATGCCCTGCCATTCCAAAGGCACGAAGAGTGTGGTCCATGTCTGAAGGAACCTCTGTTCCTGAGTTGTTTAGATATTCCCTGCAGTCAGATCAAACTTTGGTTGATAAAGTGGTTGAACCAATGCAATCTTTGGTCGACCCCACTCTTCCTTTGGAGAGTGAAGTGATCAAATCGATGCAATCTTCGACCGATCCCACCAGTCCTTGGAAGATTGATGCACCTACTACTGAAGTCTTCTGCATTACCAATTTGGATGTTCCTGAAAAAGGGGGCACTTCATCTGTGCCATGTGAACCCCTACCAAGCCCTAGGACCATTTCCTTTTATTGGAATAGTCTAGCCGAGCCTCGTCTTCCTTCTTCGACACCTTTCCAGATAAAGGTTGATATTGGGAACCATACGGTTGATCGATGCATTGTTGATGAAGGTGCTTCTGTTAGTATCTTATCCTCTTATGCTTGGAGAGATTTGGGTTTCCCTAATGTTATTCCAGCTGCTAATTGGCCATTGAGCTTTGATAGAAGACCTAGTGAACCGATCGGATTCCTCCTTCAAGCACCTGTTACTTTGGGTGGAAAAACAGTCTTAGTTGATTTTATGGTTTCAAAGGACCCTGTGGATTTTGATATGATCCTCGGGCATGATTATGTTTATGCTATGCATGCTGTGGTGTCTACGCTCTTTCGTGTGATGCATTTCCCTCATAATGAAAGCATCGTCACTATTGACCAGCTTGCATTCGTTGATCCTCCTTATTACCCAACTGTAGACCAGTCTGATCCCTCATCATTAGGAACTACTATGTCACATGGGACTTATGTGGCATATTGTTCTTTGAGTTCATGCTTACCTTCTCGGGACTTAGTCCCAGCTTTTGACCAAGTGACACCTCCATCTGAATGTTTAGATATGTATTCTATCTGGGATGATATGCTTCCTTCTGATGAAGTTTTCCTAGAGTCCATAGTATAGTCTGCCATTCATTTGGATGTTGATCCAGTCGTAGTTATGTCCTGCCCCGGTTTGACCTTAAAGTATGATTTTCCTACTGTTGAGTCTTTGGACTCTCCTATAGATCCGCAAATTGGTGTTCCTACTGAGTTTGATTCTGCTTCTAGAATTTTCAACTCCCGTGATGATGAATTTGTTTCTACAGATTCCATCATGTCCTTCAACTTTGATCTTCATCCTGAAGTTGATATTGTTGATTGTAAGTCCTCGGGCTTGTGTACCATAGAGTCTTCATTTGAAAACTCTACCTTGTTTATGCCTGTTGTTGATGATAGTGAAGTTGAAAGTATTTCTACCACAGTGACTTGTATCAGATCTTTCTTTACATATGTTTTAGATATGATCTTGGTACTGATGTTTCTTGGAGACAAGATTCTTAGCTGGATATATACTTGCTTACTGGTCCTTTTCGACACCTTGTGTGACCATGTCAGGTATATTCGGAACCTTGCATATAGGTTTGGGCTTCCCCGCTGTTATGTTGCATTTGAACCTTTTTCCATCCGAATTCGCCATAGGGTCGAACCTGTTGGATATTGGTGTGTTAGCCATCTCTTTATGCATCGTGCACCAGTTCGACAGCAGAGCCTACCTAACATGGGTCACCCTAGTCAGCACCCTTATGCCATTTTGGTTCCCATGCTGAGTTTTTCTCATAAGCTTGGGAGCCTTTTTAGATTTACCATGACTTTGAGAAGAAGCCTCATATCTTTCTTCCTCATATATTTCTGGCCATCCCTGATAAGGCTCCCATCTTTGTGTTCAAATTGCATATGCATCTGTTATGATCCCACTTGTGCTAATGAGCCTGAAGTCGACTTCCACGCTTTTAACTCGTTATATAAGCCTCCATCTCTGATCTCATTTCCACTAAGCCCTGTATCATTTTTCCCTCACAATTTGACACCTTTTACCTTGAGGAGACACACCCTGAGTGTACTTATCTTGCTCATGTTCCTTGCATTAGGCATAGCTTTGTTCCATATGCTTGGAGCTAGTTTCGCATGTCCCTGACACTCGTCTCCTCCCATTTCGAGCATTCTTCTTTTACTTTGAGCTCGTTAAAAACAATAAGTAGGTTTCGAGCATTCTTCTTTTACTTCGAGCTCGTTAAAAATAGTAAGTAGGTTTCGAGCATTTTTCTTTTACTTCGAGCTCGTTAAAAACAGTAAGTAGGTTATGAGCATTTATTCCACCTTTCCTTCGAGCTCGTTAAAAGCAGTAAGGAGGCTATGAGCATTTCTTTCATCTTCGCTTCGAGCTCATTAAAAACAGTAAGGAAGTTGTGAGCATTTTCTGTATCTCCTTTGATCTCGTTAAAACTAGTAAGGAGGTCATGAGTTTACTTTTCCGAACTCGTTAAACCTTTACGGAAAAGATCCCTATGGAGTTCTTTTAAGCCCTTTTCAGACTCCTTAAATAGGAAAAGTTTGCCGAGCATAGTTGTCTTTTCGGGCTCGTTAAAATAATTGAACCGACATCCACTTAGGTATAGAATTACCCCTTTTCCGGGCCTTGGTGGATAATTTACGGAAAAGGTATACTCTAGGTATACTCTTGTATGCGCTAGAAGAGTTCTTCTTCCATCATTTTACACTTTTTCGGGGAAGGAGACCAACTTTACGAAAAAGGACCTTTGGAGTCATCTTTAGGGTTTTCAGACTCTCAAAATGTGAAAACACCAAGCGAGAATTCACCTACTCGGGCTCGATGTGAAATCCACGGGATGGTTGATAGAGGACTGTTTAAGTTTTTCAACTCTATAAACAAGAAAACACCGCCGAGCACATACCAATCCGGGCTCGATATAAAATCCACGGATAGGTGAATAGAGGACTGTTTAAGTTTTTCAACTCTATAAACAAGAAAACACCGCCAAGCACATACCAATCCGGGCTCGATATAAAATCCATGGATAGGTGTATAGAGGACTGTTTATGTTTTTCAACTCTATAAGAAGAAAACATCACCGAGCACAGACCAATCCGGGCTCGATATAAAATCCACAGATAGGTGTATGGAGTTTTCTTCTAGGTTTTCCAAACTCCTTAAATATGAAAATACCTTCGAGCATGCTTTAGTTCTTTGTCAAGCTCGTTAAAAAATGAAAAAGGAAAGGGAAGGGAAGAATGTTAAAATATCTTTCAATATGATGGCAGCAGGTCAACTATTTCCTTGAACAAAGCACCTGTTTTGAGTCTATCAAACAAGTTGGGTTCTAGTGTTGGCCTTAGGGTGAACTTGATCTCAGAGTTCTTACTCTTTCGTTTGGTTAGTCTTCCAATCATATGGAGAATCTGTTAATGTCTCCTATATTGCAGATTTGCATCATGGTCTCTTTGTGTTCAAAGCTGCCTAAGTCACTCTTGTGTCATGCTCATTGTTCAAGGATATAACCTGTGTCGGCCATTCTACAGTTTTCTTGACCTCATGTGTCAGCCATTCCTTGGTGTTAATATGTTTCATCATGTGTTCAGTCCTACTCCAAATCAGCTCATACCTTTTGAGTGTCCCTCGTGTTGGATGATGGAGGATGCATTAAGGCCTCCCTTCCAACGGGCTTCTTCCCATCGACTTCAACTCATTGTACTCTGGGAATGAAGTTTAGAGTTTCGGTTAGTACCTTGGGGATTGCAGTCATTAGTCGCAATTTCCCTCGCTATTGAATAGATGGGAATACATCAATGTCTCCTATCCGATGGATTCTTCAAGTGTTCGACGACAAGACCATCTATTCTCACTTGCTTGAATGTACTAGGTACCTTGGGTTCCATTTTCATTATTGGTGGACACCCTCGCGTTTGTTAACGGTATACATCAATGACTGGTAATCAAACGATACCTTCCATGTTCAACATCAACTCATTTATTCGCATGGATAGGTTTGTACCTTGGGTTGTTTTTGGATGAAGACCTTGGGATCCTCGATAGCATCACCTCATTTATGTTATCGCCCAAGTTGCGGAAGACTGAGCCACACTCTTTTTGGCTCTTGATGAGACATAGATCTAGCTTGTTCTCTATGGCTATGTTCTCCAGTTTTGACATAGATCCACCTTGTATTTATATGGCTATGTTTACACTTATGTTCCTCGTGGATCCACGCTTGTATTCTAGTGGCCATGATATATGCATCAGTATTTGGATCATTATTGTATCCTCTTGGAGGTCATGTTCCACCATTTGTCTAACATTGCCTTTGCTTTCAGGTACTTCATTCGAGCCTATGATTCTTGGTTTCTCCGTTCCTCCATAATTCAACTCTTTGTTATTTATAATGTATTTCGGCCATTGTTTCCCGTACTCCCTCTAACCTCATACATTAGGGGGCATCTGTTATAGCTTGAAATGACACCTCTCCGTCCGTGACAACACTTGCTTCCCTTGGTTGCATGGTGACACTTCTTCAGATCAAGTTCAATCACACAATAGGACATTTGTGGATGGAGGAGTCATTTGGGACACTAAAAATGGTTGAAATTACCTCATTCTTGACCCATTTGATGTATATGACCCTTAGGAACATTTTTCCAGACCAAACCATCTCCTGAAAATGAGCAGAAAAGCCCGTTTTTGGCCATTTTTTAACATGAGCGCGACTCGACTGTTGAAATAGTAGCGCTCAAACCCTTATGAGCGCAACTCCACTATTGAAATAGTAGCGCTCAACTCCATGTGTACGCTACTTTGTCTACTGTAGAGTAGCGTACACCCCTGTTTTGCTCAAAAAATCTTGAAATTCGAGTAAGTTAAGTTGGTTGGCAAACCTCTTGAGCGGTTATAACTTCTTTTCCTCTTCCTCACTGACTATATAAGGAGGGTAGAAGTGCCATGTGAGGGGACTAAGCCCAATTACAAAGTTATGCTGGACGAATGGAGACCCTCATCCCCCTCTCTTATGCTTCATTTTTGGTAAACCCTAGCACAGTTGATTAGAGGATGGAATCCTTGGAGAATGGAAGCAGGAGACCTTGAATCTAGGTTTCATGAAGTGCCAAGCTTGAAGGAAGGTATAACTTTATGTACTTGCTTTCATTCATCAATAAAGATCAGATGTTCTTTCCTTTCCAAATATGACTTATTAATGTGTATTAGATTTGATTACAATTTGTTTATAATCTGATGTCTTCTTCTATTATGAATATCATTCTTATATATGTAGTCAAATGTGTTTGAGAAAGGTATCAAGTTGTTTTGCAGGTCTGGGCATTGCGACACTAGATAAGCATTGAAGAGCGAGGGAGGCAAAGCTAGGATCAACCTTCTGAATGAGGTGCCTACATCTTTAAACCCTAATCTCTTCATTTATTTGTTGTACTTGCAGAATGCTTGTAAGTCTATCTTTATCACCGTAAGTTGGTAGTTTCTCCCCTGAACTATAGGTGGATTTTCCCCACAACAGGGATCTAATCTAAGTTATATCTAATCTAAAGAAAGTGTTTTGTTGATGTATAGGATAACTTGATCTGAGGATTTAATAAGATAGTTCACCAGTCTGACAGAAATGTGGAATTGGATCTATTCTTATTACTTCCAAAATACAATCAAACAATAAAAATTAAATGATGGTAGTTTGAATATTAAGTGCATACAAGATTATCGTGTAACTCTAATGCTAATTGAAAAATTAACATTCGTTTAATAATTTATGTTAATCATTTGCAGAAATAGATAAATGTTTTAATTAAATAAATTCACTTAAAACATAAATATACAAACATAATCAATTGAGACAAATCTAAATTGTAGATCAATGCATGGATTATTGATTGCAAAAATTAAACAATGTTGTCTAATAAGCTGAAGTGAAAATCAATCATTCATCAAAGAAATTTGATAAATTGACAAAAGAGGAATTAAGAGAAAACTATCTATATTAGCTCAAAATTGCAAGAAATTACAATATCTTCATTAATCAGAGTATCTCCAGTCTTCTTTTGCATATCCCCCCCCTACCCCATGAGACCTCTACCCTTTAAATAACAATTACAAAACAGTTACAAAGGATAGACTTCCCATAAAACATGGATTACAAAATCAACTAAACTAAGAATAACCAAGGGTAGCTTGCCACTTGGTTCAAACTACTAACAACTCATCAATATCAGGATAATTGGCTGACTCGATTCCCAACTGAACATCACACGTAAAGGACTCGATATCATTCTTTTCCAACTTATGCCAAGTGCATAGGAAAATATGGATCTTTCCCTCAAAGCTTGCAGGCTTCCTGATGAACTTGTTAACCTCTGAAATCCCTATGTGCTTGAGCTGCCGAATCTGCTCTTTGACCTTCTCACATCTTGTCTCAACCTATTCAATCATTAACTTCGGAGGGCAGGACTTCTCAATGAGATCAATGGTAGGAAATTGTAGACTGACCATAATATTACCCATAGCATACAACCTTCTACCACAAATGGATTTTTCTTTCTTTATTGTTTCCTCAACCATTTCAGAAGTATTTTTCCATGCATTCAAGGGTGTTCTGATTCTTCTGCATTTGAAGCTATCTAAAACTGGGATGTTAGCTCGTTTATCTTTAATAAACCTCTGCAATTCCACAATAACGTCATAAGCTTTGGAAGCTTCTTGGATTTTTTCCATTTGTTGTTCAAGAGTAGTAGACATCCGCTCAAAAGAAATATGAATTTCTTGTATTTCATTGAGGCAACTAAGCAATTAAGCTAAGAGTTTATGATGCTCTTCATTTACTTGATCATCCAAATCCCTGAACTCTTCCTGAGAAAATGTAGAGAAAGGAGGAGTGGATGCACTTGCAGTTACATCCCTCAGCTGTTGTTCCAATATATCTATCCTCTCCATATTTGCTGTGTTTAGGATTTGGGCCTCTTGCAGTTCATCTTGAAGAGAAGAGGTATGTTCTTGCAGCTGTATGAGTTGATTTTCATGTTGAATTCTTAATCATGAATTTGAGATTCATGTTCCTCATTAACCTTGGCCAGCTTCTCCTGAAGCTTCTTTAACTCTTCCTTTTTCATGTCAATTTCTTTATTCAGTGACATTACTGAATCAAAGTTAGCTCTTGCAAATGCTCTCATAGCTGCAGCAGTCTCCAATGCTTCTTGTTGGATATCATTATATTGTTTGGTCCAAAAAACTTGATTAGGAAAAGGTTCCTGCAGCACACTTTGATATCTACTTATCTTGTTACCTTTCTTCACCACTGCCTTTTGTTATTTTCTATAAAAGTATTCTCTAATGGAGACCACAATATCCTCCTCACAAGCAGCTATTAACCCAGCAGAAGATGTAGCTACATCTCCTGTTGCAACTAGTAGAGATTTCTGTGTAACAGTAACACTTGGAATGGGCATGGTGATTTGAGAAGTAGGTATGGAGGAAGTGACAAAGATAGTAGAAGTGGAAGGTATAGCAGTGGAAGGTTCGAGAATGGAAGAAGTAGTCAAAGAGACAACTTCAGGCAGGGAAATTGGGACAGAAGTAACTGAGGGTATAGAGGCTAGAGAAGTAGTGGAAGTGATAATCTCTAAAGGTGAAATAGGCAGAATAGTTGATGATGGTTGTAGAGAGACAGTTGGAAATTGGATCTCTGTAACCTTTCAAAGTGAAGTGGTGAGTGGAACTGATGAGGTTGGAACGGAATCAGGGATGGAGGTTAGTGCAACAAAACATTGAGACATGGAAGATGGTGAAAGTGAGATAGATGACTGAGCTTCCATAACTGGCTTTGAAATAGATGCAGAAGTGGTAAATACCTCAGCTAATGTAGTTGATGGGAAATAAATATTATCCAATGAAGTAAGAGGGAGCTCACTTGAAGTGAGTGCCATTGTGGAAATTAATGTAGTGAGAGTGGTGGTGACTTCTGGAAAGTGATCATCAGGAAGAGGATCATCCATTGTTATGTTGTCAACTAAATCTATAACATCCTGGGAGACTTCTATGACTTCCTGTACAATAGGCACATCATGATAAAAGGAGCTTGCTGGAAGCCTTTCATATTCCACATCACTGTATTCAATATTCAATGTAGGTATGGAAGATGCAGGAGTCTGAATATTCTTCCTCTTTGTTGGGTTACTTACAACCTCTACTTCAGTATCATTGGATGGGTTATTTGCAACAACCACTTGAACATCACTAGCTAGACTACTTGCAGCAATGACTTGGGTGTCAAGCATTGAAGTCATGTGTGCCAGCCCCTTCCTCAACTCATCAACTGACTGAATTAGGATCTTCTTGGTCTGTTGAATGTATTCTACAAGCCCCTTGCCTTTACCTCCATTTGGATATGTCAACATCAGAGGAGTAGCTGCCTTTTGTGCTTCTTTTCCTTCCCTTTATTTTCTGACCTGCTCTACTAGTTGCAGCTCCATTCTTCTATAACTCAAAACTTTAGTCTTGAGTTCTTTCTGGTACTGAAGGATGAAGCTATGCTCTTCTTTATTCTTAGCCTTAACCAAGACTTCAGAAAAGAAATTCACTCCAAGATAAATGGAGTCATCAGGGATATATTCATGAGCATAGTCTGCCTTCATGTGTTCTTGTTTGAAGTGAGCATTAAGGAATGATTTGGGATCATGCATTCTTTTTGGAGCAACTCCCAATTTCAAAGAAGCAATCCTCTTTCCCTGTACTGTAGCCCAAGTTGAAGCTAGAATGACCAAAGGCCCAAGCTTTAGAGGAACTTTAGGCCATCCCCTTCTCTTAGGTCTAGTAAGCTTAGGAAACACCCCATCTATTACAGTATGGACGAATATCTCTTCAAGTAACAGCCTGTCTGGAACTAACCTTGGCAATAAATGCACTATATTGATTCCCCAAATTCTAACATAAGAAAAATATTCTCCCACATACCAATCACCAAGTGTAGGAATTAAAGTTTTGGCATTGGTAGAAAAGCATGTGCATCTTCCCTGAATATCTGTTGATAGAGGGCACCAAAGAAGTGGTCACAGATTTCATATAGGAAAGGAACAAAGTTGCTCTCCCACAAATATGAACAGTAAATGTGGACTGGAGGTGAAGACAAGTTCTAATTCCATCCCATGGAGGGGTACTGGAACTCTAAGCAGAAGATATCGGATACATAGGCAGAATAAAAGAAAAGTGGCTTCTTTGGTGTTTTTTGGTATCGCTCAATAGTTGTCTTTAATTCAAATGACAAGATTGAATCCCAGGGAATAACTCCCCTGTTGTAAGGACATGATGAGCTACAGGTGCCCATTCAACTTTAAACACTAAGCAATTAGGAAGACCATAAAGCCTGCAGAGCATGGTTTCCAAAAGGGAATAGGGTTCCCTGAACCATGAAACCAGGTACGAATTATCAGCTTTTGGCATGAAAATTGCCATTTTGTTCATCTAAGACTTCACCATTTCATCAAAATTATACCTAGTTTTTGCAGACTCTACGAATTCAGCATTAAGAGGATGGACGGCCGGTTTAAGGGCATATGCTTTGGTGAAAACCTTAGGGCGAAAGGTGGCCAATTGAGACCCTGAGTTATTGTTAATGGAATGGTCCTTAGGGTTCGCATGGTTAAGAATCCATTTAACTGCGTCTTTGTATGTGAGAATGGCAGGCCTAGCAGCTATGGTGTGCAGCTGTGAATTCCCAATCTTCTCATAAGCGGGCCGGTCATTTTGGATATATGACAGGTCATCATTATAAAATGGCGTAAATTTTAGACCAATCAATCTTGTAAGTCTCATAAAATTTGTCACTGGTATTGACAAGGAAGCAGAAGTTGGGGTCTTTGTTCAATAAGTCTTTCTAAGTAGTTTTGGAGCGGTTGTTCCGTGACATGTTGAAAAACTGGAAATTTATGATAAATAAATAAAAATAAATAAAAAATAATACAAAAATGGAAAGAACCCATAAATAACGAATAACAAAAAGACATGAAACCAACCCGTGAGTGATGAAAACGAAGGAAAACAGCCCTCGTAAAATCTCGTGGTAAAAACCTCTGTAACAGGTAAATTCTTCCAAAATGAAAATGATACAAGAAAATAGAAAAATCAACACATTTATCACTTTCGTCGGGTAAAATCGAGGCCATAGGATTAAAACAGATCGACGACTGAGATCTAATTAAGCAGGATGCGGAAAGAGACTTGCAGGTGTTTATTTTGCAAATATATACATCCTTTCTGCAATCCACAATTGCGACTTGCAGGTTGCGGGATCGCAACTCTAAGTATTAACAAACCAGAAGTTTCCACAATCCGCAATCCACAATTGCGGATTGCAGGTTGCGGAAACGTAAACAACACTAATCAACATAATGAACCTTCCGCAATCCGTAATCCGCAATTGTGGGTTGCGGGATGCGGGTGCAAACAACCACAATTATTGAAAAACAATTCTGCATCCGCAATCCGCATTGTGGATTGCGGGTTGCGGAACGAAAATGTTTCAAAACTGAAGACCAAGCTTCTGCAATCCGCATTGCGGGTTGCAGAAAGAGCCAACTTTTGGGAAAATCAAAGCTTTCTGCAACTCACAAAAACACACAAAATCAAAAGCATTTTCAAAGGGAAAATAACTAACTGAATCATATCATGAGAAAGCAATAAAAGCATGGTGAAAAACCCCAAAATGACCATAGAATTTAATGATTACCTTTGTATTAAAAAATATGGGTCTCCCATGTTTTCATCAAAAACATGGGATCTGTTGTACCTACAACAATCACCTATCAAGGTTGTACTTCTTCTCAAACATTGTTCCCATTTTGAATAGTTTTGATCCACTAAAGTCATTCAGTTGCAATAGAGTTTCCCATATACTTGTCAGCAAAATAATGTTCCAGAGAACAACAAATCATTAAAGCAAATGACGAATGACATGTTGCTGTCGAAATTGAACACTTTGAGGTTCTATTCAAAAGGCATCAATTATGCCTAAAACACTATTCCTCATAGTGTGCAAGGGAGTCAATTCATCAGAAACCAAGTTCCATCAAGCAATTTAAAGTGTTTGGTTCTCTAACATGGTTCCACATTCCTAGACTGAAATGAAAATCCATGGAATCAGAAAGTCAACCTAGAATATGCATGGTATATCTAGATGATGTGAAGGTTTATAATATTCTCAACCCCTTTACTAATCAACTTTTAATTGGGAGGATTGTTCATTTTGAATAAAGTTTTTAAAGGGATACTCATAATGCCTCTACTTTGTTACAAGTCATTTATTTTCAACAAATACTGATGACAACACTCTTAAATATCTATTTGGGATAAACATTGACAATGACAATGCAGTATCCTCTTCCACAAGTGGTAAAAGTAATGATGTGCTTTTTGTAGATCCAAGAAAGGCTATAGAACATCCCGTTACAACACAAAGTTGGGCATGACATAGTGATTGAAAAAGATGACAAGCACTTGGTTTTCTCCATTCTTGCCAAACTTGACCTAGACTAGTCTATCTTTGTCTCCACCTTCCATACTACAAATTTTGTTTTTGGAACTAATTGCAAAATGTTGTCTCTTGAAAAATTCACTACAGAACTAACAAGGTAGCAAGCTCCAAGACAAACTTGTTCAAGTGGGCACCTTAAAGACCTCGAAGGCTCATTCCCATGCCGCAAAGAAAAGTACAAATGATTCAAGCACACCTAAGAATAATATGCAGAATTAAAAGAACATATAAAATATTGATAAGGATTAGAAATCTAAATCTTCCCATGAAACCTCTTGTTGAAAGGTTGGAAATCCCAAATCTGAGAAGATCAAGTACACCTACTACAATAATCCCATGCATGATTAAAACAAGTGCACGAAGAAGAAAAATTCTCACCTTACTGATTTCCTAGACAAGAATAATATCAAGATGTATAATTATATAAATCCAAGTTCATTCATTGTGCAATCCTCAAAGGAATAGAAAAAATAGGCATAAATGATGCAACACATGCACTTATAGTAGTGTATTCTCAACCATCTTCTTGGGTTTTTTATTTGGGTTCTTCATACCACATGACGTCATTTATATGGCTTTGCATCTTTGGATTTTTGTACTAATCCAACTATCTTGTTGGGGATACCACCCATGTTGAAGTCTCTAGGAGAGGATTTATTGATGTGGATGATGAGACATTCAAAAATGTTATTTGTGTGCTTTGAATGTCAAAAAATATCATATCCATTTACCAAATCACTCAATCTTGTTTAGGTAGGTTAGTTGAGCTCACACCTAATTATGTGGTCATTAATGGGATGGAAAAGAGTGATACAATTTTTGTTGGTAAATTTGATCACCTATCAAGGTTGTACTTCTTCTCAAACATTGTTCCCAAATTCCCCCCTATTGTCCTTCTCACTCATTCAAATGAAGTGTGCAGACAGTGTGTCATGAATGTTTTTTCCATATCAAATTCTCAACTAACTCTATTTGTAGTAGCTTAGTAATCATAACATCATGATAGGGTTGTTGGATGTCTATTTTATGATGGCATCTATTAGGGTTGCATACTTGGAAAACATTTGGAGGAAATGTTTTAGAAAGGAAAGGTGTGGAGAGAATATGAAGTGTTAGATATAGTTCACAGAGATTTGATGGGCCTATTTACTCATCCATCCATAACTAAATCCAAATATGTCTTGAATTTCATTGTTGACTAGTCAAGGCATACCTTGCTATTTTTTCTCAAGAAAACGTTAGAGGTCTTTGAGCAGATTTAGACATTAAAGTTGTTGTAGAGTAGTAGGGAAAGTTCAATAAAATTTTGCATAGATACAAGGGAGGGGAATATGTGAACAACAATGTTGAGTAGTTTTGATCCACTAAATTCATTCAGTTGTAATAGAGTTTCCCATATACTTGTCAGCAAAATGGTGTGCCAAATAACAAGAACAAATCATTGAAGGAAATGCCACTTTGAAGTCTGAATTGCATAATTGCATGTTGTATTTTAAATGGAACACTTTGAGGTTCTGGTCAAAAGGCATCAATTATTCCCATTATATCCAAAACATAGTATCTCATAAAGTGTTAAAGGGAGTCATTTCATCAGAAACCAAGTTCCATTAAGCACTTTAAAGTGTTTGGTTCCCTAACATGGTTCCACATTCCTATAGAGAAATACAAAGCCATGGAATTAGAAAGTCAACCTAGAATATGTGTGGCATATCCAGATGGTGTGAAGGTATATCATCTTCTAAACCCATCCACCAATCAACTTTTAATTGAGAGGAGTGTTCATTTTGAATAAAGTTTTTAAAGCCGTACTCATGATGCCTTTTTGTTGCAAGTCATTTATTTTGAACAAATACTAATGACAACACTCTTAAAGATTTGTTTGGGATGAATGTTGATAATGAGGATGCAATATCCTCTTTGAAAAGTACTAAAAGTAATGATTTGTTTTTTTGTAGATCCAACAAAGGTTATAGAACATCCCATTACAACATGAAGTTGGGCACAGGATAGTCTCTATGTAGCTAGAAACTTGGATGGAAATCTAACAAACATAAGAAGGACATGTTCTCATTTTTAGGGCTCTCATGTTCAAGTTAGACAAGTCGTCCCTATTGAGGAAAAATCTAGTTTGGCACTTGTATAAATAGATGGAAAGTTCCCCTCATTGTTCACTCATTCACTCAACACAAGTTCGCATCACTTGGAGAGAGATTCACACCTATAGCTAGAAGAAGACATTTTGGGGTTTCTACTTGGAAACTACTTCCATCTTTTCTCTCTCATCATTGTACTCTGCTTTCAGAATTATTCATATCTATACGAAGATTGCTGGGTTTTCTCCTGATTGGGTTTTCAAGGATAAATTCTTGTGTTCTTTGTTTCTGTGCTTTTTCTTTCTTCTAGTGATCCTATTGATTTCATGCAATTGAATTATTATGTTATAATTGTATAAAAAACTGACAGCACACACCCATCATCCAACCTTAATCAATCCACCATAATCAACCATGGTCAACCATAATGAGCCATAATGAACCATAATTAATCTTATTCAATCATGGTGAACCATAATCAAACATGGTCGACCATAATCATCCATGGTTAGCCTCAATCAGCCATGGTAACCATAATCAACCATAATCAATTATGCTCAACCATAGTCAACAACAATCAACCATAGTTAAGCATGGTCAACCATGGATAAGCATGAACAACCATCGTCAACTATGAAAATCCAAATTCAACTATGGTCAACCATAGTTAAGCATGGTCAACCATGGTCAAGCATAGTTGGCCATGGTCAACCATTATCAACAATGAACATCCACACTCAACCCTGCTCAACCATAGGAAACCATGGTCTACCAAAGATAACCATGGTTAACCATAGTCAAGCACAATCAACCATGGTTTCCTATGGTCAGACATGGTCAACAAAAGTTGACAATGGATAACCAAAGTCAACCAAGCTCAACTATAGTCAACATTGTCAACCATGGCCATATGTAGTCAACCATAGTACACCATGGTCAACCATTGTTAAACATGATCATCCAAAGCCAACCATGGTCAACCATAGTTAAGCATGGTCAACCATAGTCAAGCATGGTCAACAAAAATTAACCATTCTATACCAAAATTAGCCAAAGCAAACAAAAGTCAACCATGGTCAACAATAGTAAACCATGGCCAACCATAAACACCTAAAGTCAATATTGGTCAATCATATTCATCCATGGTCAACCACAATCAACTATAGCCAACCATAGTAAACTATGTTTACATAAAGTCAGCCATTGTAAAAAAGTCAAGCATGGTCAACCATCATCAACCATGAACATTGAAATTCAACCATGGTCAAGCATAGTCAACCAACTAATTGTAAAATTACTTTTGCATGCTTACTGTTATGGTTAAAAAAAGCAATCGCACCAATTGTTTATTATCAGTTCATTATATGCATTGTAAAATTTTCATATTATCAAAATCATGATAACATATTCAACTAAGGTCAACCAAATTCAACCATAGTTAAGCATGGTCAACCAAATTCAACCATTGTCAACCAAAGTAAACCATAGTTAAGCATGGTCAACCATAGTCAACCAAAGTTAGTCATAGTCAAGCATGGTCAATCTTAGTTAACCATTGCCAACTATAGTCAACCATGGTCATCCATAATCAACCATGAACAACCAAATCCAACCACATTTAAATGTTGTTCACTTTGGTTGACCATAGTCAAACATGGTCAACCATGATTGACCATAGTCAACCATAGATAGCCATAGACAAACAAAGTCAATTGTATTCAACCATGATCTGCTATGGTCAATTTTAGTCAACCAATGTGAGTTATGCCCAACCAAAGTCAACCATAATCGTCGATGGTCAACCATAGTCGACCAAAGCCAACCATAGTCATTATTGGTTAACCATAGTAGACCATAGTGAGTTATTCAACCAAAATCAACCATGGACATACAAAGTAAATCATTTTCAACCATGGCTAACCATAGTTAAGCAAAGTCAACCAAAGTAAACGAAATCCAACCATGGTCCACCATACAAAATCATGGTCAACCAATAGTCAATTATGGCCATACAAAGTCAACCATAGTCTAACAAATTCAACTGTGGTCAACCATGTTTAAACAACTCTTAAGCATGGCTATGTAGCAACCATAATAAACCATGTAAAACATTGCCAAACATGATCAGTTATGCCCAATAATATTAACATATATCTTATTTATAAATTTATTTATTTTTAATTGTAATTTATTTATCTATTTTATTAAAGAATATTTTTTAATAAAATAAATAATAATAAATATTGATATTAAATAAGCGCATTGCGTGTTTAGCTTACCCCAAAAAATAGTAGTAATAATAATAATGTTATATATTAATAATATATTAAATATGTATTTATATATGATAAATAAAATTTAATATTTAAATGACAATTACTTCTATTAATATTAATTAAGCATTTTTTAATAATATTAACCTATCTTATTTATTAATATTAATATATTATTTTATAATAATTATTATTATAATTTTTTTAATTAATATTAAATAATATTAATTCATCATTCTTTCTTTTTGTTGTTAATTAAAAACAATCACATTTTTGAAAGTTAGTGATATTCGTCTCCTTATATCAACCACTTTTAAATGTGTGGTCATGATTGATTACATCAATACATAAATATCAACCACTTTTAAAAATGTAATTATTGCTAATTAAAATTATCTTTAACTTAAATAATTCAAAATAATGATTTAGATCTTTAATGAATTCTTTTGTACACTATGTTAATTGACATATGGATTTAGTTTCTTGAATTCTTTTGTACACTATGTTAATTGACATATGGATTTAGTTTCTTAGCTTAATATAGTAGACAAATATAACTAAATATTAAACAAATGATATTTACATAAATAAATGTGGGAGAGAATTACTACTCCTTTTAA
The DNA here is from genome assembly GCA_027924585.1 of Larix kaempferi. NCBI lineage: Eukaryota > Viridiplantae > Streptophyta > Pinopsida > Pinales > Pinaceae > Larix > Larix kaempferi. Next base: position 5,402,526 of record BSBM01000506.1, read on the forward strand.
TATGATAAAAAAATACGGTCTTCCTCTTTTCCATATGGATTAGATGGCATGTGCAGCGTAGCTGCATAGGTAAGAACGATTCGTACCAGTAACAATGAAATGATTGAAAGTATTGCGTTGAATAAGCAACCGATGTATCGATAGGTTATATGGAGATAGATTTAGCGATAATAATAGTGTTAAGATGGCAGGATGAGCACAGAAGGCTACCCTATACTATATAGGGACATTTCAACAGATTAATGGCCGAATTTATGTACAGATTTGTCATAAATATTGAAATGATAACATTTCTTTGCGTGTTTATAAAGTTCCTTACAAAAATCTATCACTTCGATGTTTTCAACAGGATTTTCAAAGTTAGAACATAATCCCTTCAATATTTCTTACAGGATTTCCCACTACTGGCAAAACATGATGAGAAGGGACGAGGTTAATTTATTTATTATGGTACACAAATTTTCAAAAAAATTAAGCGTTGATTTTACATGCCGAAGATTTTTACTTTCAACCTATGCACCTCCAAATTACTTTGAGATTTTATTTTATTCCTACCTATACTCTTTCCAAATGCTTTGACAGGTGACACAGTTGCTCACTTGAATTTCAAATCTATCTTCTCTTTCTTTATCAGGGATGTAGATTAGATTCTATATATTTACTAATAAATTAACCGAGGAGGAGAGTTCTTTCCTTTGCCAACCAGATAATTCTATAGACACAGTATCTACTTAATGAAAGTATCCACATCATTGTTTTTTAGTATTTGCATCTTGACTTTGGCTTTGGAATTTCGACTCACTACCATCTTGAATAAGAGTAGTTTTATTATCTATTCTAAGTTTTTTATTTTAGAGTGGGTTTTGGTAAAATCTCGTAATATTTTTTTTTAGTAAAATCTAAATTTCTAAGTGTTTAAATTGTATTTTTGAATCTATAAATAGATTTAGCAGCTTCAAATATCTTTATGGCACCCAAATTATGCAATTTCCATAGCTAATATATGCGATTCTAATTTTTTTTTAAAGATTTCCATACAAACAAAACTAGATTATCCATTAAAAATAATGTTGTAGCATCCCTAATCAACTTTTTTCAAAATGTTTAAAAAAATGGATTTACATAAGCTTTAGTAGTCTAATATAGACAAATATAGCTAAATATTAAACAACCAATATAAATGGGTGGAAGAGTTAGTACTAATTTTTAATATAATGACGAACGGTCTTCCTATTTTTCGATATAGAAGGAGATGACACGTTCAACATAGACAAGAAAGGTTCCTAGCAATAGTAATAAAATCATCGAGAGAACTCGATAGAAAGATTGAATGTAATGGGTTGAATAAGCGAGGCAACTCCTAGAATGTTTTTGTAAGGAGGAATCAGGGTCCATGCATAGATAACCATTAAGGTATGGACGGGTTGGTAATTTGTTTTGATATTTTTGTGGTAATGTTTTTGTGAGGAATCAGGCTCCATGCATAGATAACCATTAAGGTATGGACGGGTTGGTAATTTGTTTTGATACTTTTGTGGTTACAAGTGTTTATATGGATAATTTAAATTTGTATGTGGTGAATGAATTTTTTTTAAATGAGAAGTTGTATGGTTCAAATTGCAATTTAAAGTATATAGTCTCATTTAGAGCATGGTAATTAGTTCAAGATTGTAATTTGCAAATATTAAGATCATAGTTTTACATCGGATTAGGATTTCCTACCAGATTTTGACAAGAGGATTATTGAATGATGCAATGAAGTTCCTACAAGATTTGTTACATTTTGACAAGATAGTCATTGAATGATGCACTGAAGTCCCATTTCAATCAACACCTAAAGGCTTGCATATGGGTATAAGCATTGTACATCTATGCAAGTTATATGGGTATAAACATTGTACATCTATGCAAGTTAGGGATACACTGGACTCTAATATTGATATTAAAATGATGAGATAAAATATTTTCTCAATTAATATTTTTATGAATTTTGTAACAAAACACCACTTCACTTCATTGTTTTTAATAGGATTTCAGGTTAATGAATAAGAAAAATTGATAAAACAAATTCACTTCAATATTTCTAAGAGGATTTGTCACTATTAACAAAGCATGATTAGAAGGGTCAATGTTCATTTTATTTCTTTTTAATATGATTTTAATGATTATCATCTTTAATGTGTACCTCAAAATTCCTTTCACTTGATTTTAAAATATATCCTCTTTTATTAGAAAAAAGTTTATATTTATTGATAAATTAGCTCACGAGGATATTATTCTATCAAAATAGATCTATTTAACAAAATTATGTCCATATACTTTGTTTTCTAGCATTTTCATCTTAGATTCATTAATTTCAATTAAGTATCCATGACTTTGGAAATATTAAGAGTGGAATTTCCTATTACCAACTTGAATTCTAGATCTATTTCTTTTCCTTCATAATCACTTCTCAAACTCTACATTGCAGTAGGTTTTCTCTCAAAATCCAAAAAAAACAAGGCATTCTTTGAAATAGTGTAAATATCATAATCCTTTTCACTTTTTGAAAAGAAACACACTGCTAAATTAAGGATGATGTCACAGCTAACCCTAATGAAAGTGTAATTCCATTTTAATAAATGATTGAATGTAAAGTTTGTCATTGGTCATTAGAGGGAGTAATCAAAATCAATGGTTGACTTTGTAGCTAGCCCCTTCAATCACCTGAACATACAATCAAGTTAAAATTGAACATTATTACATGGAAAAAGGCTATTTAAAGCTTTTAATTGTATTATATGGAACAAGTGCTTGAAATATTTTCATATCATTAGAATGGATAGATTTCCTCTCATCATGCACTATCGTATTATGCACGGGGACTTCACTCAATGACTGCCTACCATAGTATGTTCATTCGTGGCATATGAAAAATTACCCCTAATTTCAAAAAATATTGGAAAAACCATCCCAAAATCGTTTTTTTTTAACCCCCACCCAATATGCCTTCCCAATTAAAAAAAACCCCTAATCCCCCTATAATATTGTATGTATCCATTTTTTCATTTACATTTTTTATACCCCTTTATATATATGCCTAGTATATTGCCATGATACTGTGGGATTGACTAAACCTCCCAAGGCTTGTAATAGGCACGAGTGGTTGGGTATTCAAGCCCCCAAGGCCTATCGAGGGCCTATAACAGGCCCTAGAGGCTTAGAGCCTCCCAAGTCACCTTGGGGGCTTGGACACCTTCATAGTATACAAACAAGTGAATATGGGATAAGTAAAACACAACAATTTAGATATGTAAACTTGCAAAACTCGGATAAGATTGGTGTCAAAGCCAAGTTCATTTCCCAGAAAATGAGGAAAGAGAGAGCCTTTTGACTACCAGTTTGTTGAGAGCCTAAGGGTTTACCAAACTTGAAATGTCCTAGAGTTTTATGGCCAATCTAGTGTTTTTGCTTATTCTCATGCCTAGGGTTTTCTCCAACCTAGATAATTTGTTTTCAATCAAAGGTTTCTGCATTTTTCTTGTACATTAAACTCTTCATTTTCTAAAGTGGTTGCTCTTCTCCTATATAGCTTGTACGAATTGAAACTTTTTTCTTGATGACATGCATTTTTTACTGTAATAACTTCTTTTGCCCACTTTTTATATTGTATAGCCTACATTTTCTACTGAAAGACCTATTTTTTTATCTTGATTTTCTCTTGTACAACTTACCTACCATATAGGGGGTAGCCTGTACAACTTGCATAGTTGACTTTCCTTGTTTAACTATTTTCCCTCTTCACTCCTTCCATCACTACTCTCTCCTCTGCTACTAGTCAGGGATTGTCACTTTTCACAACTTACACATTAGTATGAATTATCCCTTGTTCACCATATCTCTGACACTGCATTGTAATTTTATGCAAAACATGCAAAAAGTGCAGCATATTTTCACACAAACATAGACATGGGAAGACATTTCTTTTTACAACATTTGTTTATATTACAAGTGAAAGGAATTTGTTCCTTTACATATTCAAAACACTCAATATTAGGGCAAGAGGAGACCTATTCTCTAACACACTAAGTTACACATCTACTTATTAGAGTACAATGTAGGTGGAAGTAAATCTAAAATCTTCCTTATTCTCCTCTTTAAAACTTTCTATAAACACTAACAGCCTTTCATGTAACTGCCCTTGCCTAATTATCACTTCTGACATAACATACTAACACGGCTAACTTATGTGTCACATTGGCCTACATAAGTGCAGGTTCAATTACAAAATAATCATTACATTCTAAAATTATATATCTACATTGATTATATATGAAATTAGATGAGGAGATGCTGTTACTTTTAATGGGGAAACTCATGTACAAAATGGATGCATTATTACTGGTAATTTGCTGAGAGACTATGTTGGAATTGCTATGTCATCAGCTAAAGACAAAATGACATCAAAATGGTAGGATAACAACATCTATGAGACCCTTGGAACCCTTGTTAAGCGATCGTCTATTTAGGTCACAATCTGTAAAAGAAAATGGGGTGAATTAGCTTTAGTTCTTTCAGCATCTCTGAGCAATATGTCCACTTCATGAAACTCCTCTTTGTACATGGCTTCTTTCACTTTATAATGTTGAAGTGGATGACATATCTGCCAACTACACTTTTTCTCTAAAGAAAGGTTGCAAGGGTCATATTGTCATATTATCTTAATGCTTTATAGAGGTATATTTCCAAGTAAGATGGTTGATCATGGGTTTGCCCCAAACAGAATAAATTTTAAAATCACCTGTCTAGAGTAGCAAGGTTTAAGTAGGAGCCTTAAATTCTCCTTCCCCTGTTGTTGCTGCTGCTACTGTTTGGCATTTGAAGTGGAAATATCCTCCACAATGGGTACATATTTACCCTCTATGAATCCCTTATTGTTGAGACCACTCATAAATCTATAGCAGACCTCCTGTTTTCCTTTGAGGGAACCTGTCAGTTTGGACATTGCTGTAGATAGCTTACCCTCTAGATATTTTCTCTTAAGGTCTTTCTTCACCAACGGAGTGAACTGACTATCCAAAGACCGTACAGCTGCTAACCATGCCAATACTATAACAAACAAGATGGTCCCAATGTAGGGACTGGAGTTGGCAAGTGAACCAAACGTTAAAATCAGAAATTGCTGAATCAGTGCACCTCCTGACTTTCCCAAGGGATTGCATACCACATCTATTGCAGCCTTTCCTTTAACCTATAAAAGAACCGAGAATGAAATCACATATAATGATATATGTTAAATTGAAACAATTTTCAGTTGTCAAAAACCACCTACAATGTTAACAAATTCAAAATCCCAGAGAGAGCAATAGTTTGGCATTATTCCTTAGCATAAGCCCTATAGCATTACTTGACTATATTCGAATAAAAGCCAAATATGAAAGTGAAAAGAGAACACACAGAGGCCTTGAAAACGTGAGACAAAATGTAGAGGCAATATACCTTAGTGTCCTCATCAAGTGGAATGTAAGCCATCTCTTTGCAAGGATCAAACAAACTATATTTAGCACTCTTGCTAAAGATATTTTGAAGAGCTCCAACATACACAGCTGCCAAAAGAGGTGTCATGCCAAATTTACCCAATAAAGGAGTGAGTGGTTCACTGCAGAGAATGAGACCAAAGAAAGCTAAACCTGTCGCCAGCAACACAGTAGGTGTGATGGTAGCTGCTACTCCCCAACTATATTTGCAGAATATAACTCTACTTAGCAACATCATGGTGAAGGTAGCGATGCCTGTGCATGTGGAGAAATCCCCCATGAATGCAGAATACTCATTTGGACTTGGAAACTATCAGAGACACACCAATTATCTTAGTCATATTGCCAAAACAATCTCCTTATATTAAAACCACACAAAATCTTGCTTCATTTTTTTCTTAGTTAAAGGATGAGTGCTCTAGCTACGGCAACAATGGCTGAAGACATTTAATTATCGTCTTTAGCTAGTTCTACTATCCTTAAAACAAAAATGTAAAGAAATGGTAAAGCCTATGAAAGGATTGCAAGTTATTTAGATGCTTTGCACTAGATTTTCCCCAGCTAAGAGGGACAATCCAATTAATGCACTGGTGTTCAAATACCTTGTATGATTGGGCCTCCTCAAGCGAGCAGTATGACAACAATGAAATAGAAATTATGAAAAGTTCTTGAGCCCTTAAAGTTGATGTAAATGGATATGCATGTGTGTGTGTGTGTCTGGCTGGAGAGATATGTCAGAAGGAATGGATCTCTGTACTTGTTTGAGTAAGTACTGGTGATAACTACATAACATATTTAATTTGGAAACATTTTGGTTCTCGTGCTGAGGCTGTGTAAAGTAGATTTTTCCTGCATAGGTCTCCCCATATATATATCAAGTAAGGTGACACATGCTATTATGCATATCTGTATAAACAGGAATTATGTTGCCAAAAAACCTAAGATCTGAAATATATTACTTGTGCCTTCAGTTTTGACTTCTAGGTGACTTCAACAAGGTTGATTCTAATACCATATGCAACCACCAAAGTGGCAAGGTCTCTCACATATCTTGAATTCAATAGGAACTTAAAGCTCTCCATCATTCCCATCTTTGGTTTCTCCTGTAAAAATTACGAGAGGTTGAGTTAAATAACCTAAAATAACTTGTGTTCTATTAAGAACATAATCGAAAAACTGCAAGAAATTAGAATATAGATATACCTTCTTCTTACGAGCTTCTCCCTTCGGAAGTGTAGGATCATCCACTACAAATTTATTTACCCACCAGTAGATTCCACATATAGTAAGCCCTAGCAGCACAACAATGCTCATCATTCCCTTCAAGGAGACTAACCAACCATCTACACCAGGCCCATCTAACCTACCCGCTTTCAGAACCTCCTTCCCTTGTTGTTGCTGCTGCTGTTGTTCAGCATTTGAAGTGGAAATATCCTCCACAATGGGTACATATTTACCCTCTATGAATCCCTTATTGTTGAGACCACTCGTAAATGTATAGGAGACCTCCTGTTTTCCTTTGAGGGAACCTGTCAGTTTGGACATTGCTGCAGAGAACTTACCCTCCAGATATTTTCTCTTAAGGTCTTTCTTCACCAATGGAGTGAACTGACTATCCAATGACCGTGCAGCTGCTAACCAGGCCAATACTATAACCAACAAGATGGTCCCAAGGTAGGAGTGGAGTTGGCAAGTGAACCAAACGTTAAAATCAGAAATTGCTGAATCAGTGCACCTCCTCACTTTCCCAAGGGATTGCATACCACATCTATTGCAGCCTTTCCTTTAACCTATAAAAGAACCGAGAATGAGATCACATATGATGATATATGTTAAATTGAAACAATTTTCAGTTGTCAAAAACCACCTACAATGTTAACAAATTCAAAATCCCAGAGAGAGGAATAGTTTGGCATTATTCCTTAGCATAAGCCCTATATCATTACTTGACTATATTCCTATAAAATCGAAATATGAAAGTGAAAAGATAACACACAGAGGCCTTGAAAGCTTGAGACAAAATGCAGAGGCAATATACCTTAGTGTCCTCATCAAGTGGAATGTAAGCCATCTCTTTGCAAGGATCAAACAAACTATATTTAGCACTCTTACTAAAGATGTTCTGAAGAGCTCCAACATACACAGCTGCCAAAAGAGGTGCCATGCCAAATTTACCCAATAAGGGAGTGAGTGGTTCACTGCAGAGAATGAGACCAAAGAAAGCTACTCCTGTTTCCAGCAACACAGTAGGTGTGATGGTAGCTGCTACTCCGCAACTATATCTGCGGAATATAACTATGCTTAGCAACATCATGGTGAAGGTAGCGATGCCTCTGCATGTGGAGAAATCCCCCATGAATGCAGAATACTCATTTGGACTTGGAAACTATCAGAGACACACCAATTATCTTAGTCATATTGCCAAAACAATCTCCTTATATTAAAACCACACAGAATCTTGCTTCATTTTTTTCTTAGTTAAAGGTTGAGTGCTCTAGCTACAGCAGCAATGGCTAAAGACATTTAATTATCGTCTTTAGCTAGTTCTACTATCCTTAAAACAAAAAGGTAAAGAAATGGTAAAGCCTATGAAAGGATTGCAAGTTCTTTAGATGCTTTGCACTAGATTTTCCCCAGCTAAGAGGGACAATCCAATTAATGCACTGGTGTTCAGATACCTTGTATGATTGGGCCTCCTTAAGCGAGCAGTATGACAACAATGAAATAGAAATTAGGAAAAGTTCTTGAGCCCTTAAAGTTGATGTAAATGGATATGCATGTGTGTGTGTGTGTCTAGCTGGAGAGATATGTCAGAAGGCATGGATCTCTGTACTTGTTTGAGCAAGTACTGGTGATAACTACATAACATATTTAAGTTGGAAATATTTTGGTTCTCGTGCTGAGGTTGTGTAAAGTAGATGGTGCCTGCATAGGTCTCCCCATATAGATATCCAATAAGGTGACACATGCTAATATGCATATCTGTATAAACAGGAATTATGTTGCCAAAGAACCTAAGATCTGAAATATATCACCTGTGCCTTCAGTTTTGACTTCTAGGTGACTTCAACAAGGTTGATGCTAATACCGTATGCAACCACCAAAGTGGCAAGGTCTCTCACATATCTTGAAGTCAATAGGAACTTAAATCTCTCCATCATTCCCATCTTTGGTTTCTCCTGTAAAAATTACGAGAGGTTGAGTTGAAGAACCTAAAATAACTTGTGTTCTGTTAAGAACACAATCGAAAAACTGCAAGAAATTAGAATATAGATATACCTTCTTCTTACAAGCTTCTCCCTTCGGAAGTGTAGGATCATCCACTACAAATTTATTTACCCAAAAGTAGATTCCACATATAGTAAGCCCTAGCAGCACAACAATGCTCATCATTCCCTTCAAGGACACTACCCAACCATCTACACCAGGCCCATCTAACCTACCCACTTTGAGAACCTCCTTCCCTTGTTGTTGCTGCTGCTGCTATTCGGAATTTGAAGTGGAAATATCCTCCACAATGGGTACATATTTACCCTCTATGAATCCCTTATTGTTGAGACCACTCATAAATGTATAGGAGACCTCCTGTTTTCCTTTTAGGGAACCTATCAGTTTGGACGTTGCTGTAGACAGCTTACCCTCTAGATATTTGCTCTTAAGGTCTTTCTTCAACAACGGAGTGAACTGACTATCCAATGATCGTGCAGCTACTAACCATGCCAATACTATAACCAACAAGATGGTCCCAAGGTAGGGAGTGGAGTATCAAGCAATTCAATTCCTAAAGAGTTCAAAAGACTATTTCTCTTTATGTAAAATATGATATTCCATAATGTATGTGTAAAAACCAAATCAGTTAAAAAATTCTTAGCCTTGCTTTGCTTCAATGTATATGTTGAAGTCAATGTTCGGCTCACAATCCAGCACTAAGGTTGGAACCTGAAGTTGACATGTTTTGTAATGTCCCCATTTTGACCCCCTTTGTATTAAATCGTAAATGATGTAAATATTGTAATTTGATCATGGTGAGGAGCTGAAGGCCAAGGCCCCACCATTGATTTAGTATTTTATGTATCGGAAATTAAAAATAGATGCCTATGGTTCTTGTGCGAGATGGGCACAATGTAAATAAGACATCATGTAAATACGAATTTTAATGGAAAAACCCACAACTAGCTATGCAATGCAACAAAATGATGGGGCATGATTCTACAAGGAATAGGGAGGGGAAATAACCAAACCCTTGAGCCACTAGGGTCAGCCCATGTGTCAATAAGAAAACCCATGAACTCTTAACTATCCATTTTTGTCTCATGCACCCAATCATTTAATTCTTCCAAAGATTGGTTGGGGCAGTTAATGTCTTGGGATTGGAGAAGTATGGCAGTCAGATTTTCGTGCATGCGCAAGCCATCAACCTGAAAATCATATTTTTGGCTTGCTGGGCAAGAAAACCCCCACGAAATGCTGCCTAAGGCAATTTCTCATCCATTACGTTCTTCCTCTCACGCAGACTGAGCTCACTGGAATTTATCCTCACGTTTTTCACCATAACCCTGCATTTTTCCATGCCTAGGAACTCGTTTTTAGTATTGTGCAATAGCTGGGGAAGCAGGGACGCGAATTGGGACTGAGGGAGAGGTCGTTTTTGCCCCTGGGGCATTTTTCTGGAATGGGTTTTGCTCTCCCAGTCGAATTTTCCAAGTGCCAATACATTTTGAGTCTACCCACGTTTTTCTGAAGCTCAGGAAACCCCATCTCATGCATCCCACTGTTGAAACGTTTTTCTCGTGCTCAGCAAGTGTAGTTTTGCTGTTATGTGCATCCTTGTTTTGATGGGAACCTGTGAGCAAGAAACTGGAGTGGTAGTGGACAGAATTGGCTTGATAAACCTAGTGTAGGGAGTAACCTCTCAAGAAGATCAAGAGGGATGGCTACTTTTCTTTGCACACCCTGAGAGCACTAGAAAGGAAGGTATGGCTTGAGGGACTGTGTGGCAGTGAAGAGAATACTTCCTTGTGTTGGGTGTGTAGGAATTGTGAGTGCCAAGTTGAATAGATCTGGGAGAGGTACCCATAGCTCTGTGGTTGAGCTCACTAGCTTAGCAATTCTTCCCTTCCATGTCCTAGCAGCCTGATAAACCCAATTACAGATTGGCTTGGCTCATCTTGGTGTATGCTTGGCTATGTGTGAGTCTGCTGTTCCCTGGTTCCTTGTAGAGATCATGCCCAGCTTGGGGGTCGCAGTTGTGTCAAGAGGTTGATAAGCACAACTGGCCTATGGTTGGGTGGAACGTTGCAGTTGCATAGCCAGTTGCTTGGGACTATGTTGTCAAGATAAGTATTCCCTTGTGTTTTTTAACTTTGCAATTATTCCTTTGATGAATAGATTTAATGTATTATGGATGTGCTAATGAATTTACTTCCGCTGTGTTTTCAAATGATTATGCATTTCCATATGATCTTTCAATTACTTGAATACTTAGTTAAAAGCTCCATTTTAAATTGAATGATTGTTTACTAAGTATGGGACTAGATGCCCGGTTTTTGCACCACGTCCTCTCGATCATGCTGGTATGATGGGAGGGGACATTACATGTTTGCATCATAAGCAGTCAATTAGAATCATAAAGTATATAGCAGCGTTAGAACCCAAACTGGTTATGAATATTACATAGATCAGTATTTGGCTTACCTCCTGAATAGTGGCATGTACATGTTCTCCTTGCAAGAGACCTAACAATATCAAGAGGTAATTGGCTCACAGACAACAACCCATGATTTCCACATTGAGCAGGGAAGAGCCAATTCTCATGCTTTTCATATGCCATGTACATATCTCCATGTACATGTCTCCAAAGTACTTGATGTTGAAGTTTAAGGGTTATAGAATTTTTTAATTTAATTAGTAAACTTTAATGCATGAACATATAAAATCATATTCAAAACAGTACTGCTCTCATAACCAATATTTGAATCAACAATATACTCAGATTTTTCAGATTTGATCTTGTCACCGAAGGGACAAGTCAATCTAGCCAAACAATTTTTGTACCTTGAGAGAGATCCATAGGTGATCCAGAGAGGGTTAAACAAGACGCATACTCACCACATACTGACCCAGACTTCTTAGTCAACAAGCACATTCATACCCAGTACAGTCATGCAGACAAAGGACACACCTTCATGCTGGGTAAGGATGCAGTCACATACTGTAGAGACACACAGGCATACTTTGCACAGTCATGCTTGAAAAAACACAGTCCACCCATAAAGTGAAACTCACTGTCACACTGGGGAAGAACCTACAGTCCACACAAGAAAACAGGCTCATGGTCACCTCATGGTTATGCTAGGGAAGGACCCACAGTCCACCCGAGAAAATAGATAGGGTATCAAAACATTAATAAACATAACATATGGACCAAGTAAGATACACGCAATATAAAGGATCATGAGTCAACCAAGGGGGCCACAACAAAATAAACCACAAACCCACAAGGTCAAGGTGAACTATATAAGGTGGACAAGCAACTCCTTTGGTGCTCCTTTGTAGGACCAACAAGACCAATAATCTTTTCTCTCTCTCAAGGTACACTATTTTATATTATTTTGTCATAACTGTATAAGATTCATTAGTTATAGAAGGTAGAACCAAATAAACAACTTATACAAGGAAGAGAAGTGAAATCCATAAAAAGTAGTTAGATTAGAAACTGCAACTGCAACTGAAATACATAAATAGGCATCAAAGCAACTGCAAACCATCTCAAACAGGCATAAACCATGACAAACGATGACAAAAGAGTACTAGAAACAAAATAGTATTGTTTTAACTAGACAAGATAAGTTTAAAGGTGGTTTAAAGCATAATTTTCATCTCTTTCAAATTTGAACATATAAAATCAGATTCAGAATAGTACTGCTCTAATAAAATTTGAACTATAATAAACAAACATAATTTTCATCTCTTTCAACTTAACGCTCCATTATTCACTGCATTAAAGTTGGTCCTCGAGAATCATCAAATGCCATGTACAGTAACAACATGATAAAATAATGTACAGTAGATATCAACAGTAAATTATCATAACCAATATTTGAATCAACCATATACTCATATTTTTCAATATCGTTTTAACTAGACAATAAATAACATCAGCTGAAAAGCATACAAAGACAATAAATATACTTATCTTTTCTCACTCTTGTCTAGCTACAGCTGAAAAGCATACAAAGACAATAAATAACATCAGTAGTAAATCTAACTCGTGTCTAACTCAAAGTACAAAGAAAACAAATAATATAACCCACTGGGAGAGTTGAAACGTGGTTGAAACCTTCCTTATACTCAGCAATATTTTTTTTATATCATATCTTGTCTATTAAGAGACAAGTCACTACAGGAACAAAGGACATACCTGAGAGGGAATAAATTCAGTTACCTAGTCGACAAGCAAGGAATCCCTAATTACTGGAGCAGCAGAGCAAGGAATCCCCGTGGTTTAAGGTGGGTTCAAGGTGGGTTTAAGTAGGTTTAATTGGACTAAGATCTCTATTTCATTGTATGAGTGTTTGGGTCTGCTTAAAGTGAACCATAAGGAAACCCCAATTACTGGAGCAGCAGACCCAGAAACAACAATCCAAAAAAATCAGGTAATGATGAAATTTTACACACAAAACATGCACAAACCAGATCTCTGTTTGTAGTCCATACAAAGCCCATGGCTTTATTACAACTTAGCAAACTCAAACAATGCAACAAAGATATTAGACCACTCAACAGAGGCGACAAGAGACTATGTTGTGGGTCAACATAAGATCAAGAGTCAACAAGAGGGGTCAGGAAGACGAAGGTGTCAAACTCGTGGTCAAACTCTTATATTCTCTCTCAAAGTATCACCAAGGTATATAGTCCATAACTTATAAGTGTTCCAAACCACAACAATACATTTTATCATCACCGTATAAGGAAGGTCCATACCACGTCCATACCCACTCCAAACCACAACAGGTGCACAATAGTGAGTTCTATAGCAAGAGATTTCCACACCCGTGCCACACCCTAGCTATCTTTTGAATCAACAACATTCAAAATTTCCTAATGAGTTAATATGCACTCCACACAAACATGACGAAATTAAAGAACACTTCCACTGGAAAATTTTAAGATATGAAACCAAAAACATCTAATGGACTATCAAGAGTTAAACTTGAAAATTTCTCTGATTTCTCAACTTTTGTCAACTGCTGAAAGGCATGCTAAATAACGTGTAAATAATGAGCACATCAAAATTAAGTGTGAATTAAGTCTAGTTTGAGCAAAAATATCTTATCCAAGAGCATATATTTTGAAAAGGATCGTGCATGACTCTTCAACAATGGCAATAAGAAACCTAAGAACACAGCAAAAATATAATTTGAACCCTACAGGGCAGCAATGCACTCAATTTCAATCTTTGCATTTAAAGGTAATGTTGCAACTTGATAAGTCGACCGAGCTGGTGTAGGTGATGAAAAATATGTATGAAGAAAAGATGAACTAGGTCAGCTTTGTATAAAATTGCCTCCACATACATAAAAGCACTCATAATTGTTTCATCAATCAATTGAAACAGGGTAATATTTGCATACAAGGCAAAACTCGATGAGATAGCTTGGACATTTAGAAACTGAGAATTCATATTTCAATATCAGGATAGACCAATTATGTAACAGATATAATATGTAACTTGGAAAGCAATAACAAACACTTTCATTGAGAGGCCTGCAAAAGTTTTGAAATTAACTTTGCTATAGTTCTTGCTAGATTGAGATTTTAATTCTCTTGAGTTATCCCAACCATTCGGCACCCAAACCATTCACCGCACCTGAAGATAAAAGAAATTAAAATGAGTATAAAATGAGTATGAAATTGATACAAACAAATCGTTGATAATACAAAAATAATACTTTATAAATAAGTTATAAAATAGTAGTAGAAAAGATAAGAGAAATTAGAATGTTTTGAAAAATTCACCGTATTAAAATTTTCAATGAAATCCACAAAAATTTTGTGGTCGCTTTCTTCTAACTTGTATGTGTCATTCTTGATATTGTATGATAGGTTTTCCGTAGCTATAACAGATTCAAGTTGTATGAATAGATGATTTGTTGAATCATACTTGTACATGCGTTGCCCCTTTAATTTATTGTACCAACAACATTGAAGCTCAACACCTTCAGGCCTATCCAAAAGATCAATGTCATTATGGTAATCAAACACCCTATTACCATCCTTCTTTCTTTTTCTTTGCACTCTTCCAATGTACCAAGTCCCAAAAGAAACGTCGTGCTTTGTACTTTGAGATACACCTTTTCTTGTAATACATTAAGCTACGACTATAGACTCGCTCTCAAACAACACTGCACAATCTGATCCAATTCCAAAACCAATTGCAACACCCTTTTTGGGGGCCCTCTCATCTCGCCTGAAGTATACTCCATTCCCCACTTTAGTCAATCTATCTTTCGATAATGTCGGATTTCCATTCAATTGACTAACCAAACAAGATTTGTACATGTCCTTGCCATCGAGCTCCACAACTAGTTTGGTAGTTATGTTTACATTCTCATCAACGGAATCTAAAATTCCATCCAACTCGTGCCTCCACTCACTTTCCATCGTTTGCAATTCATTATCATTGAGTAACATAAAATATGAAGATTGGAATATGGATGTGGAATGATCCAAGGGAGAATTATCAACTACTTCATCCACAGCTTCGAATGTTGAATAATTGTGATCCTCTATCCATGGTTTAAACCACCAAGAATATTATGTGTGTCTTTTTGGTTGCATGCCAAGACCTACTAAAATTCCCTGTGCATCCTCCAATCCTATCTTGAGAGCTTCTATAATTTTATCATCTGTGGATATTGAATCATATTGTGACAAGACGTCACCTTCCTCTATTGTCTGTTGATGCAAATTATTCCAATAGCATGAAGTAAGTCAGTGAAATCATATGCCCTCTCTACTCCGACCATGCCACCAACTTTGCTAAAGAAGTTCTCACATACATCTGACCCAGTCAGGTGCAATGCACATGGCAAGTTAGGGTATTGATCATGAAATAATCTCATCAACAAAACCGCAAAGTGGCAAGAAATTTTCACATCTTGATATGCCTCTCTACTGATGAAATTAATGTTGACATTAGTATTTGCTTGTTCTTTGGCCCAGCATAACCATGACATGAAGAATTGATGGAATCTTGAAGAATTTCATACCCTTTCCCAAAGAGTCAAACTAGGAGACAAAAAAATATCGATATAGTCAGCAACGATTGCTAGATAGGTCTCTGTACCCAATGTCCTCTTTGTCCTTCCACCTGTACTTCTCATTTCTTTCAAGCACCTATGGACATGCCTTGAAGCAATGCGTTGTGCTGAACCCCAGTTTTGGCTATCAATCCTCTCTATATCCTCAATTTTAAGCTTGTGTTCATCCACTTTAAAATTGTTATAAACCATTCTTACATGGTTAAAACTAATCAACTCTTCTCCAACAATCAAATCTCGTCGACCACTAAACAAAGGATTCACTAGCTTTTTTCCATTGTGGATGTAATCCTGGTCATGAATTCCTGTTACTTTAAAGCCATCATACACCCTAGTTAGCCCCCACCCTTCCCAAGGAATTTGATATCTCATGCTTGTCGTTGAGTAATAATCCTTCAACATAAGCATTCTTCTCCTACTATCCCCATCTGAGGAAAGACCAATAATAGGTCCTAAAAAATGTTCCACATGTTTCTTCCACGGGTCTTCTACTTTTTCCCATTGTCGATGGACAAAATTTGCATCAAACCTATTGCACATTAGATGAACAACCACAACCAAATGAGGAAGCTTCTCATGTAAAGGGTTTGCAATAATAACACGTGCATAATGGCCAATCACACAATTCTTGAAGGCATCTGTAATAATCTCATAGCCTGTGGCGCCCTCACCAACTATCACCAAGAAATGTGATTGACACTTATGTTCTTCTTTCTTACCACAAAAACCCACCAATGTATCGTTTTTTGCTACCCACCTAACATATTTTTTCACAATAGTTTCATCTTCAGCAAGGCATATTGGAATTGGGCCCTCTATACCATGTTTGGCTTTATAAGAAGCATACACTTTTCCAATTGCCTGAAAAATGTACTCCTGCTCCCTTGGGATATATGTCAATGATTTTCTAACTTGCCTTAAAGTCGTAGATATCGAAGGGCCATCCAGATTCAAGCTAATAAAGCTATGTAATCTAGGACCTCCCCATAACTTAATCATCTCATAAATGGATTTAGTGGATGCACTATATCTTCTCCCTAACTTTGAACGAACTAGGTTGTGAAATATATCTTGAACAAATCCCCAAACTGCATCTTTACCTTGTAATTTTCCTTGCTTATGAGCCTCACACACATCCTTGCAAAACCTGAACACATCGTTCCTTCTAGCAGATTCGAACAAGTTTTCCCTTAGAGACCTCGTTCTAATAGATAGTGTAGCAACCTTTGTCCTCTCCCACCAAAGAGATCGCATTGTTAATCTATGTGTAGCATTTTTATCTCTTGCAACAATTTTGAGTTCATAATGAGTCAAATGGTCCAACCTTCTCCCTTTCCCTGTATCTCTCCCATGTCTTTTGATGTTGCTCCTTGATTTGCGATATAAACACATCTGAAAGTCATCACAACTAGGTATCAACGTACAAAGATTGCATGTCAATGAATCAAAAGGGATTCCTGTTTCTGAAACCCTCTTGCAATGGATATGTCTGTATGTACCGTTAATATGGCATTCAACACCATAATAACATAGTGCTCTCTTGGCATGTTTCTCTATGGCCCACAATATTCCACCATGTTGGTCATCCATTAGAACCTTTGTGTCTAATCTCTCTCCTCTTCTATCAAGATAGGGATCCCAATACCCCCAACATAGTAATATCGAGGGAGGCAATTGTCCTAGAATAAGATGAAAAAACAAATTAGAAAATGATCTACGAACTGCTACTAACAAGTAATAACAAATAAAGTAATGTGAAAATTCAAATTCGAATTAAATTAAAACTTGGGTAATTAACACACCTGAAGTAGAAGCATGTGAACTTGTAGAAACTCCATGTGATGGTGATGGGACCAAGAACTTAGTCAAACTTTGTTGGGACTTAACATTGGTAGGATTCTTGGTCTCCCAACTGTTCCACTCCTCAACACAACTGTATCATGCAAAGCCTCATCTGTAGTAGCAGTGTGCGTCCTTGATTTCATGTGCTCATTTAGAGAACTAACAATATTACCACTTGTTGGCACCAAAGAGAACCATCTATTGCACCATGTACATTCCACTCTTACTTTTTTCTTGTCCTCATAGTTTGCAAGTGTTGCTTCCACCACCGTGAAAAAATTAGGCTCTTGTGTTTGGTTGAAATCATCTAGAAGTTTGATTGCTTGATCAATCTCAAGTCGATCTCTAGCCATGGTTGTATGCTCTGCTCTGTTACATGAAGGAATTTCATTACTTCCCAACATTGAAATGTGACATTGATGGGATCATGTTTTCATATGATTGTTTTTGAAGTTACGAATTGTTCGCCCTGCCAAGGATACTTCCCCCGTTCCATAATCAATGCCACGAATTTCACAATGGATCTTTATACTAGGTTTTCCATTTTCTGAATATACCTTCACTATTAGCTTCTCCTTGACAAACTCTTCCATTAAACTATTCACTTTTTGTTCCCAAGATGCCAATGCTTTAGGATCAACCACTACAACTTGTTCCACTTCCTTGAACACATGATGATCCACTTCAACTTGTTCCATTGACTCGGACACATGATCAACTCTTGGTTTTTTATGCATAGGTTCATCCACATTCCCTTCAATGTTTTCAGATATTGGCGTTCCTTCCATTACATGTGATTGCAATGATTAAAAAACCATTGTGTCTACTTTCCTCTTAATGCCTATATTTGTTGTTGTAGGTTTCCTTCTTTGCTCTTGCTTTGTATTTAAAGGATCTCCAATTAGGCCAATAAATTCAAAAGGATATTTGATGATTTCATCCTCCACAATTTCACAACGGATATCAGCATATGTACAACCTTTTCGACACTGAATTGTTCTAAGGACACAATTCTCTTCACCAATAAAAATTGCAAAGTTCTCAACATCACTAGGATCCATCTGCATATTCAAATTTACACATCCATATTAGCTCATTAATAAAACAAAGAGCTAGGAATCAAGGTATGCACTTTCAATTCAAATCTCTAAAAAGGTGCAATTGATCATCTTTGACAATTTTCAATATTACTTAACAAAGTGTGCAAACTGAAAGAAGAATTTACCATGAGCAGAAGCAACTGCTGGAAGTAGAAGCATGTGTATCAACTGGCTCAAAGAGGAAGATCTATAATGGAAATCATGAGGAAGAGCCAGCCGCAAAGAAATCAAAGGGGGATGACTTGGAATCTCATAAGGTGGAAAAAATTGACCTAGAATCCTCAGGTCAACTAAATAGCCCCAACAAAACCACACAACCTATCTTCTCCACTCCTTCATCTTCCAAATTCCTAAAGATGAAAACTTTGGCTATCCTAGGGGTTACTCTTGAAATTTAAACTGATGGGACTCTTCAAAGTGTAGAATCAAGCATATCATGGGTAGACAAAGTCTATCCCCTCAACATCATGGACCCAAATGACGTAGCTATGGAAGCAGAACAAAAGAGAAGGGCCACATGTTGTTGCTTTGACTGGATTTGACTTGGTAGACTTCAACAAACAATACTATTTACTGCAACCAGGGCATTTTGACCCTCTTTGCTAGATTTAAGGATACCCATGCCAAAATGGCAGTAACACTACTCAACATTGACCAGAATTGGTTCTTATGTCTGTCCATGTTTTGAAACTATCAAACATGCTCTATTAGGACTGATTGAGGCTGGTAAATGTCCAAAAATTCTTAGAACAAGTTCATATTCAACCCAGATTTAATTTTTACGTCTATTTACACATTCATGAAAAGCTCATAGAATTTCTCAAAGTCTGCCTGAAATCTTGTTGGAATCTATAGACCCTTCAAAGTTGCATCCAAAATTGATTTTTGAGGCTTCTCCTTGCTAGTTTCACCTAATATACTTGCTCAGAATTGAGTTTTAGGGATATTACTACTGGTTGAACATCTGAATGTGGCTTCCATATGTTAATATCAACCTAGAATGCACCCATGATACCCATGCAAAAATGGCAGTAACACTACTCAACATTGACCAGAATTGGTTCTTATGTTGGTCCATGTTTTGAAACTATCAAACATGCTCAATTAGGACTGATTGAGGCTGGTAAATGTCCAAAAATTCTTAGAACAAGTTCATAGTCAACCCATAATTAATTTTTACATCTATTTACACATTCATGAAAAGTTCCTAGAATTTCTCAAAGTTTGCCTGAAATCTTTTTGGAATCTATAGACCCTTCAAAGTTGCATCCAAAATTGATTTTTGAGGCTTCTCCTTGCTAGTTTAACCTAATATACTTGCTCAGAATTGAGTTTTAGGGATATTAATACTGATTGAAGATTTGAATGTGGCTTCCATATGTTAAGATCAACCTAGAATGCACCCATGATACCCAAGCCAAAGTGGCAGTAACACTAAACATTGACCAGAATTGGTTCTTATGTCGGTCCATGTTTTGAGACTATCAAGCATGCTCTATTAGAACTGATTGAGGTTGGTAAATGTCCAAAAATTCTTAGAACAAGTTCATATTCAACCCGGATTTAATTTTTACGTCTATTTACAGAGCCCTTGAAAGTCTATTTACAGATTTTTTTTGTCTCTAATGAGAAAAACAAAAAAAGGACAATAAGATTTTCCATCTAGAAATTTTAAGACATTTATTAGTAATTCATTCATCATTTCATAATTAGATTTTCCATATTTTTTTTAACGGAGAATCTTGTGTTATTTTTAACTATCCAGATAATGTTTATGAGTTATTTATGTAGATTGCCAAGAACCTTCTGAACTGTTTCAAGAAATTGCCAAAATGGCTTCATCCATTTTAGGCCTCCTGGAAATGCTATGTAAAACATTTTTGCAACATCTTGGGCATTTTTTGGACTGGAAAGTTTTTAAGAAAATCCTAGATTGTCTACCACTTATCCTCTCCTATCACTAAATTGGAACTACCATCAAGTTTTCATCACCCATAAGTGTCCTGATAGTGAAGGCATAATCCACCTTATCAACGAACTAATTCGAAAACTTGATTTATTTTAAAGCTAGAAGAGACTCACAGCTGAGACTTGGAAGTTGGAATCTAATAAATGTGTGGTATATTGTGTTGTACCATTTTTTTCCAAATGTAGCCATTTTGGCCATGAATATTGCTAGTCTACAATATAATCCCTCAATTACCCCTTTAAACATTTTGTTATTGACCTTTATCTATCCATCTACTCGATATGAAACTTATAGAATTGTTGCATGGACAGCTTGGTAATTTATTATACATTGTTGGTGGCATCCATGGGAATGAAATGGGCATACTTAATTGACCCACAACCAAAATGACGAAATTATTCCCTCCAACTTGATGGATTCCTATAATGAATTCCATGCTAATGGATTCCTACTTTTGATTCAGAATTTGCAATGGATACAACAGACCTGGAATATTCATTGCCAGTTTGTTTCTCTAACAAGTCTCACATGATGAAACAAAACTTTTCATGTCTAGTTTAATCCCTATCCAAAAAACTCACTCCTTATGCTGGAGTAGGCTTTAATGAAGCCAATGTAACCAACACATGGTTAAGAGTGATAGTTATCTACAACCTTCTCTTTGAATTTAGAATTTGGTAGAAGGTCTATATTTTTCTTTTAAAAGATCACATCAAGGAGAAAATAAAGGTTTAGACGCTATGGCTTTTGAGGTGATAGAATATTGCATTGTGATCTCTACTTGTTAATACTTGAAAATAGGAGGGTTCCAAAATTTATCTAAGAAAGGTACATTATCACCTCCATATTGTCCCTTTGCACTTCAGGTTAGTGCATGAGAACCATGGGTGAATCCCTAAGAGATTTTAAGTAAAAATTGAATGTGTACTACCAAACCACCTCAAATCTGCAGAAAAAATTGTTCTAAACTCAAAATCAGACCTAATTTTTGTGTCAAAATAGCTATGAACATATAGCACGATGTAGATTTACACGTATATATATAAAATCAACGTAATTTATTTTCCAACCCATTCTTAAAAAGCCTCATATATGCACTTTGAAAGTGTCAATCTGTGTGTAAAAGTTCATCAAACATTATACAAATACTCTTAAACTTGTGTATGAACAGTTCCTGAAATCTGTAGGTGATGGAGTTGAATATATAAGAATATTGATTTAGGAAGGTTTCTTGAGGTTAATCAACTCAAAAATTTCAAGCTAAAGTAATCAAACAAACCAATAAAATGAGATTTACCACCAAAGAGATTATACTTTTTTCAAAAGCTGTGTGTACGTGATTTTGAGATATTGGCTTCAAATTTAATGCACTTTATGGGACATCAAGTCACTTCCAAAGAACTTTCTCCAACAAAGTTCAAGGGATGAATCACATGAAAAAGATGACAATGATATCTGACTCTCACCGAATGGTATGCTCTCTCACTCACCTAAAAGGAATCAAAAGGTAGAGGAGAAGGGGACTTTGGCAATTAACCATCAACCCACTCAATGGGACTAAAACCAAAACTCCCTGCTTAGGGGGAAATGCAGGTATACCTATTGGTTGATAAGTAGTGTGTCTCAATGCACAATTGTAGATAGGTCTAGACCCTGAATAATTTAAAACAAGACAACATTGATCCTCAACAAATTTCAAGCATTGAAGGTCACTTATTTAAGCAAGAAGATTCCAGTAGGAAGATTCTAGATGTAAGTGAGCTCCAATGCTTCACTAACTGATATAAAGCTAACATATATAAGTAAGATACCTTCACACCACTCCGCTTAAACTTTTTGAATGATTGGAAATTGATGTTCCCTCTAGTAGGAGGATAACCCATGGCATACCTCAATGCATAATCCTTAATATAAAATTTATTTTGCATGTTTCGAAGCTCTAACATGTGTTCTTCAAAAAAAAAATTCAGTCTTTCTCCATCATCCAAAAAAACTAATTCTTTTGTTTTTTCAATGAAAGCAATGGTGCAATAACACCCAGGAGATATGGAATGCAAATAAGAGAAGACATATTAAGAAGGCATTTTAGAAAACATAGAATAAAGAGAAAAATAACCATGAAAATAATAATAGAAAAATGGTTGTGCTCCAAGACAACTAATAAAATAGAAAAAGGATCTTATAAAAAATAGAATTAAGATAGCCTTATTGATCCCAAACTTATTGAGAAATGTGTTGCAAAAATCTAAATATATGATTAATCCCATGTAGAGGAAGGGTGATTATTCAATTCCATGCGTATGTGGTAAGGTGTATATTGGTGAGACTGATCACTCAGTGAAAGTAAGACCAAAGGAGGACTATGCACATATCATATATGATTGAGCTAGGAATTAGAAATTAGTTGAGCACTCTCAAAAGCCTGATCAAACTAGTTAAAGTGCACCATCAATGTCCAAAGGTCAAGCATGTTTCCCATTGAAGCGTATTGCTGTAGATTTAATCTAATTTGGAAATTATGAGAAGATTGGTGAAGAGACTTGGAAGAGATTCCAAAAGTTTTAAAAGTAGCACATGCATCATCATTGATTATTGATTTCCCAACAGTGAATATAGTTGAAACTCAAATAGAAAAATAAGAACGAAAATCAGTAGTTTTCATTGAGAAAATCAAAGAAGAAAAATGCAGATAGCAAATTAGACTTCAAGACCATTAAAGTTTCTCCAACTTATGACATCATGATAATTTCGATATACCTCCTCCATTGCGGCTGCAACACTAGCAAGTAATTGTTTGGCTTCAATTTCCTTCGTGTTTCCCATGAACATATCTGCAAAATGTTTACCATCAGTACTAAAAGCAATGGTAAGGAAAATGCTAAAACATGATTAAAAATCAGACTACCATACTGAAAAATATATACTAAGTAAGAACTAGAAGAATCAATATGATTGCATCCAATAAAAGCAATAGATTGTACATACATGCTAAAAAAGAAAAACACGTCTTGACATGTAGCAAAGTTCCAGTCAACAAAAAATGCATTACTAAAAGGCCAATAAATAAGCTATTAACTCAATCTAATCATATAAATAAGAAAGCACTCATACAAAGATGTAGCATCCCCCTACAGTTGATTTTAATGTCTTGTGTCTCAATCATATTCAAGAAAAACATTCCAAAAACCTCTACACAATCAATATTCAAGATGCCATTTCCCTTGTGCCTTCCAAATATGCCTTATACACTAAGATCTAAGCAGGCTCGGTGCTTGACATATGGCTGGAACATTAGTTAATCCTATGTTGCTCCACCGATGCTTGTATACCTTAAAACCCACAAAACCTTGGTTCCCTTCAAGCCTTTGCCTCTTCACACGAAACCCTAACGCGTTGCCTATGGCTGACGAGTTTATGCACAGCAAAAGAAGGAAGTCAGTGGTTTAAAACCAGCTGCTACAGAGCAATTTCAGACTCTCACCACACTCTCGTAGAGCAATTTTGGCCTAATTTCGATGGACTCCCACACTCGCAGAGCAATTTCAGGCTGATTTCGGTGGATTCCCACACCCGCATAGCAATTTCGGTCTGATTTCGACAAACTCCCACACTCATAGAGCAATTTCGGGCTGATTTCGGTGGATTCCCACACTCGCAGAGCAATTTCGGGCTGATTTCGACGGACTCCCACACTCGCAAAGTAATTTTGAGGACATCACGGGGACATTAGGTAGCAAATTCTTATAATATATACCCCAAGATATTGGGGGTTGCATAAATAAATAAAATAACCCTAACCACCCCAAATACATTGGCAATATAATGTTATGGTTTAGTAATATTAATACCCCCAATATGAATGGACGTGGTATAATATTGCCCCCCTAGTGAAGACAACGTGGTATTATGATGGTTGTCCATCTAGTCTACGGCCTCTCATTGGCACATGAGGTAAGTTGTCATGTAACAATGCGTTTACTAATATGAAAGAAGTGGGAAAAGTAAGGCTTGTTGGAAGTGAGCATTTCTCTCCATCATCAAAAGGATTAGGTTTTGAAATGGAAAATTGGTATAAGTAGAATTTATCGGGATATTTTATTTATAGATTATTGTAAAATAGGGGTGCAAGGAATCTCAAGTTGTGCCCCCCCCCCCACACACACATACATAGAGAGAGAGAGAGAGAGAGAGAGAGAGAGAGAGAGAGAGAGGGGGGGGGGGGGGGGGGGGGGCGGCGGCGACTGAAAGGTTAGCTCAATTGGTTTGTGTCAATGTTTTTATTATGTTGCTAATAATCTAGTGTTATTTGTAGTGTATTGGTTTCATTCCTTCAAGGTTAGGTGTACTAAGTCTATGGTACTCAGTTTACATTGGGTACCATCCTCAAAATGGGGGTAAGTGCCTTAGATTTTATAAAGGATTTGATTCCAAGTATATATGTGTGTGTGTAACTATTCCAAGGACATCTCATTTTGCAACTAATCCATGTCCTTGTCCATCGCTATTGACATCTTTTGTTCATATCATGTGTCTCTTTTTTCCTCTATATTTTGAGTTTATGTGTCACATTTTCATCCTCTATTCATGTGTATCCCATTCTTCCATTATCTTTTTCATCCATGTTTTTATCCCAAATAAGCCTAGGCTCCTAGATTTTAGCTCCAAGCTTACCTTTGCATCCTAATTTACAACCCAATTTCATTCAAATTTGCATCACAAGGGACACGACAACAAATGTATGAAAATTGTGAAATGACTTTCCCTATCATATGGGAGAAGACCATATCCTATGGAAGGCATAGGAAACTAACTTATGTGACACACATTAGTTCCATTAACAATATTCTCTCTCATGAGTTTGTTAAATGCATCAATGCTTATGTGCATGCAAATATTTTCTATGTGTGTAGGTTATGTCTATGAGTTAGGTGTGACCCACTTAGACACCTTAAGTAAGACACCATAAATGACTTGATCAACATAGGTAACCTCCTTTTTTCTCTGGTGGGAGAGCTAAACCATATAAATAAGATGAAGCAATTGATCCTTGGTATCACATGTTCCATTACCCTACTATTGCTCCTTTTGCAAGAGAACACAAATGGATAGGGTTACTTAAGCTAACTCCACACTTAGTAGAGCCTAATTTGAGACACCTTTGGAAGGGGGACCGGTCGTCCCTATTGGTCTCTCTCCCATAAGTCCCCCAAATATTGGTAATAAGGACCCTCTTTCTACCCATATGGTAGGGATACTTTTAGCTTCTACTTTCATTTCTCAAGGACACACTATAATTGATGCTTTTAAGCAATAACAACACTTAATTGATTCACACAAGTGGAGCAGTTAAGAAATACATAAGAAATATACCATAAGATACACAATTAAGAAGAACATATAATAAATGCACCATAAGTTTCCCACTTACATACCATAAGACATGCACTTGAGTGACACACTATAAAAAAGAAACTTTAAAGAGTGCACAATAGAGGAAACATATGCAATGTACTATAAGTGATGCATGATATATGATACACCTCAATCATGGACCATAAGTGACATGTATACAATTTATTCTCTCTCATGAATGTATTAAGTGTCTCTTATGTGCATGTAAACTTAACTATGTGAATTGTGAGTGCGTCAATTATATTCTATGTGGGTTAGGTGTGACCCTCCCATGAACCATCAATGATGCACAAGAGAGATACACTTAAGTGACACACATCAGTGATACACCATAAGCGACATGCCATATGTGATGAACTTAAATTGCATACATATGTGGAAACATGCCATAAGTGACTCTTATGGTGTATCACTTATGTGTGTCCCTTAAGTGACACACTTAATAAATGCATATAAATAATACCATTAGTGACACACATAAGTGATAGACTATAAGACACACACATAAGTTGCCCTATAGTTCACCATAACTAACATACATAAGCAACCCATGTAAGTGATACACATATGTGAATGACCAATTACGTGACTAACCATAAGCAATGCATTTATAAAGTGGTATCGATCTATAATAAGAGATATATGGTACTGCTATAACCTATTTTCGAAGCCCTTGATAAGAAGTTGTGGAATTTATTTGTTACAATTTGCAACAAAAATCTAAAGTTAATAATGTGGCAAGCTAAGCAATTAGAAATCCAAAAGTCTTGTGCACTAAATTGGAAAAAAGATACTTAAATTCTTATGAACATAGCTCATAACTCATGCATGTCAACTTAGATTTGGGCACATGATAACTTATTCTAACTATCTTGATGAGGAGAACACTTTGAGATGCAAAGAAGACACTAACAAGGCAAAGATTGGATGCAAAATTAATGTTGAGATTAAACTAAAGAATGTTATGGACACAATAGAATGCAAATAGGGATGTAACAAGACACAAAATTAGAGGTAGAAGAATCAAAATGCCATGTATTCAAAGCATGAATAGGATGAAAAAGAACATAAAAGGGTATGCATAAGGATGCATAGATTAGATCTAAAATAGACACCACGTGTATCCATAATGCTATTTTCTCGTCATTGGGGTGCAAACTAATATACTACAACATTGTATTAGTTGTATTGTAATGATGTAGGGTCATGATATATACCGACATTGACATTAAATTTGTGATTTGTCTTATGTATATACAATACATAACCAACATAAAGGAATACAACATTTGGGCGGCATTTGAAATGAATAAGGGGAACTTTGATGTATCATTGTAATGATTTTTGATACATTTTAATCAATCAAAATGGAATTGTAAACTCATGAGTTGAGTTATTGAGGACATGTTGAAGGACTTAGGTGGTTAGAATTGAGACCACAATAAGTGATGATCATTTTGATGTTGGTATCAGTTGGGTTGTTATGGTCATATACCATCCTAAAATAGGTACAGATATAGTCACTGAATATTTTTGGAAAAAATCAATGTATCATCATTTTCATTATAATTTTTACATCACATGTAAACCATCTCAATGACATAGACTCCAAGTCTAAACTATTATGGTTTTGTATGAAAATTTTGTTGGTTGTAGAGACTAATTATCTTCCTAATTTACAGGTATTGTTTCAACTATGTTTGGATCCTACTTCCAAAGGGAGAGCTTTCCCCCCAATTGAGGGCAGAACCCTCAAAGAAATTTTTAGAAAAATGTCTTTTAAAATATTGTAATTTCATAGTCAATCTTGACCATTCATCAATAATTCACACATCTAATGATAGAATTTTTGTTAGGTATTTTCACCCTAGAAGGAAACCCTCTTTCATGTATGAGGGAATTGTATTGGAGCTGTGTATTGTGAAAGATGAGTGAGATAGACCATAGGAGAGTGAAGAGGATGTTGCTGTGGATGTTCTATGAGATGTATCCCTTGATTTTGTTGGATGAAATAAAAGAAAGGACTAAATGTTTCTATGTAGATGTATCCCATATCGAGTGAACCACATATATTGGTGTCTCTCTTGTATTTTTCTCTTATATGTTTTATTTCCACATTTACTTTATTTTATTTCTCTACGATCATATTTTCTAAACAAATTTCATATGTCTTCTATCTTATTATCAAATATATCTCTCATATGGTAAGGGGGGAATTCTTTAATAAAACAATTTTGGAATATATTATGAATTGTAAATTTCGTGGTTGAGAAAATCAATAACACACATTGCTAATGTGATTTAATGTCATAAAAATACTATGCTTTCTAGTTGTCACTATTTTGTGCTTTTCTTAGTCTAAGAAACCCTTTTAGGTTAAGTTTAAGGAACACTTGCTCTCTAAACCATACATGTATGTTTAACAAGAGTCGGAAGAGACAATGTCTGTGACAAGTGGAAAATGAATTAGATTGAATGAAAATGATATGAGAGGGATCTCTAGCTAGGGAGCCACAAGTTGCATAGTCAAAGACAGTGCAAAAAAAAAAACCAAGAAGAGAGCAAAGTAAAAATCAATTGCAACGAAGAAGTAAAAAATTTGTTTGCAGTTAACATGTTGCATAAACAATTGGAAAGAGAAATTTGTAAGTAGAGAATTTATAGGGAATTTGCATCAACATACCTGCATTTGTATCAACATATTAAGAATCCATGAGTCCACTGGCTTCAAGTTCCACCTCGAACCAGAGAATTTAGACTCTTAGATTTGCTTTGATTTGTGTAGCAGATTGGGGGATCTAGAGGAGGAGCTTCCAATCTTAAATGATAAGGTCCATTCTGAACCAGTAAATCCATGGACAGCTGCCATGTTGTATGCATATATAAATGGAAATGAATCAACCAAATTCCTGCAATATCAATAGTTCATCAACCAAATGCCTGCAATATCAATAGTTCTTTATAAATATAGAAAGCATTTTAGTTCAAAGAACCAAATATCTAATAGAGGAAGCCAGTAAATATGCTTATAGGGATTGTTAACAATGAATATTATAGCATACCATCCATTCATCAGAACAATAGTAGTGTTATGCATTGGAGGACCAATGAGGTTGAACATAAAAGGGTCACTCTATGGATCGAAGTTCCCAAATCCCTTTCCTACAATGTAAAAATCATATCCATGGAAATGAATAGGGTGTTTCCTTCTTTCTTCCCAATGGAAAAGGTATGTAAAATCTCATTGTCTTGCAGAGGCATGCATGCAGATAATGAATTTATTTCATCTCCTCCCTGATGAAACAAAGTGGATCACTGGGCTTGACATCAACTAATCTATCCTTCAAAATGCATATACTCTCTTCCAAAATATTTTCTTCAACATGGGCATGTTAAAGAAGCACTGAAAAGAACCACGAAAATGCCATGGATGTTGTGTCACTCCTAAAAGAATCGAGCTCATACAAATTCCTTGCACTACAACATTTTGACCCAAAATCCGACGGTTGTATTGTCGGATTTTCGACATTTCCCTGTCGCATGTACAACACTATGTTTTTTTTAGGCATCGCTGGATTTTCGTCAGTTGTCCGACACCGCTCCAAGCCGTTGGTTAAGCGACGGTTTAGCATACCATCGGTTAACCGACGCCTTGGAGAGGTGTCGGTTAACCGACGCAAATCGAGCGACGCCTAGAACAATTTAAAAAAACAAACCGACGGCTTCTTACCGTCGATCAAATGCTCCAAGGCGTCGGTTAGGCGTCAGTTAACCGATGGCCTGTAGATGTTCTAGGTGTCGGTTAACCGACAGTCTGTAGATGTTCTAGGTGTCGGTTAACTGTCAGTCTGTAGATGTTCTAGGTGTCGGTTAACCGACAGTCTGTAGATTTTCTAGGGGTCGGTATGCTCTTCTTCAACATTGGAGGATTCCCAACATTAATTATTGTAAAACAAGAAGTGCATGGTGATCTATGACAGTTCAAGGTGTGAAAAAGGAAAATATTGGCTCAAATAACTTCTCTAACCTATTCTCAAGAATATATTCATATTAGACATCAAGAATCACATGGTGGAATACAAAATTCAAGGTTGCCAAAATAAAACTATTGGTTGAAACTTCTGTAGATTAGATTCAAGAGAAAGTATTATTGGGTATATTACAACCAAAATCACATGATGATGTATTAAATTTCAAGATGTAAACATTCAAACAATTGGCACAAACAACTTTTGTAACCCAATTTCAAACATAGTGAGATTGGACATGAAGTAGTAAAGGTGTTTGAAATAGAGAAAAAAAGCTAGAAGAGAGGGAATTCTATAAAAATATTTGATAGCCCCATATCTCCTTCAAATGATCTTCCAAAATATTATTATCTCACTAAATTAGCTAAAAAGGATTGATAACCAGTATTGTACGGAACAAAAAAGTTTCACCACAAGCATGATAGTGAACATCAGCCTTGCAGAATGTGCCTATTGGGCGTGCTTACAGCCAGTGTCAGTCTACATCCTCTATTCTCAAAAAGTACCTCTTATATTAGTACTAAAATTTTACAGTTTATGTTTATAAAATTGCAAACAAGTTGTTTAATTCAAAAAAGTATGGTCAGAAATCTGTTTAGCATCCTTCTCACTTGTTTTAAAATGCCAAATTATTTCCCAGCCTACTCAGTTTACTTAGTTTGTTGCAATGCTCACCTTCAAAGTCAATTGTGCCATGTACAGAAAAACATTAAAAAAAATCATATTCCCAACTCATAAAGCTAATGCACACGCTAATGACATCTAAGAGTCTAAACAGATTATTGACCAGTCTATTCAGATAATGGGCTTGTTAACTTACAATATCAATAGTTTTGTATCCAGCAAAAACATAAAAAAGGTTGCCAAGTTGAATAGCTGCTACATCTAGGTGGGGTACAAGAGCCTCTCCATCTCCTCCTACTCCACAAAGAAATTACGGAGTGATAACACAAGGCACCTGTTATCACAGTATAAATTTCTGGCAGAGGTCAATGGAAAAAATAGTGTTGTTCATTAAAAAAAGACTCTCATTTGGAAAATTTCTGTGAAGAAATGCTTTTCTGTGCTTAGCGGAGGTCTTAAAACATTGGAGGAGCTGTTAGTGTGGCAAGAGAATTGTCAGAAAACCCAAAGAATGAAGTAAAATAGCGGAGTGGTCAAATCTCCGCTATAAAGTACAGTGGGCCCGACGGAGGTTAAGTGCCAGAACAGATCAAGGGCTGTAGATGCAGCGCTAATTTCCGCCAAGATCTGATGGCTCGGATCTCAGCGGA
The DNA here is from genome assembly GCA_027924585.1 of Larix kaempferi. NCBI lineage: Eukaryota > Viridiplantae > Streptophyta > Pinopsida > Pinales > Pinaceae > Larix > Larix kaempferi. The sequence goes on from BSBM01000506.1 coordinate 5,433,989, forward strand.
TAATACATCTATCATGAAGGTTAAAGAAAGTCCGTTTTCCGCTGAGATGTGACGGGTGCTACATGGCTGTCGCTGAGTGGAAGCGGAAAATGGATACCCGTACAGAAATGTACGATATCCTATTTTTCACTGCGGTCTAGCTTAACTATTATATGTTAACTATTAACATTTTATGGTTATGTTACCATCAAAGACCGCTGAAAGACTATTTCGGCCATTTCTGCTCGGAGATCAAGGTTTGATTGGTTCGGCTGCTACAGATACCAGATATACTATCAACATTTCAACTGTGAGTAACTATAGTCAGCCCTTACCCTCAGGTACACAATTTCTGAGTATTCCTCTATTGAATTACCTGCTTTCACCATGTTTACCACTGTAAAAACCTTAGATTCCTTCGAAGACCTGATTTCTGACCGTTTCTGGGATGTATATGACCCAATTTCAAAACCCTTTGATATCATTACCAGTCACAATGACCTCAGTACTGCTTCCCTTGAAAATTCTGAGTTCCATACCAAATTGTACAGTACTTTGATCCCTTCTACATTGTATCCTTTACCTAGTTGCCCGGAATTTGTATCCTTATGTGATGAACATTTTTCAACCTCAGAGGGAGTAATTATGAATTACCAAGGTGACCGAATTATCTGCAAAGTAGACCCTCAAACCCATAGGGAAACCCTGAAATATTCTGCTGATTTTGTTTCAACTTCTATCTCTTTTAATGAAGCTGAAATATCCCAGATTTACAAGAAAGTTTCTAGTAAGGATAAAGAACGAATGTATCAGAAGGTTTTGTTGAAACCAGTGGAGAACCTGTCTGTTCCTTTTTCATCTAAACTTTGTTTACCAGTTATTGCTGCTGCTGTAACCCTATTAAGTCAAATTTTAGGGTCAGACACTAGTTCGGAGGTAACTGAAGCAATGTTAGGAATTTTCCTATACCTAGATAGACCTGGAAAAACACCCCTTAGGTTTGATGAATATTTTTCCAAAGAAATGTGTTTTCAGTTGTCCAATTTCTCCAAAATCTATCATTTCAGGTATCAGGCATACTTATATGCTTTGATAATTCATGCTAAGTTAGGAGCACTAGCCATTACAGACTCAGAAACCTTCAAGAAATGGCCTCCTTCTTCACCATTTTACCATGCCTGTTCTTATGCCAAATTCATGGATTTGATCGTACTTAATCTGTTCAGAGTGTTTAATCCAGAGATCAGTAGAATTTCAAATGAATTGAAAGAAATCCTAAACCCTGATTTGATTGGAGATTAGTTCCTGGCAAAAAACTTCTCCCTTGTCAGAGTCTTTGGATTCACTGGATCACCATATGTGTTGCCTATATTTTTAACTACCAGTGTATTTGCTTTAGAGGTAATGAGGCAAAGGATCTCTGCAGATAAAGAACATTTCACTGCCCCATCATTGAAAAGGAATTCATGGATAAAATATCCTATGACTGTGGGAAATTTCATTTTAAAGAAGGAAGCAGCATTGCCCATTATTGAAGAAGTTCTGAAGCAGCTTGATTTCCCTCAAGTACCACCTGTAAAATATGACCCTAAACATGTTATTTCACAAAGGAGACAGGAGTATGGCAGAGGTATATTTCAGCACAGTCAGGCTGAAACTTGGATGGGAGAGGCCAATTCTCTTATATATGATCAGATCTAGATCAGTGAGCCTTTAAAGGAGATTGTAGAGGCTAGAGATCATATAGATTTTTCACAGTCAAATACTGCACAGGGAAAAGTGGAGCAGATATCTACCAAGAAAAGGTCAGAACCAGAGGCCACAGAGATGGATGCAAAGGAACCTGAGACATCTAAAAAGCATAAAACTGCCATGGATACAGAGATCATTGATGTTGATATGATAAGGGAGCTAGTTATCACCCGTACTATTATTCAAGAAGAAGTATCATAGACCAGAGTTGAAAATACTACTGCAAACCCTGAAGAAAGCAGTAAACTACCCCTTGTACCGGTCCTGCAATACAAGAAATATAGCTATGCTGCAACTGCTGAAGGTCAATTTCAAAACAAGCAGTCTCCTCAAACATTGCATTGATCAGAGAAATGAGTCTGTGATGCAAGAGAAAAAACAATTGAATGAACTCAAAGAAAAATCTGATATGAAGACAACATTGATGACAGTGAGGGATTCAACAACTGGATATTTAAGTTTGGCCATCACTGATGATGAAAAGGCTTCTGAGATTCGTTTAGAAATGGATCAATTACCAGCTCCTGACAAGATTTGGTTCCACAAACAAGCCAGTGAAGTCCTTTATGCTGACTTGACTAGGGAGACCTTGGCACATAAGAATGCAGTGCAGAAAATAGAAAAATTGGAAGCTCACCTGAAGCAGGAGAAAGCTGCAAACAAAGCATGGTCTACATAGGTGGCTTATTTACAAACTGAGCTGGCTTCATTTAAAGAGTTGCCACCTGCACAAGGGGCAGAAACCCAGCCAACAATCAAAGTCACAACTGTTAAGACAGTTAGAAGGAGCGGTAAAGCTGTAAATGTTAATGTTGATACTACACCTTCACCTAATTTGGTTAAGTTGCATGAAGAGATAGATGGTTTGAATGCAAAGGTTGTGGAAGATAATGCCAAAATTCTAGTCCTTCAGGAGCAGAAAGAGGCATTGGATAAAGATAAAGGTAAATTGCTTCAAGAAATTGAACAATTGAAATCAAACAGGGGAACTAGTCCTTTGTCACCAATTGACCAGATCATACATGACATTGCAGATATGTCTGTACATGAAGCTGAAATTGAGAATTTCAAGGAGAAGGTTTTAGACTTAGAGGACACAATTTCTGAACTTAAACTGCAGATTGAAAAATTAAAGCTCAGGATCCTAGACAGCAGGAAATCATCAAGCTCAAAGAAGAAAATGATAAACTGAAAGATAATATTTATAAGTTGAAAGAGAAAACCAAGGGAGTTCTGCCACTGGAAGGTGCAAAGCATTTGCTTTGGGATGAATTGATAGCAGATATCAATGCTTTCAGGCCTCAATTGATGATTGTGGAGGAGCATTAGAAGGCATTGGGAGTGGCATCCAACAAATGTAAATTAGCTGAGGAAAAGTTAATTAACAGAACTCAAGAGGTAGCTCAAAACGCAATTAATTTCCTCAGTAAAGCTCCTGCTTCTGAGTTACAGGTTTTAAAGGTGAGTAACAGAACTGTTCTGTTAGTAGATACCAGGAGGGTGTTGCAGAAATATACTCTGTTGAATTCAGTCAGAGGAAAGATTTCCCAGATTAAAAAGCAAGTGCAGGAGTTCAAGCAAGCCTTTTTACCATTGATTGGTTATGGTTTACCATCCTTTTGGGATGATGAGAATATGCTAATAGCATGGCTTGAATATAAAGAACTGTTGATTAAAGCCAGATCAGACCATAGCAAATTTAATGATATGGTAAAAGGACTTAAAGGCATGGTGGTAGTAAGCAAGATGAGGTAGGACTTCGAACTTCCATTACTTTTCAGAGAGGTTAAATCTAAATTGCCTGTCTTTACAGAAGGTATTTTAATAGAGCTTGATGTGCTGATGAAAGAATTATCTGATGCTTCTGTTCCAAAGGATGATGCTTGGAAAGAAGTATTCAGGGTGGGAGCACGAGTTCTTATACCAAGTTCAGGTCCAGGAAGTGCCAGTGAGATGTCCGTGAAGCATAAGTAAGTCAAGGTTGTCAGATATTTGATACTGTTGCTAAGAACTATAAAGTTTAGATCCTGCAAGAGAAGTTTTAGGGAGTCCATGATGCTAGCTTGCTGTCTGCAGTTACTACAGTAAGCAACAGTGACACAGATACTTTATTTACAGTTGTTTTGGAAATATTCAGAGGAAGATGACAAGTTAATCAAGCGAGCCTGAAATCAAGCGAGCCTATTCAGACAGTATGCGCCTTTGAAGGCTAAAATTATCAGAAAACATCAATGATATCTCTTTCCATCCTGGAAATGAATAGGATATTGTTGATCCTAAAAGGATTATCGACCTCATAAATATTCATACAGCTATCATTTCTATGTTTAGAGTTGGTTATGTAATAAATGGTCACGATGCCATCTGTTTTAGAAGATAGGATTTAAGCTATTTTGCTGGGACATGATCCCCACGTATGTAACTGTTTCCTAGTTTTTTGCATCTCTCCTTTGAATAGATTAACTACAAATAGACCCTACTTCGATAGGGAGAGGGTTGGTCTTTGGTCGAAGAAATTCATATTGTAAAGAAGAAAAGACTCGTGTATCTGGGATTTTGTGAACTTCAATGAAAGAACAGACATACACGTTTTCTCATGTTTAAGATTCCTTCCATGTTTTGTTGTAGAATGTATTCTATGTGAAATTCATTCATCTGTGTTATTTCCTCTTCTTTACTGTTAATTTAAATCTTTGGAATTCATGTTTCCATGCTCCACAGTATTTACAGTAAATACCATTGAAAGATAAACTGTAATAGAATTCATCGTTGGTGTTCTGGTGCTCTATTATAATTTACTTTTCCCTGTCTTTCATAAGTCTTTCCTGTTTATTTAAGGAATTCATAGTCACATGCTCCTGAAAATAAACAATCACTTCTCTACCTTTTGCTATCACCTTTAAAGTTTAATGATCTGTGCCAAATGCATGCAAAAGGCCGTAAACCTCTTTGACCTGATTTACTCTTTCATTTGATTTAAGCCTCAATCCTTGACTCCATTGCCCAATGTTCTTTACTCTTGAACTTTCCCAACACCTTGATCACCATTGAAAACACTTGTTACCTTGAGAATCTGGCCTTGTTTCTCCTATTCCTTGATACATTTATCATACAGTGACAAAGAGATAGCCCTCTCTGGTTGGTTGAGTCATACAGTCATCCTAAAGATTGGTTGTAGGTTACCTTTGGGTTTCTTGAACAGAGACTCAAGAAATTACGGAGTGATACCAACACCCATGAATTTGAGAAGAGGAAGGGGGGGCATCTCATTTCAATCCCTTTAAACTTTGTGGGACAAATGAAGAATGATGTTCAAACAAACATGAAGAATAAGAAATTCTTACTTTGATCCCATTCCAATTGGATGTCCAGATGGTATAATCCCAATTGCAAACATGAGAAGCTGTTGGAACTTCCCTCAAATACCTTGAAAATACACTTTTGTTACAGCTATAACTAGGAGAATATCAACAGCAGAGGTCAGGAACAACAGAGTTCTACACGCATAGCAATTGCAAGAGGAAGCATACTACACATATAGTACACATGTCATCCATTCACACCAAGCCCTTACATACATAACTACATATGACAGAATATTCAAAAGCAGGTCTCAGCTATGCATAAGTCAGTGTTATGGGCAATTTCAATCAAAGCCACCACATATATTAAATTATTAATTTAAAAATAGGACAAAAATACAAGACTTATTGCATTGTATTTCTCGATCATCACAAGTCCTCACTAGGTTTGTTGACAACATGACCTTGTGCTGGTTAACAGGATATTCTAGGGTCTTCTATACGCTGGGACAGATGAAATGGTTTAAAGAATGATAGCTTTATCCTTTGTATACAGGCACAACTGTACGTGTATTTGCATAAGTTTCTTCTTATAGGGAAATAAATTTTGAAAAAAGAGAAGAATCATGGAGAATGATAAAGGAGAACTCTATACTAAGAGTGCATTGAAGTGTGGCAACTTGTATTTCAATTAAGATCATTGTTAGTGGAATCATAGATTTGCATGCGTCTATAAGTTTCGTGATTGCTACTCTCACAATATGTGTTTTCCATTAAGGCTATAGACCTAAGGTTGAAAAAAAATCAGGCTGTAGACCTAATATTTGCTCTGGCGACTCCCCTAGAAACAGATCAGTGATCTGTATATGTTGTGTTACACTGGCTTCTAAAAGATATACCAGGGCTAATCCAGACCCTAATCCTCCAGATATTGTTGATGACCTTGAAAAATTTCTCAGGAAAACAAAGAACAAATCTCAAACTTTTACTCCTGCCAGATTGGAAAACTCACTCTCATTGCCAAAGGATGGAGTGCTGAGTATTGAAGACTTGTATTGTGATTTAAAATTTGAACAGACTTTATTCAAAACCAAATCAGAATCAGATCTCACTACTACTGTTGTTGATAAAAATTACTTTCAAACCCCAGTAAAATCCAAAGCTAAAGAAGAAGTTCTTTTTGATGAAGAAGACATAAATATTTTCTGGGATACCTTAACCACTGATCTGAAACAAAAGATATTTGATATAGAAAGCCTGAAACAAGGATTGCAAGAGAAACTTTTTGATATAGAGAGATATAAATATTTTGAACCATATACTTTCCTGCAAAAGTATAAACCTGAAGTTATCTCTCAGCTCAGTCAACCCCAAACTCAGTCTTCCTTGCCAGAGTCTTCTGTGAAAACTCCTCCATCCTCACTTTATCAGCCATCTAATCCTCATATCCAGATTGTGCCTTCCACTCCTATTATAAATACAAATATGGCCAGATATGCACCTCTTGTCTTGCTAGCTGTCCTACATGATATGCCACAAAATTATGATCAAATCATAACAACTTATGGGGCAGAGGGTGAAATCACCGCAAAACAACATCTGACCAAGATTAATGATATCTTGGATTTAAAGGAGATAGATCATGATGCTGTTAAAATGAGGTTTTTAGCACAGAGCTTTACAGGTGAAGTTAAATTTTGGTATAGAGGCTTAGCAGGAGGCTCTATACGGGATTATGCAGCTTTTGAGACAGCTTTTTTGGATAAGTGGGAAGCAAAGAAAAATCCACAACATTTTCTGACTCAGTACAAAAATTTAAAGAAGAATCCCAACGAAACAGTTCAGGAATTTTCCAATAGATTTATGAAAACATACAATGCAATCCCTGAACTATTCAGGCCACCTTTAGGGGCAGCACAACTTCATTATGCTGATGCTTTTGAGGATGACTTTGCCCTTGGCATTAATGATTAAACCTGTCAAATTAATGCCAACTTAGAGGAATGCAAGAAGGGGAAGGGATGGCATATCTAAAAGGATGGATAGGTTTATAACGACAGAGGATCTAAAGCTACGAAATAGTTCGCATATAATTTCCATATAATCAGAGTCATAAAGGGCTGGGCAAAGTTTCTTGCTTTAAATTCAAGAAAGGAGTTAACAGAAGTTGAGGAAAGAACAAAGGAATTATTTGATCATAATGATGCAGGTGTTTCTTTCAAAGAAGAGGAGAAGTCTTTAAAAGAGATGGAGAGGAAGAAAGAACTTTTGGACAATGAAGAAACAGGATGGAGATTGAAGAGCAGGGCGATTTGGGAGGAAGGGGACAATAACATGCAGAGAAATTCATAAATATGCCAATTACAGAAAGCAAGTGAATACTATTTGGGAAATAAGACACCCAGAAGGCTCACTGGTTAGATCTTTCAAGGAAAAAGCGAAGGCAGGAAGGTTACACTTTAAGTCTCTTTTTAAGAGGAGATTATGAGAATCATATGTATAGTTCCTAGTCTAATTAATGATGATATGAATAAGGACTTAAAACTTCATAAATATCAGATAAAGAAATACTAAATGTATTAAACCCATTTAAGAAAGGGAAAGTCCCAAGACTGGATGGGCTGTCAGTTGAATTCTACTTGGGGTTTTATGATTTACTGAAGGATGATTTGTTGAAGGTGGTGTTATCACAGTATAAAAATTTTGTAAAGGTGCATGGAAGAACAGTGCCTGTTCTTTAAAAACATCTCTTTTTCGGGAAGTTTTTGTGTAAAAATTGCTTTGTTGTACTTGGCGGGGGTTTTTAACGATTAGAGGAGCTCTTAACTTGGCCGAGGCTTGGCGGAGAATACAAAGAACATTAAAAGATAGCAGAATGACCAAATCTCTGCTAGAAGACAGAGTGGGCCCGATGGGAATTAAAAGTCAGGGAGCATCGAAGGATGTTATCGCCCTCTCTGGTTAGCTGAGTCAGACAGCTAACCTAAAGATTGGTTGTATGTTACCTTTGGGTTTCTTCAACACAGCCTCAAGAAATTACGGAGTGATAACAAAATCATCAGCCATAAAATTGACTCCATGATATTTGAATCTAACCAACAGTAGGTCGACCTAGGTACTATTATAGTAAATCCATCTTAACTAGCTACATAAAAAATTGTGACTCTTGTTAGCTATTTACCAAATATTAACTTCTATAACACACTCCCTAAAAGACATTTTGAACAGGCCATTCAGTTAATGTAAACTGCAGCAAAGTTTAGTCATTTTGTACAGTATTTCTGAAGGCCTCAAGTCCTTGCAACCTTTCCCTCACTAAGAGTCGATCAGATCAATCCCCTGATTGACAAATCACCATTATTGAGATTTGCAAGCTCCACCTTATGAACGTCTAATGACAACCCACTAATAATATTAGCAAACCAATTCCAGATTATCAATGTGAGAACTACCATGAAATTTACCCTAGGAACTTCGTTAGTTGCAACACACTAAGACTATATAAAACCTCAATACCTCTACTATAGGCCTGCTATTCATCCACTGGCTTTCATCTATTTCTTGGGAATGATTTACTGAACCCTTCTTTTCTACTTCACATTGAAAAATCAATAGAAAACCTAAATTAAATTGAAGGATGGGTACCTCTTCATATTTGTGGATTTGGAGCCGGATGTAGAGTTTGCAAAATATGTTGAGGTATTGATGCACAGAATGGATTCCAACGATCCTCATCTTGAGACTTTGAAGATCTTCCAAACCAGAAAGCTCCAGCCCATCAATATTCTCACTCTGCAGTATAAAGAAAATGCATGTCTATAGTTAGCTAGAAGAAAGAAACAACGTATATGGTCATAAGAAAGAAACATTGTAATAATGCATGCATTTTACCTTATTGAGCTCCTCTCTGTTTCGAGAATAGTTTAATATTCTCTACCAAACAGGGCCAACCACGTGAAGTTGGAAGCTCATATGGCCCCTCCCCCCCCTCACATCACTCTCAATTCCCCATACCCAATGCACGTGCTTGGAAATAAATGATCTTTTGTGCGAACATCCTGAGTTTCTTGTCTTAAAGGAATTACGTGCATTCGATCATTAATTAGTTTATAGCATTCATTAATTAACTCATTCATTCATTCGTACATAGAAAAAAATAAATAGTTGAAGACATTACTCCATAATATCAAAAATAATATCCGAGGACAATGCATAAAAAAATAATGTAATATTGTACTTATTACAATCACTACTTTTTTTGACACTTTTTTCTCTCCACAAATTCTCTAAGTGTGACATCCTCTTCTACCAATTGTTTTTTGTTTCCTATGCCCTCTGTAGCTGCCTGTGATCGTGTTTGTTGATGGGTCGTGTGCTCACGACGTGTATGCGGCTGCTGTAAGGTGCCAGGATGTACTGGAAAAATGAAGAAATATTAATTACTTGACGTGTTTTTACTATTATAATCATTGTAAGTCCTTCATTAAGAAAAAAACATTAGAGCGGTTCTTTGTACCTGGCAACTCATGGGTGACATGAATTTCCTGTGTTTGATCTTCTGCTGCTGCCTCAAGTTGCACATGAAGACCCTCTGCATTAAAACATCAACACTTACAACAATATAGTATTTGCAATTTAATATTTGACACTTTAATCCATGCTAGTTTTTTTTTAACATAAGAATATTTATTACCTGGATTTCGATCAACATGAACTTCAATATCTCTTTCTCCTCCATCCTCTGCATTTTCTCTACTTTCATTGTGCGGCTTAACACAAAGAGACTCAATATTTTATGTACTAGTTTATTAATGAATATAGAACACAATGAATCAATCTTAAATAGAATTTGTTTATTGTAGTTACCTGTTCGCAGGATGGATCACTGGAAGAATTTGCTTGGCTACCACGACTGCTTGTTCGATGTTCAACAAGACCTGAAAACCCGCGTTGGTAGCCGATCCTCATGTCTTCCTCCATTGGCAAATCGTGGAATCTTTGAGCCTGTAATTTTCAATTGGATCATCATTGTTGTTGTTATATCATCATGAAAACAATTTTAAATGCAATCTATAATTTCTATACAATAAAATAATTATTGATCATACTTACGATTCGTGCTTGTAGGTTGGAATATCCACCAGGGCCAAGCTTGTGTTGCCCATGTTTTTCTATTCTTGCCTGGGTGGCCTTCGACGTATCTGGTAGCCTATAAAAGTATTTTTAAATACATTAGACATTGCAAAAAAATGGAAAATAAAGTGTAATAAACATATAATTGCATTACTGAAAGTATTGCATACCTTCTAGCTGACTCGGGTACTGGCTCGCCCGCTATTTTCGCAGCTTTCTCCCTTGCATCATCCAGCAAGCCTTTCCACTCCGTTGTTGGAATCATCGGAGGGCGCTCATACTTTGTATTATCTGCTAAGTTGTTCCGATATTGCTCCCGTACATAATGTAAATGTTGGCCAGCTTTTTCGAGAACCTTTTTTCGGTTGAAGGTTTCGGCACCAGAAAACCCAACCAAGCGAGCAATAAGCTCATATTTCAAAACTTTACTCTGTCGGTTCCACCATGTGCGGATAGTGGGCCCAAACAACTCTAAAGACCAATCATTAAGATGTTTATAAAAGACATCATTTCCTACAAAAACGAGTATGTGTTAATTAGTGTAAAAAGAATGATGCATAATTAGATTCCAATAAAATTATAATATATAGTTAAAACATTTTGTAAATAGTACCTGGAATCTTCTCCATCTTGTAGGGAATGAGATCTTCGTCCACCAAAAAAGTAGTCTCAAATGTTCCTGTGCTAGTGACACGGAAAGATCCAGGAAATGCTGGGACAACAGCATCAAAGTCATGCTCTTCTCCATGTACTGGCCCCTGATCCTCATCGGCACTCTCATGTTCCATCTAGGGTGTCTCATTTTGTGTTTTCGACTGGCCAGATGGCAACGATACATGATCAGTGGCGAAGGGGGTGTCATGCTCAATGGTACCAACATGCCTCTCACCGGGGAAAAATATTCCTGTAGAAACAAATAATATTTTAGTAACTCATATACGAATAGGAAAAAAAATTGCATTTGGAATAGACTTATAATGAAAGTGTTTGCAGCTTACATCCAAGCGCTTTACTTTAAGCAACACACGATCTATCTTTGCTTGAGTCTCATCCCGCGTCATTTGCGTATTCAATATAAGTAGATTGACGACCTCCTAATTTAATTTTGTTTTTGCTTTTTGAACTACATCCCGGATATTCTTTGAATTCTTGAGGTCAACATCATCAAGAATCTGCCCCAAATCCATATCCTTTGGATCCATCTATAGATAAGTATCATCCGACATAAAAATAGAAAACATTAATATCAATTTGAAATCATTAATATAATTAGATAACATAAATATGTATAAATACAGTTTCTAAAATTCACAACGTGCTATATACCTGCTCATGACCCGATGAGCGTGGCGTGCTAACATCTGTCGACATATCATCTGTCATCGGGCTCCTACCTCAACCCTCAGCCTACAAACAAAATATTGGCCACGTTGATATCATAATTAAACAAATGTACTTTCTAAAGAAGCGGGTAAGTAAAAATGTGGTATATATACCTGTTTCCTATAGGGGGGTGTCGGCCTCCCAGGCTCCATTAGGGACTTGCCCCGATCAGCTGACTGCAACAAAGTAATTAAAAACATTAATTTCGCACTGAAACCAATACACGGGAAAATATTATTTAAAAACATATTTAAATATTGACCACGTTGATATCATAATTAAACAAATGTACTTTCTAAAGAAGTAGGTAAGTAAAAATGTGGTATATATACCTGTTGCCTGTAGGGGGGTGTCGGCCTCTCAGGCTCCATTAGGGACTTGCCCCGATCAGCTGACTGCAAAAAAGTAATTAAAAACATTAATTTCGAACTGAAACCAATACACGGGGAAAATCAGGGGCGGGGGGTGTTGAGATATCTTGGCTAATATTCACTTGTGGCCCTATGCCAAACCACTAGGTGGGTAATTGAGGCCCTTAATGGGTGGACCTGTGGGTGGTTATGGATTGTAATAATCTCATTCAATTGAATTATTCATCAGCCCAAGGGAATCCTATCTATTGCAAACTCTATTGAAGTCTTTATATGTGTTTATGGTATGCGATACATCTATCTTGTGTTTATCTTATTGGGATAGGGTATTTATTGAATTAATCACAGATCCTCTATCTCATGATTTCTAACACAACTTTGCTGCACTAGTCACAAAGTCCTTAGAGATCATTTTGGAAGGATGTGATGGCATCGGTATAGGGTGACATAAGTGATGCAGGAGCATAGGCTCATGAAAAAGAAGTCACCCATGACTTCATCAAGGTCAAGAGAATTCAAAGAGACCTAGGGTCTCACATTTGTGTAAATTGTTATTTTTGTGAAAAATTTGAATAATGGTCAAGGATTCTAGATCCTTTCCACTTGTAAAAGATAAGATAGGGTTTGTTAATTGTTAGTGAGTCAATGATGACTCGTAGGGGTCAGTTGAGGTTATTAAGGACTCTGTTCCTTAATCATAGGATCTGGAAACATAAATCCATTGTAAATAAATGCAGTCTTTAGTATTTTGAATAGGTAGCTTAGCCTAGATGAAGGTTAGCTCACAGAGCTCGAGAAGAGAGAGAAGGGTGTAGAGTGTGATTGATTACATACAGTGAAATGTAATAAAATGATGGAGAATCATAAAATTTCCTCTCTACTATGTAAAATCTCAGTATATATGATTCATCTCATCTGTATATGTTGTGATATTTCTGTTATCATTGGTTGGATACATATGATTCATCAATTTCATCTGAAAGCATCGAGTTTAAGGAATAGTAAAATGAAGTGTGAATTATTGGAAACGTTACAGTGTATATCCTAGGGTAAAATACAGTCTATATATATGTTAACATTCTGCTCAGCCGTGTGGGATTTGATTAGCCTTCTATTTCGAGTATACATCTAATTCGTTAAGGGAAACAACGATTCCATGGAATATTGTAATGGTTTGTGAGTCATCATAATTGTCACAGTGCAGAAGCCCTAGCTCACATGTATAGTCTATAAGTGGCGCTCATATGTATAACATTTGGGGATCAACGATCGATAACAGAGCAGAGATTGATGAGATAAGTAATGGATGGTTCTGATCACATAGGAGATTAACGATCAGGATGAGAGAAGAGTTGTGAAGTCAGAAATCAACGATCACGATCACAACGGAAAGTGATGATTCAAAGCTCGAGGCAAGTGGAGTTTTCTGCTGAGAGATACGTGTCGTGCATTGGGTGGAAGTGGAAAATGAAAAGAAGGTACAATTGGTACGATAAGTGATTTTTCGTTGGGGCTTAGGTCATGACGAATGGTCATGTGGCGTTTAACCTTTGAGTGTAAAGTAAATTTCGTTCAGGGCTAAGCAAAAGGTAAAGTGTTTAATTCACTAATAGAGAAGTCTTGCTCAATTTTGATAGAATTGCCAAGTATAGTGACAGTTATCTATTTTTAGTTCTACCACAGAGTTAATTGGAAACTAAGAAAAACTAAGAGAAGAATGGTAAAGGACTGTATTAAGTGAAGATTCCAGTACAGAAAATTTGGGAATCAAGGGTCTGCTTAGGTATTGCAGATGGTGCCTGCATCAATAAGCCAAGTTTCTAGTTGGAGGACTTAGACCGACTATAGATGTAATGTCCCACACAGTGTGCATATCAGGCAAATGAAGCCATGGATGAGAATGTCACTTACTGAAGACATTTGGAATGGAATGGTAGCTCCAAATCAAAATGGTTGAATGGACTGAGCTTCAAATCGAAATGGCTGAATGGACTGAGCTTCAAATCGAAATGGCTAAATCGACTGAGCTTCAAATCGAAATGGTGGACTGAGCTTCAAATCGAAATGGCAGACTGAGCTTCAAATCGAAATGGTGGACTGAGCTTCAAATCGAAATGGCGGGGCTAAATGGACTAAGCTTCAAATCAAAATGGCGTACTGAATCTTCTCCAAATCAAAATGGCGGACTGCTCCAAATCGACGAAATGGCGGACTGCTCCAAATTGAAACGACGGATTGCTCCTACTACCTACTTTGCTTCTTAAACCCCTACCCAAGCTCTAGCCACCTCTATTCTACCTATTAAAGCTCAACGTATTGCATCGCATCTGGTACTGCTTATGCGTAAACAAGGGAGGAAAAGGAACGAATGTTGCGTGGGTTTAAAACCTATAGCTCTACTACTGTTGGCACGGGACTGTTTAAACCCTATAGCTCTGCTACTGTTGGCGTGGGTTTAAACCCTATAGCTCTGCTACTGTTGGCGTGGGTTTAAAAACTTTTATGTATTAAAATATGTAAAAGAGTAACATTTTGGCGGGTAGCATATGGTTGTAACCATAATTTAAAAACAACATTTGTTATGCCAAAATGAATAAGGCGGACGAGTCAAACCCGTGACCTATCCTCCCACTAAGTCTTATCCACATGATACTAGCCAATAAATCTAGGAGCTCGGCCTTGTTTAAAACTCTGAACGTTGTTATTTTGTTTAGAACTCTGAACATTAATGCTATTTCATGTATTTAAGCAAACTAGTAAAAGCATTACTCTACAATATTATACTTTACCTGCCTTCCAGCTCTTAGATCATGTCTAATAACAAACGACCAACCCTGTCTACCAGGAACTTCTGAGTAAAATACCTTAATGAGCTTCTCTTTGTTTCAAGAATATCTTAATATTCTCTACTCAACAGGGACAACCACGTGAAGGTGGAAGCTCATCTGCCCCCCCCCCCCTCACATCACTTGGAATGATGTTCAATGCACTTCATGATCGTCTTCTCCATCCAAGTCTGCATCTGTATCATCTGATCCAGATTCAACATTATAAGGATTAGAGGCATCTATATCATCATCATCGTCGCTGTTAGTTTCAATACATTAATCATGATCGTCAATATGATCATCTTCATCATGAACATTGTCTCTAACATCATCTGCTTCAATTAACTCTTCAACATCTTCCTGCGTAACATTATGATCATCAACATCCAACTCATGTTGATCCTCTACATGATCACCTTCTTCTTCAACACCCTCTTCAGCTTCCTCTACAATATTATACTTTACCGGCCTTCCTCTTGGATCATGTCTAATAACAAACGACCAACCCTGTCTACCAGGAACTTCTGAGTAAAATACCTGTTCACATTGACTTGGAAGAACATAGGGCTCTGACATTCGTGACTCAAGCGACCTTGTATTGACCATCGTAAATCCATTAGCATGTTCAATAACAGTTCTATCGGGATCAAATCGATTCAATCGTAGCCTGTTCCATTTCACAACAAAAAGAATTATTTTGAATGATTTAAAGTCACAGTCAATGATATCTTCCAAATATCCATAATATTGATTTTCTGACAATTCTGGACGTATGTCGCTTCTAGATGAAACATTAGTGACCTCAAAGACTGCACTTATCCCAGAATCACATGTTTTCCTTGTGTCATCCAACTTTTTAATGCGATATTTACGACCGTTGAACCACATAGCCTTGTGGTGTTTTACCTGCAATTGATAATGAACTAGTAAGTATTTTATGTTCTTAAAGTATGCAAATAAAATGAAATTAATCAAGATGAACATGAATATCAACGTAATTGAAAATATTATGGCTTATATATTTATAATATCATGCTTACCTGTTTATCTTTTAAACCATATGCTAAATCGATTTCCCTTTCTGTTAGATTGACATCTCCATTGCAATGTGCTTCTTTAACCAATGAAGTCACACCTTCCCATGATAGTCCTCGACCAGATTGATTACATCGTTCAATCCATACCTTCATCCAATCAAGATTGTTTGCGATGTACAAATGTAGTGCATCCCACTCGCGACCAACTGCATCAAAATAAAATTACATAAATCAACTCAAAAATTTATAATTACTTAATGCAGTGTAACATTATAAATATTAATGATGCATATCATTAATGAATATTAAAAATGAAATAATTATGTACGATACTATTAAAATGTATTAACATTATTAATCTATAACACCATTTAATAATTACCTTTGACCTTCCTCGATTTACATTTCCCCATCAGGTACTCTCCTTCTAATTTCTTAGTGGACTTTGGATCACCAATGCATCGATCTAATTCGGTCTTAATAGACCCCAACCCTGGAAGATATTCAACAATATACACCACGGCCTGAAATACCATATATCCCTCCACCATAGAACCCTCTGGACATGCTCTTTGTCTAACTAAAGCCTTCATAAATTTCAAGTGCCTCTCAACCATCCACATGGACCTTGCATGTATAGGTCCACACAATTCAATCTCCTCAACTTGGTGTATGAGGTAGTGTTCTTGTGCATTTAAAAATGCCGAAGGTAGAAATATCTGCATTTGACATATTAAACGAGGAATTTCTCTCTTCCAATACTTTATATCTTCTTTGTGGATTTCTTTCGATGAAAACCATCTACATGTAAAGCAAGAAAATAATGATATCATTTAACGACGAAAATTTAAGATTGTAGTACAAATCTACATGATTGACTAAAACAAATGTCAATTCATATAAGTTATACATCGAATTAAACAAATTACATGATGATGCGTAAAAAATATTGTTTCTAATTACCTCATGTATTTTCCAAGATCATATATGACCTGTTTGACATTATTGTCAAAGTTGTCTGGGAGAGATACAGGTAGAACATACTGTAACAATGAACACATCTCATCAATATATTTTTCAAAATTAAGAAAAGAAGTAAACAAAACACATGCAGTATTGTAATATACCAATATATATACCAAAAATATAATTACCTTAATGAAGATATGCCAATCATGCGTTTTTACCCCGCCAAAATCACCTTTCCTTGTTAAGATATTCTTTATGTTCGAACAAAATCCCGTGGGAAATTTCATTTTTTGTATCACTTCTTTTATTGCATTGCTTTGTTGCTCAGTCAATAACCATGGAAGTGACCTTATATTAATTTGGTCTCCATCGTTGTTTAAATCTTCAATGATATCTTTCATTGCATGATTGGATTCATGAATGTCACTGCAAATTTTGACAATTTTTTCTTTGTCACTCCTTCCGTCTAATATTCTCCATAGTGTTTCAGTTACATTCTTTCCGATATGCATTGTATCAAACAAATGAACAACTAGTAAGTGCTCATAGTAAGGCAGCCTACTAAATTGTTTCGGATAAATTTTCATTCCTCGTGGAAGCCCATTTACACCTTCATGATGCTCATGCAGACCATTAGTAATCAATATATAAGTTAAAGAGATTAAAATGTAGTATATTAGAGTAAAAAAAATTAATACAATCCAAAATAAAACATTAAAAACATATAAGAGATGATCAATACGAATATATAAGATAGACAAATTGAGTCATACCTTGACAATTTCTATTATATTGCAACTTCCATATGTGAGGTGTCATTCTCTGTGGTTTTAATGCGGTCTCCTCTTTCCCATTAAAAAGATGTTTTTTGGTAGTTCGATACCTATGATTCTTAGAGAGGAAGTGCCTATACTCATCAAACACTTCCTTTGACAACCTCTTTGAATGACGAGATTTCATCTTGGGACCACAAACTGGACATGCAAATTTTCCCTTTGTTTGAAGACCACAAAAATGTGTTAGCCCTGGAGCATCGTGAATTGTCCAGGCAAGCATTGCATGGAATTGAAATTCCCTTTGCCCTACTGGTCTAGAGATATCATACATAGTGACACCATTCCATAGCTTAAGTAGTCATCAACAAGAGGCTCGATATATACATTCATATCTTTAACTTGGTACTTACCTAAAAGAAAACAACAAATACAATACATATAAGTAAATGAAAAATATATATGACATGAATATGCAACAATATTGATCTTCATGACAAATTAAATACTAATGCATTAAAAAAACATTGTTCTAAAGTACAAATTATACCTGGAACAATCATTGCCAACATTATATGCTCCCTCTTTATTGACATCCATGGAGGAATGTTATTGTTGATAACAAAAACAGGCCAGACCGAGTAAGTAGATCTCATCTCTGCAAATGGATTGACACCATCCGCTGCCAAAGAAAGTCTAGCATTACGAGGTTCTTCTTTAAAGTGTGGCCATTTTTCCTCCATGTCTGTAAATGCAGAACCATCTGCAGGAATTCGAAGAATATCATCTCCACTTCTATTCTGTGCGTGGTAATCCATAAATTGTGCTATGTTTTTGCACCTAAACAGTCGTTGCAAGCGTGGAATAATGGGAATATAACAAAGAACCTTACGAGACACCTTTTTGGTTACTTGATCTGTTCGGTATCTACTACTATGACATATAGGGCATTTTGTTGCAAGCTCATACTGATTATAATATAAAATATGATCATTAGGACATGCATCAATTGCTTGATACTCCATTCCAACATATTTCATGATGGAAGTTAAATCTTGATATGTGCGAGGTAATTTATTTGATGCCGGTAACAAATATTCACCTATCAAGTTGTTACAACAAATTAAAAAAAAATGGTTACTATAAATATTTGAAGAGCATAATATTAATGACAACAAATACATCCTTATTTTTTGGAGTATATTATAAGATCAAAGTGGTTTTGATTGAAAGGTGTGACATAGTTTTGGAGTATATGCACTAAAGTTGAGATCCGACGGATCACATATAATCACATGCATACCTTAACACTAGCGTGATGGATGTGTTTGAAAAACTATTCATAACCTTCAAGTTCATTATCAGCAACACAGCAGAGAGAACACTTATGCGGGAGCCTTCAAAAAGCAGTTCCGTCGCCTTCTCAAGTGTAGGTAAATCATTAATATCTTCAAATTCATCAATTGGCAGTGCATGATGTTGATCATCGTCCATTCTAACATTAAATGCATCATTGATTAATGTATTTGCACCATCATCCTCAATTATGTCATCGCCATGATCATCGTTTAATTCTATATGATCATCATTAACTTGATCATGATCAGTATTCGAAGGACCTGCATATTGTTCTTCCTGTGCTAGTTGTTCTGCAATTACCACATTCTCCATGTTCGGAACAGCCCTAGGAGGCCCTTGCTTTATAATTACAATTAAAACATCAAACAAAGAACGTTAGTCATGTCGATTAATAAGTAACAAAAATAAAAATGATACAATATACAATTACAAAAACTCTCAATATAAAGACCGCATGATATATAATGAATTATGACTTACCAATGGATGATATTCATGCCCCCCCTCAACATGTCCATGTTCCCTACAATGTTTTTTAGCTGTTGAGATCAGTAACCTTCTCTTATTAAAGCCCCTACATCGATTGCAAGGACAATAACATTTTCCATCACCCCTTCTTTCCACTCCATCCCACAACCTAGCAAGCAATTCTCGATTTTGTTCTCGATGATCTTGATGACCTGTAACATTATTGTTACATGGCATTTTATTACTCAAACCCTAAGAACAAAGTACAAGCAAACCCAAGTATATGATGAGTCTTCTTTTCCACAAGGGTTAGAACCAAATCCACAATATATGAGTCAACCCTAACTCAAGACAAGACCAAGTATATAATGAGTCTTCTTTTCCACAATGGTTAAAACCAAATCCACATGAGTAAACCCTAACTCAAGACAAGACCAAGCATATGATGAGTCCTCTTTTCCACAATGGTTAAAACCAAATCCACATGAGTAAAACCTAAGTACTCAAGACAAGACCAAGTATATGATGAATCTTCTTTTCCACAAGAGTCAAAGCCAAATCCACAAGAGCAAACCCTAAGTGAGGGTAAACCCTAACTCAAAACAAAACCAAGTATATGATGAATCTTCTTTTCTACAAGAGTCAAAGCCAAATCCATAAGAGAAAACCCTAACTAGTGAGGGTAAACCCTAACACAAGAGGACAAACTTTCTCCAAGAAAGATTTACCAATGATAAACCAATTAGAAATTAACCAAGAGATACTTCAAGAGAGAAGTCACCAAAGAGAAAGACCAAAATCCGAGACCAAGTGGGAAGATCCCCACAAAGGCACAAGGCCAAAAACCAAACCCTAAACCAAGAAATTAACCAAGAGACACTTCAAGAGAGAAGTCACAAAAAGAGCAAGACCAAATTCCAAGACCAAGTGGGAAGATCCCCACAAAGGCACAAGGCCAAAAACCAAACCCTAAACCAAGAAATTAACCAAGAGATACTTCAAGAGAGAAGTCACCAAAGAGCAAGACCAAATTCCAAGACCAAGTGGGAAGATCCCCACAAAAGCACAAGGCCAAAAACCAAACCCTAATACTCCTTAGGAATTTCGCATTTCTTGTCCAAGAGATTTGTGCGAGAGTGAGTGTGTGAGATTATGAACCTAGGCCTACATCTCTATTTATATGAGTGTTTGCAAATAATGGCCACAAGCATCGAATATGCGACGGTGCATTTAGGACGCATGGATTTAAATGGCGTCTCATTTAGTAAGCGTCGGCTATGCGACGGCTATACATATTTCATATATCTGACCTATTAAACGTGCTCTCTTAACCGTCGCTTAACCGATGTGTACTAAAAGAGACGTCGCTTAACCGACGTTTACTAAACGCACCGTCGCATATCCGACGCTTGTTGCCACATTTAAAAAAAAAATTTGTACACTTGTGTTTTTTGCTAAGTTTAGAAAGATAAATCCACGCGCCGTCGGATTTTTCCCGTTGGATTTTGGGTCAAAATGTAGTAGTGTCGTAAGAAGGTGTTGGAATATAGGACTATATTTTTGTCTTGATATTTCATATAAATAGACAATAAATCTGCGTGGCTTTTAGACATCCCATTTTCTTCCAAACCCAATTCCTCCCTTTTAGATGAAATGATGTCCATGACAAACTCATCGATGGTATTCAAAGCAGAGTGAAGTTTCAAGTCGTTTCCCAAACCCAAACACCTCATGAGATTTCTAAAAAATATACGAATTATAAATCGACTATACGATGCTTCAATAATATCTTCGAATGCTTTGGCAAAGGGAATGGTGGGAAGAGATGGGATTAAACACCCCACTTCCACTCCAAACACAATTTTGTAGATGTCATCAAAGGTGAAATGGAAGAATATGTATGGAAGATCGATCACGCATCCTTAGAAATGGTGTTATCCAAAATAGGGATGATATTTTGGTGCAAGGAGACTTGTATCAACTTCAACACATAAGTAAGACTAGATGTGGAGTTAAACTCTACTACATATACCTTCCTTTTTTGAATCCACAATTCTCCATCAACATTAAACTATGCATCACCAAATACATCTATAAACACAGTCCTGAAACCGGGACCCTTTGGAAAACTTGAAAACTTAGTTGTGAGAATGTACTCCATGTTTACAAGATCACTGGTAAGGACAACAGTTGCAGAAGTCATTTCACCATAAAATTCGCCCTCCACCCGATAAGGATTAGTGAAATCAAATCATACAGATCATTGAAATGTAAAAACAAGTACAGGAGCATCCCTACCAAAGGCCATTCCTGAGGGGCACTGTTATTTATTTTTCTTGATCAAGATTATCGTCAATGTTGAAATCCGAAGCCAATGGTGAAAACGAAACCTTCAATGTGCAATACCTGCATAGTGTACATCACCCTTCAATGTGCAGTATCACATCACGGATTGGAGACATGTGTTGCTTCGATTCCCCGCTCCAAACTTTGAGGCACAAAACAACCCATTAAACCAAATTTTCACCTTATAAATTGAAAAATTCATTTCTTAGATTTTGTGCAACTAACTATGTAATGTCCCTCAAAATACACCCTATTTTTTTTTTCTTAAGGGTTTCTGTATTGTCGTAAAACTCAAGTTTACATAATTTAACTTTAACATTGATAAATTCTTTGATATCCTCCTTGTACCTAAGTAAATTAACTTCAGCATTGATAATTTGTTTGATGTTCTTCTTGTTTATCTCCTCATAGCTCCACTAACATAGAAAGAGTTTTATTTGCTCACTTATTGAATTGAGCATAGTATCATGATAACATCATAATACTAGTTATTAACATCTTTGGTATATAATCAATTAGTTCTATGTCAACTGGAAAATAATCCCTTGATAATACTTCTGCAACATACTAAAGCTGACTTTATTTTCTTAATAAGGTTTTCTTAACTCAATTATCACACAGCCCTTCCGATGAAGAGCTATTGTTACTAGAGTTGTTTACATTTAACTTGTCTTAAGCACATAATAACAATTTCCAATTTGGTCTTTAAATAGAGATCATAACTAAAAGATTAATACCCAAGTGAAATTGTTGATCAAACTTAAACTAGCCGTGATTATAAGTTCGTTACTTCCTTTTGAAGGATTCTAATCCATATATAATTTCATGATAAGAATTCTCATTAACTTCTTGGTCACTTAATGAATCCTTCCATTACATTAATTTGTCCATCATAATAATTCCATATTTAATCTCCTAAGTAGGGAACATCATAATGTCTAGGTTTCCCCATCTTTTATAGAGATTCCTTTAACATGTCATGTCACATGGAATTCTCATAGTCATCTGATTTTGTAATCATACTCCTGTAATTTAGTTATTTTATAATAAATATTCCTTCATGCATCATATGATTAAAAATCAATATATTAACACTATAAATGAGTATGCTTTATGCAAAGTTCCTTCATATAAATATGCCTCACATATTTCAATATAATTCTACACATCCACATATATTTAAAGTTAAAGTTAAGACATAAAATATCCACACTCCAATTTTTCCTTATTTAACATGTATATAACGTCTAAATATATAAAACAATAACTTTACATTAAAAACCCTCATTTCATATTTTCTCAAATAACAAATATATTACATTTATATAATAAAAAAACTATAGTTTAAAATATGGATTAAAACATCCTATTTTCATATTTTTCTCATTCAACCATATAACCATATAGATGCTAATTAATCCTATAATTAACCCTAGAAATTAGTATCCTAACTCTAAGTCTTTCAAAATAACAAGGTAGATTCATTATGTTTATTCATACCTTTCACTCACTCAAAGTATTTACTATATTAACCACACTTCTAGTCTAACTTACTATATTAACCACACTTCTAGTCTAGCTTGGATCATTCCATTTGTCTTGACATTTTTGTACACACGTAATGTTATTGGTCAAACTCATATGGAAATATGTTAACAACGCGTTATATCTTTATAGCTTTTGTATCCATGTAAATATTTTATTAACCGTGTTATGCAATTGAACCAGAATACAACGGATTGCTAATCCGTAGTACGGATAATCCGTAATTCCTTACCATCATAGTTTATGTAAATATTTTATTAACTATATTATGCAATTGAACCAAAATATCACTATAGATTTATTTTAAACTCGTATCTATTAAGTATCAAAAGGGATCCAATTTCTTGAAGTGTATTTTTTTTAAATTTAAACTCAAGAAATTTGATCTCTTTTGATTAATGTATTTTTTAATTACTTTTCATAATATTTTATTTTGTGAACTAACATAGATTTTTTTAAGTACTTTCCATAATTTTTTATTTTATGAACTCAAATGAATTTTTTTTTTTTTTTTAATTATTTTGTTAGAAATTTTATTTGTAAAGCACCTCCTTTCCCTAGGTGCAACAACCACAGTTTATGTTACTAAGGTGCACAACAAAAAAAAAGAAAGAAAACACAAATTGCCATCAGACTAAAGTATCGCTGCAGCTCATAGCTCAACCGAAAGACTACCTAACTCAGTCATACAACGTTTTAATAAGCAGTTCGATAGCTCGAGTTGGAAATAGACATGGAGGGAAGTGACTGAGATGAGGTAGCCTGGTTCCAATTATATCTGCCATGATGCTGACAATCATGCGCCTAAATAGCAAGCTCGATTTTCACTGTAGATTTTTTATGGAAAGGAAATATTGTGGCGTAGGGTTTTCTGGCATGGAACAGAACGTAAAGAACATTTAATTTGGCGTAGATTTGACAGTCTACGGGGTTCACAACCACCACGATTAGCAGATCGACAGGTAGAAGAGCTGTCAAGTATGCAAGCATTGATGAAAATATGCTGAATAGGATCGACGCAGGCTGCGTTGCACAGGCTGAGTACTCTCAGTACATTTAAAACAAAATTGACAACAATCATTTGGTCTTGTTATGTTTGCAGAGTAATCCGGTAGACCATGCGAATTCAACGATACGATGAGTCGCTTCCAGCAAGGGGAATGATCAAGATTCGAATCCTTCATGCGCTAGGTTAAAAAAAATCACTTGTGATTGAATCCATTCCAACATTGAGAGATGACCTCAGTAACTCAGATAAGATCACAACTAAGATGCTTAAGAATCAAAATGGAAGGAAACAAAACATAAATAAATAGACTCCGGCCAAAAAGATTATTGATAGAGCTGAGTGATTCGCTCTAGCGCTCATGAGAGGTTTACTTTATCTCAAAGTAATATTAACACCTAAATTCCAAATCACAATGGAGATATACAAAGTTTATAAAGGTGTTAATTTCTGCTACAATCATCAAAGTTAGGATCTACGAGGCGGAGAGTTGGATGTAAATGCCAACAATATTCCCGAGTGTTACTTGGGTGAGTTTCAAACTCGAGACTTGTCACTCTGATACCATTTGTTGAAGCACGATTGTTGTTAGACCAAAACTTGTAGGTGTTAATCTCCACTACAATCGCCAAATTTAAGATCCACAAAAAAGGATTAACCCATATCACAAAACTCAAAAAAAACACTAAATACAAATGCCAACAATATTCACTCATAAAAATCCACGATCTAACAAGAAACCATGCACACGCAGGTTACAACAATCTCGTTGACTTCATGCATGGGAAAGGGAATGGTCAATACGAACGGAGATCACGAAGTTAGGGTGCTCAAGGAATGAAAATCAAGTACAACACCTCTAAATCACTCTTATTATGAATCTCTTGCATGTTATAATCTTTATCAAATCAAATCGACAATCTGCATCAAAATTGTAATTTATTACAAAACATAATAATAATTTTGCACACACGTATAATTTATGTTTGGACAGAAAATAACAGGTCTGCCTCCATTTTATAAATACAGTCATTCCATATAAATTCATTCATTAACATTATTAGAAATAATTGACAGCCTCTATAAGGCTATATTAATCGAATGCCCAATTGGCTCATGGCATAAAGAATTAACATGCATATTTTAAGTCACACTCTCTATTATTAATAAAAACATATTGGAGATAGTGTTACTTACTTAACAATAAATGGGGAAAAATAATTACCTTAGTAATTAGAATAGGCGCCTGAAAATTTGACTGCAACGTTCTACCCATCGAATTGGTCTTTGTCCGATGTAGGTTTTCCCGCTGAGAGACTACCCCCGAGTTGGGCACGAATCCACTAGGGCGTAGGAGTATTACTCCATAGTATTTCTCTATCAATCTTCTTCTTCTTTTGGATTCTTTACCTCCATAGATCCCCCTTTTATGAACACATTGCCCTCTTTATAGACAAAATTACTTAGTGTTCTTTTCTTGAGTTTCAAGATAAGTTCTTGTTTGATTTTATCTTAACTTAACTTTTTAACTTTACTTAATTTTAACTGATTGACTTACTTAGTCAATCTTTAACTAATTAGTTAAGTTATTTTTAACTTAACTAACTTTAACTTGGTTAGCTATATTAATTCTTAGCCAATTATCTCATTAGCTTTCATTAACATCCAACTTATGTAGTTAAGAGAATATGTTCCATTAATAGCTTAAGTTATCCATGCATTAGATGCCAATTTTCCATGCATACCCATGCATTAGCTACAAGTTATCGATGCATTACCTACTAGTTATCCATTCATACCCATGCATTATCGGCTAGTTAATCTTTTCTTCTTTAGTAGATAAGATTTTATATCCTTTTAAAACTTTTTATTCCTAATTTACAATTAGGAAAATATTAACCCTTTTCCACTTAGGAGATTTAAAAAAATCTCATTCCAAGGCTAGGACATCAATGCCATTTAGGTTAACTCCTTACTTTTACTTAATGGAGCTCAATAACGTTTAGCCTTATGCTAATAGTTAGGTCATAGGAACTGAATGCTTGCCATGACTAGTTTCTTGGGTGCCCTTACCTAGGACTAATTATTAACACACTTATAAACTTAAGTGTTTTCTAAGTGAATATCACAATTCACTTCAAGTGCCCACAACACTAGGATGACCACTATCATAAAAAATCATGGCTACCCAACCATTCACCCTCTCCCCTTAATGGATTCCATGCCCCTTTCGTTTCATTGCGTCAAGCCTTTCAATCTCCTTAGTCTACAAATTCAATTTACAACTTAGGAAAACATAATCATAAGTTTACAAATTTTTACCTATAGAACTTCTACCTTGAGCTCCTTACATTGGCGAGTACACAATTGCACATTCTGTTGCAGAAACCCTAAGGGAGAAAAAACGATATTACAAACTAATGTGTCCAAAATCTATCCATCATATGACAGACATAATAATATATGAACTCAACATCTTGTTTCATTAAATTTATAATATTATAATAACGTGCCATTTTTTAAAATAAAGATGTAAAAATCATAAACTAATATTCATATTTATATCTAAAGGTCGGGGACATATGAGTGTTTATACACCTATAAATAGATGAGATATTTTCACGAAAATTATTCTCAAATAAATAACAATAATTAATTAATTAATAATGTTTGAATGATTATAAATGAAGGACATACAATTATTAATACAATTCTCGATTAACTTAATAATTATTATTAATGACACAAATTGAAATTATATAGTGATGAAATTCTAAACAAAATAACTCATGTACAAAATAATGTATATAAACCTACACAATATACCCTCCTTGTCAATTACCTTTTCCTTAGAATTATCTATACTTCTACTACTCATCACTTATTCTTCACTCATTTAATATATATAGATTAAAGTATAAAAACATGACTTTTCTTTACTATTAGACCACGAAGATCAATTGGAACCAAACACATAACATATAAAAGTACATACATGTTTCATCTATAAGGACTTGGTCATTGGTTATGTTAGGAACACCATTCCATTCCTTTCTAAAATTATTTTAGCCAAAGCATGAGCACGTAGGTAGAATTACAAGAAGTACTCAAGTTCATACTCATGTAGCCATATAGGTAAGACACGGTCATATACTATCTATGCACCATTACTAGTACCTCCTTTTGAAATCCTCCAACTTTCGAGATGGTTACCATAACCTAATGAGATCATGAAACTTGTTTATGATATTATTATTGTAATGATCTTTATAATGCAATAATATTTTCTTAGCCAGTTCGTGGAGAATACTTTCATAAATTTTTTCTTCATCATGGCTAATGATATTACTCTCTTGTAAATACCCTCATAAAGTGACTCATCTCTATACACAATAAGGGAGTCTTTGAAAGATAAAAAAAACCATTCTTGAAATAAAAGTCGGGAGATCTTTTTGATCTCTCCTAATCCTTATTCACAAGGATATTGGTAAAAAAGATCATAAAATTTTATATCATTCAGTATGATATTTTTCATTTTCTTCACATAGTAATCCTTGCTCCTTCTCAATCAATCACTATTACAATTATGGATGTCATAGCTATTGCATAATGTGAAAAGCTTCGGTCTTGAAAAATGATTATTTCACTTGATCTCCTAAACCTTTTTTACTTTTATATGTATCAAACACTGTGTACATCCATTAGCCAACACTATTCCCATAAGTTTATTAAATCTTTAAATTAATTGCAATTCCTATTTTCATTCCCATTGAAAAATTATTTCACTAAGTTATTTTAATTAATATTATTGATCTACATCGATTCATCATAACTTTTTGTTAGTATTAAAGTCTTAACCATATAAAACTTCATAATTTCTTCATAATTTTGTGTATATATATATATAATTGTATTTTATATTTAATAACAATTAAACAATGTAAAGATGATTCTTTAGTAAGTCTTTGTTCTTTCCATTCATTGTTTCATTCATGTATCATCTTTAGTGGATCGCTCCTTATTTACTTTCTTCACACAATAATCTTCAAGATCGCTCCTTATGTATCATCTTTTAGTGGATCGCTCCTTATTTTTTCCTATCTAAGCTCCTCCTTCCACCCCGCCACATTCTTGCAAGAGAAAGCTTCCACTCTTCCCTTCCACCGGTACATAGAAGCCCCCATAATAATGTGATCCGTCAGATATCAACTTGTGTGCATTAAAAGTTTTTAAAGAATGCGTTTATTAGTTTGTTTTCTTCATAGGACAGCATTAACAGTTTATTGAATGCTTTAAAACAGGGATGAAAAGAAAACTAAACAAAAATGGGAAACAGAGAATGAAAAATGAGAGTCACAAACACAAAAGTTGTTAACGGAGTTCACCCCCTTCACTGGGCTATGTCTCCAGGTCCCTCTCCAATGGGTACCGATCCAATTAACATCTCTAAAATGGTACAAAATGGTTCTGGAATCAACTTCAGCAACTGTAAACAGAATGTTGTACAAAGTCTTCAAGACTTCTCTTCTGGAAATTACAATTAGCCTTCAAAAGGCAAAGAAAGCTAAGTTATAACAGAGAATGTCAACTTCCACAGCAATAACATCTAGACACTTCACAGCAAAACTCTCCTCTCTTCAATGGCTGAATACCTCTGATTATAAAGAAGCAGGTCGCCCTTTTCAATCCCGAGCTTGGTGCTTCTGTTTTATCTCTGCAAGATTCTCATAACAACAAAATGATACTCTGTGCTCTAACCAATCTGAATCTCCCCCTCGGAAATGTGGCCAGAATCCCTATTTAGGCGTTCAAAGGGAGGATAAGTAACGGGTTCGACTCATCTGCTACCCGTCTTTTCATATTCCATATGCTATCTTTTAATTACCGTCGAAACATTTCAGCTGCCTGTATATATCACGTTACATTCATTCATGTTCCACTAAATGTGGCAACGGCTCCACCTACCACACAATAGTTTAATTTTGGAACATGTGACTTATCCTGTTAGGTTCCGACCCCATGGAGTATAGGTAAGCTTCGACTTGTTTAATAACCATTGTACCATATTCGATCAGTGTAATTTTTGAAGATGAATAATCCACCGGATCATTCCTCCCCATTGGAGAGCTTTTGGACCACCAAAAGCCTGAGTCACTCGGAAAGTAAGTGAGGGTACAGCTCCCTCACTTTTCCAATCTCTATCCATCTTGCTTTTCTAGGATACATGCCTTTAAGCCCCACTCGAAGGTACTCAACATTCCCCCTTCGTGAAGTCTTTACAATTCGGTCAAGAATAACATCATCCTGCAATTCTTTCATATATTCGGGTGCCATATCATCAATTGAAGGAATCTATATGTTAGTTTCCTCATCCATGATCATAGGAGGCTCATACAATTTAAGATTCTCAACATTGACAACTGAATAGATTTGCATGTATGGAGGTAAATTCAAGCGAAAAGCATTAGTACCGATCTTTTCTAAGATCTCAAATGGACCATACCTGATAGGCTTAAGCTTTTTACCTTCACCTTTCATTCTCTCTTTGGTGATATGTAACCAAACTCGGTCACCAACCTGAAATTGATGATCTACTCGATGCTTGTCATGTCTGGCTTTGTACTTTCTCTGGCTCTTCTCCAACTGTTCCCGAACTGCCTACTGCACTGCTTGGATTCGATGAATAAACCTTAAAGCTTTATCTGCATCATGATGTCCATCCACTGCATCTTTGCCAAAAGAGAAGTCCATAGGTGTTTTGGCAGATAACCAAAACAAGTTTCAAAAGGAGATTTCTTCGTGGAAGAATGAACTACATGGTTGTAAGCATGCTGTATGTACTGCAACTGCTCATCCTAGAGTTTAGGATGTTTACTACAATATCCTCGGAGCAGCTGAACCACTGTTCTGTTTACTACCTTTGTTTTCCCATCGGTCTGTGGATGAAAAGCTGTACTTTTCTTAAGTTTAGTATCGATGAGCTCCCATAATGTTGACCAGAATTCTCCCAAGAACCGGGAATCCCGATCAGATACAATAGACATGGGTAGCCCAAAATGTACCCAAACATTCTGAAAGAAAAGATGAGCTCTTTTTTCAGCAGTGATTTGTTTGTTACATGGCATCAAGATACACATTTTGATGAATCTATCCACAACAACATATAGATAATCATGCCCTTTTCTAGACATAGGTAGTCCTCCTACAAAGTCCATAGAAATGCTTTCCCAAGGACGAGAAGAAACTGGAAGAGGTGTGTACAAACCCAATTTCCTGTTGCTAGGCTTACTTGTTGCACACATAACACAACCTCTTATGTATTTAACTACAGTTTCCTGCATTTGAGGCCAATAACAATGATTCTGCAATACTGTCAATGTTTTACTTACTCCAAAATGCCCTGCAATCAACGAATTGTGTCCTTCTCGAATCACATGCACCCTCTCTTTTTCTGGAATACAGAGTTTACCGAGATGATACAAAAGCTGATTATGCACATAATAGTTCTCTTTCTGTTTACCATGTATTAGTGATGCATATACATTTTTAAAATCATTATCTTCTGCATACTGTTCAATATAACTTTCATGTGTTAACGAACTGTCCTGAAGAATAATTGAAGCGTTTGTAGGCGGCCTCGATAACATGTTTGCTACCTTATTATGAATTCCCTTTTTGTATTTAATTACAAGATGAAACTATTGTAAAAATCCCATCCATTTTAGATGCCTATTTTGCTGTACTTTAGTTTGAGATTGCAGATATTGAAGTGGCTGATGATCAGTATGTATGACTGTTTCTTTTCCCATGATATAATGCTTCCACTTCTTCACACTCTGTACTAAAGCATACAATTATTTGTCATAAGTCGGATAGTTACTTACCGCAGTAGAGAACGTTTCTGAATGGTAACAGACTGGCTTCCTCCCTTGCATCAAAACGGCTCCCATGGCAAACCCGCTGGCATCGGTTTCAATCTCAAACGGCTGCTGCAAATCTGGAAAAATCAGAACCAGTGCTGTGCTAATCCTTTCCTTCAAAGTGTCGAAGGATTTCTGATGCTTTCCTCCCCACTGGAAAATCTCTTTAACACTTGTCAACGCATGTAATGGAGCAGCAATGGAAGAAAACCCAGAAATGAACTTCCTACAATACTGGACCGCGCCCAAGAAACTTCTGACTTCGGTAACAGTGTTAGGCCGTGGCCAGTTTATAATGACAGCAACCTTGGCTGGATCCACACGCAGGTGGCCTCCACCAATAATATGGCCCAGATATACTAAAGAAGTTTTAGCAAATTCACATTTGGACATCTTTACATAAAGTTTCTCCTTCTTCAGTACGTCTAAAACTTTCTTCACATGTACAATATGCTCCTCCCAGGTTTTGCTAAACACAAGGATATCATCCAGGTATACAATTACAAAATCATCAATGAATGGTCGAAAGACATCATTCATGACCCGCATGAAAGTAGCAGGAGCGTTACATAGCCCGAAAGGCATCACAAGCCATTCATACAAACCCTATTTTCCAAGCATCATTTTCAGCAACTCGGATTTGATGATACCCACTACGCAGATCCAGTTTAGTAAAGTAAATTGCATGTTTCAGCTGATCAAGCAAATCATCAATGCGAGGAAGAGGGAACTTGTTTTTAATGGTGATTTTGTTGAGGGCTCTATAGTCAATGCACATCCTCCAAGACCCATCCTTCTTTGGAACCAAGACTATAGGAGAGCCACAAGGAGAAGTGCTTGGCCAGATGACCCCCTTCTCAATCAGCTCCAGAAATTGCTTCTTGATTTCCTCATTCTGCATTACAGACATCCAGTACATAGCTATGTTCGGGAGTGGCACATCCTGCTGCAAATGTATCTCATGTTGAATCTCTCTCTTTGGTGGTAACCCTTTTGGATCTTGAAACAAATAATCATACTCAGAGATGATTTCAATCAGTTCAGATTTATGTTTTGGATCACATCCTTCAAAAGATTTAGAGATCTCATCATCTTTCACCTTAACCATCATTAATACAAATTTTTTACTAGCATTTACCAGCCTCTTCATTTGTCCTGCAGAAACTATTGCTAGATTGGTTTTTATCTTATGTGCTCGTACAATATACTCTACAACATCTTTAAAAAGATGATACTTATTATGCTCTCTATAAAAGACTGCTTTACGGTCATACAAATATGGAATCCCAAGTACAATTCCACAAATGTCAAGTGGTACTACATCTAACTCTACCTCATCCATGAACTTTTCAGTGATTGCAAATTTCAAAACACATTTCTTTGTAACTTGCAACTGTGTATCATTAGTAACCCAACTAAGAGGATAGGGTTTTTCATGAGGCATAGTAACTAAATGTAATTTCTTAACCACTTCTTCCGATATCAGATTTACTTGTGACCCACTATCAAACAATGTATCAATCTTGGTGTGATTTGCAATGACACGAACATGAAACAATGCACTTCTATTTTTATCATGTTGCTTAGAAGTAGATGGCAGATTTGTACTTGCACTAGAACTTGATTTTGCATCAATGGGAAGTGAGATACCTTTACCCTTACCCTACATTCTGACAGCTGTAACCTTTGTTTCATCACCGGAGTCGGATCCCAAGTCTTGAACAACTGCTGCAGTAGTTTTTGCTTTTCCTTTATCTTTGTTTCCTCCGTACTTCTTTGGCCTTAACTCCGGATGAAGTTTCCAACACTTAGAGACATCATGTCCCTTCTGACAATGCGAACATGTAGGCTTTTCACCCTCTTTCTTAACAGTAGCCATCTTTTTTTCCCCCTTACCTTTACCTTTCGTTTTGCTATCAAATTTAAATGATTTCTTCACAAAAGTATCATTAGCATGCTTCCCCCTAGCTTCTAAATGTGTGGCTTGAACACATACATCATCCAAATTACTGGGGTTAAACATCAACAAAGTATGTCTCAAATAAGTATGCATGCCACCAATGTACTTAAGAAGAGTTTCCTGTGTATCTAATGGAACATTCAATGTAATAGCCCTCTTCCTGAATTCATGAGTATAGTCTTGAATATTTTGTCCTTTAGCTTGTCTAAACATTTGCCAACTCATGGTTAATTGTTGAATATGGCCTAAAGGATAAAATTGCTTCCTTAATACTTCAATGAATTCATTCCAAACTGAAATAATTTTACCGTTCTTTCGAAGATCTTGCTGAATCTTGCTCTCCCACCACGTAAGAGCCATTCCACTCATTCTCAAAGTGGCCAATTGAATCCTGGAAGGGTCATCAGTAATGCCCTGCACCCTGCAATATACTTCAACCTGCTTGATCCAATTGTCTAACTTTTCAGCATCTAAGTCTCCATTATAAATTGGAAATTCGAATTTAACATCCAATTTGAAATAAGGCATATTAGCATTATTCGAATGAGAAGTATAAGAAGAAGAGAAAGTCTTATTAGTGTCAGGAGGATCACCATCACCTCCTACTCCTTTACCCTTTTCTTCCTTCTTCACTTCTGCATCTCTGGCTGAAGAACCTTCTTCCTTCTTCTTCCTTTCTGCTCACTCATCAAGTAGCAGTTCCATCATGGCTTTCATGCTGATAAAAGCCTCTAAAAACTCAGCTTCAGAAACAAGAGATTTCTCTCTCTTCGGTTCATCTTCTTCCCCTCGTGGAGAAGACATGGCTCTTGAGAATTTCCTCCTTGAGCCAATCTCAGGATCCCCTTCGATTAATTCTCCTTCACCAAGCTTTGATTTAGACCTGGTAAGCATTCACAAACTTGCACTAGCAGTTAACCAGCTCTGATACCATAATATGATCCGTCGGATCTCAACTTGTGTGCATTAAAAGTTTTTAAAGAATGCGTTTATTAGTTTGTTTTCTTCATAGGACAGCATTAACAGTTTATTGAATGCTTTAAAACATGGATGAAAAGCAGACTAAACAGAAATGGGAAACAGAGAATGAAAAATGAGAGTCACAAACACAGAAGTTGTTAACGGAGTTCACCCCCTTCACTGGGCTACGTCTCCAGGTCCCTCTCCAATGGGTACCGATCCAATTAACATCTCTAAAATGGTACAAAATGGTTCTGGAATCAACTTCAGCAACTGTAAACAGAATGCTGTACAAAGTCTTCAAGACTTCTCTTCTGGAAATTACAATTAGCCTTCAAAAGGCAAAGAAAGCTAAGTTATAACAGAGAATGTCGACTTCCGTAGCAACACCATCTGGACACAGCAAAACTCTCCTCTCTTCACTGGCTAAATACCTCTGATTATAAAGCAGCAGGTCACCCTTTTCAAACCCGAGCTTGGTGCTTCTGTTTTATCTCTGCAAGATTCTCATAACAGCAAAACGATACTCTGTGCTCTAACCAATCTGAATCTCCCCCTCGGAAATGTGGCCAGAATCCCTATTTAGGCGTTCAAAGGGAGGATAAGTAATGGGTTCGACTCATCTGCTACCCATCTTTTCATATTCCATATGCTATCTTTTAATTACCGTTGAAACGTATCAGCTGGCTGTATATATCACGTTACATTCATTTATGTTCCACTAAATGTGGCAACGACTCCACCTACCACACAATAGTTTAATTTTGGAACATGTGACTTATCCTGTTAGGTGCCAACCCCATGGAGTATAGCTAAGCTTCGACTTGTTTAATAACCATTGTACCATATTGGATCAGTGTAATTTTTGAAGATGAATAATCCACCTGATCATAATGTGAATCGATGAAATTGTGGGTATGACTAGTGAGTCCCGAGTGTGTAAATTTTATCCTCTAAGGTGTTATTCCTATTTCATGGTGCCAATGCGTAGATTATATGACAAGTCTTCCTATATACACTTACATGCATCCTATTTTTGACTACTCGTTGAAGCACGATGGTTTGGACAGCTGCAATTCAATTATTAATAGATTTTTTCTTCACAATTTTGTCTACTTGACAAGGACAGCACCTCTTAGACACATTATCTGAGCACATGGGTTTTGTATAACTTTGCGTACATAAATATTAAGAAGAAATCAAAGTAACTTGTCAGAACTACATAATATTAAAACTAAAAATAACGAAGAGTTATTATTTTTATTATTTTGTAATTGGTTAACGAGGCATACGGTCCCGGTTACATTCTGGAAGGCCAAAAGGGAGATGACACCTGGGAAAGACGTCCCGTATGAAAGGAAAGGTTCGTATGAATGGCAAAGAAAGAAATGAAATTATTAGGTTTCACAGGGTACGAGACTGGTCAGGTCTGTGTATGATGAATGCAGGCCGGATCCATATTATTACCATTCAACGTCGGATCCAGCTGAGCACCGGCATTTCGGCCAGTGATTCAAACCATAAAGCTAATGTCGATATCTTGTATCGCGTGAAGTTTTCATGGCAGAAACAGTCGGTTCGACTGGACATCCTGGGCGGTAAATTGCTTGCAATAATTTCGCAGTTCTATGGGTACAGATGTGGTGATAACGATGGCGATAAGACGGCAGGAAGGAGCATAAGTTATAGATCTACAATGGATGGCTCATGGCCCTTCTTCTGCACACGCAAAAAGATAGAATTCCTCAGTCCCGGCTCTGTAATGATTTATATCCAGAGCCGATGACGTCTTTTCTGGCGCAGACAAAGAACGGCGCCGACGAAGAACTATGGAAGCTTTGCGGCGACGTACGCTAAGCCGGAGAAAAGGGATTGAAATATTATTTCTTCTGCTGTGACGGGACTTGCAGTTATCTATCCAGATCATAACGTAACCCTATTCCAAGCAAAACGATAAGATATCGGCCTCACTGATTGATGTGATCCTAATATTAAAAGTCTTCGATCTTCCCTCTGGCCTTGGTGTGCAAAAAAAAAAAGCCAATCTCAAGTAATCCCGGAATTCATGAACATGATGGTCCATGATATGAGTATATACACCGTAATTTCCTCCCTTTAGCTCTCTTATTACTATGATACAGAAATTTCCATCGCTCAGATTCTATCTTGAAAATTATTATTATATTTTCATTGTATGATGACAAAACTTAATAGAAGTCATGGAGGACAGTTATTACTTGTTATTGTTTGTTGATATTAGCCAATGTCACGTGACTGATCATTTTTTAAAAAAGAAAGCCACATCGCATACTGCAAGGCAACCATAATTGGTTGTTATTCATGTTGTTCCATCATAGTTATTTAAGAAAAACGCCTGAAATTGCTGAAATAACTCATTGGTGGTTCCAAAGGGATAGACTTCCACTCTTGAGGTCCTCTTGAGCTTTGGATAGCTCCAAAAGTTATGTAACTTGGGGTCCCATCCTAAATTTTGAATCCACGATCACGGGTCCTAATGCACTCTTCCTCAACCATGAATGTTCTATTTTGACCTTGTTTTGACACTGTGGTTGGTATGTTCTATTCGCTTTTTTTCCCTCGGAGCAATGCATCCTTTCACCAATGATGTCATCATTCTATTGCATCTTGGAATGATTTTTAATGAAATCCTCAATCCTTTGATCATGTTGCTTAGATTAATTGTCCAAATCATTGATTCTAAGGTATTTGTTGATTTTAAAGTCCTCACACTTTATTGATCTTTGAGTTTGTCTTGGTTCCTAGCTTGATTGTTTTATCAACCTCTAGAATTCCCTTGGAAGCAATTGTAATGCTTATAAGTTTTTTTATTCTCCCACTATTTTAGAAAATGTTATGTTTGAGTTTCACTAAGAAAAGGTATTTTTGTAGAAAGTAGACTTTTCCACCAATACATGAGTTCATTTTTTGCCTACTCATTGGGTGTGTGCAAGCTAATGAGGGTCTCTTTTAACATGTTAGATGCAATAGAAAACTTAAAAAACAGTCATCCATCAACTTACATGGATATTTTGAGACACATACACAATGAATCTTGCAATGAGTAAAAATTATGAAACTTAGGAGATTGAATGACGTTTCCGAATATATAATTTTTTTCTATTGAAAATGTTCTTAACTATCTAAAGTTTGCTCTTTTTTAATATACACTTTTTATTTTTTGGATAAATTATAAGGTATATGTTTTTGTGGGTGCATCCATTGAGTGTCTAAATGATGGAGTCAAGTTGCAAAAATTGGTAAACATATAGAGAACACCTAGTACTAGTGCACCGCTATTTTTCCCCAGAAAATTAATAAGTTTTTTTTTTTAATTCTATAAGTGATGGAACCTCGAAAACAGTACGCCAAGTGTGGGTGCAACATTTGAAGGTCTTAATACAATTATTTCGAAACGGTTTTTTTATAGCATGTAGAGGTTGGTGTCTTTTAGTGCACCATATATTTTTTTTGCAAAATGGTTGATAAACAAAATAGTTATGGGCGAATCACTAACAATGTATTTTCTTAGTTGAGTCATGACACAAGAAAAAATAAGCAAAATAATAGAAAAATATATATATTCTTTTTAAAAATTACATATTTGGAATCTGCAGAAAAAATGCTACCTATTTCTAAAATTTCATAAAAAATGACGGTGTGCAGCATATTGTAACCAGCGGCTAAGCACAAGCATATTGAGAAAAATGGTGAGATGTCTAATTAGCTATGATTTACCATATTCCATACCACAGGTTTGGTTAAACTGAAGCTAATTCTGAAGCAAACACATAGGAAGAGTGATGGCACCCGAATAAGTTACAAGGCTTGGTTTAAGTGCTAAGAAACGCAAGCACGTTGATTTTAAATTCAAATTTTCATTTATCTCCTATCTGGGTTCCATGTAAACCAAAACGCGTGCGTGTTTTGGTAAAAATCAAATTGACCTTAGGGGTAATGGGGGAGGAGAGGGGTTAGGGGGGTATGGGCTTAGGGAGGATTGGGGTAGTTATAGGGAAGAAGGTGTATTGGGTTGGGGTAGAGAGAGATATGGGGAGGTGGTAAGTGGTAGGGGGAGGGAGATTATGAGAGACATAGAGTGAGAGTGGTAGGGGTAGGGGGAGTAGGAAAGATAGAGAGAGGAGTAGGGTTAGGGGACGTATGAGAGAGAAATAGAGGGTCGGAGGGTGTGGTTATGAGTAGGGAGAGTAGGAGGGGGGTAGGGAGAGAGATCAGGGAGGGTTAGGGGTAATGATATTGAGAGAGAGAGAGAGAGGCGAGGGTGTTGGGGGAGAGAGAGAGGGGTAGGGGTAAGGTGCAGGTGGAGGAGTAAGTGAGAGGAAGATTGAGAGATGGGGTTAGTAAGGGTTAGTAGGGAGAGGGGGGAGAGAGACATAGGTGAGGATGGGAGTTAAAGGTATGGGGAGGAGTAGGAGGGTGAGAGAGTTAGATAGGGAGTTAATAAGGGTTATGTAGATGTGTGTGTGTGTGTGTGTGAGAGAGAGAGAGAGAGAGAGAGAGAGAGAGAGAGAGTAGAGGGATTAGTTGAACAAGAGAGAGAGGGGGGGTTTTAAGGGATTGGGGCTGAGAGAGATGGGTAGGGGATACAAGTAGGTGGAGTATAGAGAGAGAGAACTTAGGGGTGGAGGGTGTGGGTGATTAGGGTTGGGGGGATAAGGGGGGTAGGAGAGAGAAAGAAATAAATATTTTGGTGGGGGGAGTTGTAGATGGAGGAGTGGTGTTAGGTGAGCGAAAGATATAGCGATTGAGGTGGGGGGAGGGATAGGGCTTTATGGAGGATTAGGGAAGTTAGAGAGAAGGGAGGTATAGTTTAGGGGAAGTGTGTGTGTGTGTGTGTGTGTGTGTGTGTGTGTGTGTGTGAGAGAGAGAGAGAGAGAGAGAGAGAGAGGTGGTGGTTATGGGTAGGGAGAGTAGGAGAGGCGTTAGGGGTTGTGAGAGTGTGAGAGTTTGAGAGAGAGTGGTGGGGAGGTTGTTAGGGGTTTGGGGGGGAGAGAGAGGTGGGGGTTAGGTGTAGGTGGAGTAGTAGTGGAGAGAGACAGTGGGAGATGGGATTAATGAGGGTTAGGGGAGAGAGAAAGAATTAGAGGTAAGAGGAGTAGGGGTGATAAAGAGTGAGAGAGGGGGTTAGAAATGGTGAAAGAGAGAGATAGAGAGACGAGGGGTTTAGTGGTAGGGGGAGGAGTAGGGCGTGTATGTGTGTGTGAGAGAGAGGGAGAGAGGGAGTGTTAGGGGATTGGAATAAAGAGAGAGGGTTGGGGTTTAGGGAAGCGAAAGATCAAGAGAATAGGTTAGTAAGGGTTAGGGGGGATAAGAGAGAGAGAGAGAGAGAGAGAGGAGGAGGAGGAGTTGTTATAGGTAGGAGGAAAAGTAGGGCGTGAGAGAGTGAGGGAGGGGGTTATTAAGGGTTAGAGAGATGAGGGGAATGAGGTTTATTGGTAGGGGAAGGAGTGTGTGTGTGTGTGTGTGTGTGAGAGAGAGAGAGAGAGAGAGAGAGCGATAGAGATGTGGGGGTTAGGGGTAGGTGGATGAGTAGAGGGGTGTGTGTGTGTGTGTGTGTGTGTGTGTGAGAGAGAGAGAGAGAGAGAGTGAGAGAGTTGAGGGTTAAGGGGGAGGGTGTGGGTGATTAGGGGTAGGGGGAGGAGGGGGGTTGACGGAGATATAGAGATAGATATTGTGGTCAGGTGGGGGGGTCGTATGGATATAGGGAGGGTTAGGGATGTCAAAAAGAATAGGGGGGTATAGGGGGGGGAGATAGAGAGAGAGAGAGAAAGAGGGTGGTAAGTGGTACGGGGATGGGGATTGTGGAGGAGAGAGAGATAAGGAGAGAGAGAGAAGGGGGGGGAATAGGAGAGACAGAGAGAGAGAGAGAGAAAGGGGGTGGTTATTGGGAGGGATAGTAGGAGGGGGGTTAGGTGAAAGAGTGCAGTGTTAGGGGTAGTGGGGATGCTAGAGAGAGAGAGCAAATTTTTAGGGGGATGGGGGAGAGAGAGAGGGAGAGAGGGGGTTAGTAAGGGTTAGGGGGAATAGCTGAGAGAGAGAAGGAGGAGGAGTAAGACAGGGGGTTAGTAAGAGTTAGGGTCAAGAGAGAGAGAGAGAGAGAGAGAGAGAGAGAGAGAGGAGGAGGAGGAGAAGGAGGAGGAGGGGGGTTAGAGGTAGCGATAGGAGTAGGGGGTAAGAGTGGGAGAGAGAAGGGGGTGTTAGGGGATTGGGGGAGATCTAGACAGGGTTATGATTTATGGGTAGGTAGAGGAATATGGGAGAGAGAGAGAGAGAGAGAGAGAGAGGAGGATAAGTGTGGGGCTTGGCTTCATGATGATTTAACATGGAAAATATTTGGATGGATAGGTATATAGAATGGCAATAAAGATTAGTAAGTCTTAGGGGGAAGGGGGGGAATAGAGAAAGAGATTAGTAGGGGAGAGAGAGACATAGAGAGGGATGGTTAGGGGTTTGGGTAGGAGTAGGGAGATTAAAGAGAAAGGGGGGTATAGGCGAGGAGTGTGGGTGTTGGGTTTTTATATATGTATATATATGTATATCTATATATCTATATATATATATATATATATATATATATATATATATAGAGAGAGAGAGAGAGAGGGGGGGGGGGTGTTAGGAGCCTAGGGGGAGAGATAGGGGTAAGTTGAGGGTGTGGGTGATTAGGGGTAGGGGGTGTTAAGGAGTTAGAGAGGGGGTGTTAGGTGTTGGGGGGGCACATTTCGAGGTTAGGGGGTCTTAGTGAGTTGGAGAGTGTTGTGTGGGTTATTAGGGGTAGGGGGTGTTAGGTATTTTGAGAGGGGGTGTTAAGCTATTAGGGAGGGGGTGTTAGCTAATTGGAGAGGGGGTGATAGGGGGTTGGGGAGGGGTGTTAGGGGCCATATTTATGGAATAAAATATTATTTAAAAAACATGTGCACGTTTTGGTTCTCTAAAACACACACACATTTTGGAGAACCGGAACATGTACGCATTTTGTTCTCCTAGCTTTCGTGGCATCCCACTTGGATTCCTAGGGATTTCCCGTTCCTTTGTTTAATAAACGCATACGCATTGCTGAATTATACAACAAGAGCATGTTTTCCAAAACATCATTTGCA
This sequence comes from Larix kaempferi, assembly GCA_027924585.1. NCBI lineage: Eukaryota > Viridiplantae > Streptophyta > Pinopsida > Pinales > Pinaceae > Larix > Larix kaempferi. The sequence continues at coordinate 5,475,219 of BSBM01000506.1, forward strand.
TCTAAAAGGTCCCCCATCTTTGTGTGAGGATGTAATATCCCAATTTTGACTCCATTGAATTAAAAATGTAAATGATGTAATATCATTATAAAATCGTGGTAAGGAGCTCAAGGCCAAGGCCCCACTATCAATTTAGTGTTAAAATTGATGCATATGATTTATGTGCTATCCAGGCACAATATAAATTGTAAATATAATGTAAATATGCATTTTAATAAAATACCCACAACTAGCAATGCAATGCAATGCAACAAGAGTATGAGAGCATGATGTTTACAAGGAATTGGGAGGGAAATATTCAAATCCTTGGATCCAATCAATTCAAGGCAAGTGTTAATGAGAAAACCCATGAACCTTTAACTACCCATGTTGAATTTTGTGCCCAATCATTTATTTCTCTGAAGAATTGGTTGAAATAGTTATTATTTGGGGAAATGGAGAGGTATGGTTGTCCAAATACGGGTATGGGAAAGCCACCATTTTTGGAAAATGTGTTTTGGATTCTTTGGAAAGAAAGGAGACACAAAATGTTTCCCCAACCAGTTTGGTTCTCTTACGAAGTTCTAGATGGTGGGGCATTTTCCTTCCACGTTTTTATGGTTTTTCCTTGGTTTCAAGCTGGGAAAAGGGTGTTTTGTGATATAGAATAGTGGGGAAGAAGAGTAATCGGAGTTGGGGGTCCTGGGAGGTTGTTTTTTCCATTGAAATCCTTATATAACTGTGGGAGAAATCGATTTTGCTCCACATGGTCGATTTTCCCTTTCCAAAATCCGCTTTTGACTGGCCATGATTTGGGGAAAAATCCTTGGACATATTTGTTGTGAGTCCCATATCTAAAAATGTTTTTCTATGCCTAACATATGTGCTTGTTGTGCTTGTTATGTGTGGGAGAGACTATTGTGGTTGGATTTATGTGTATCCATGGTTTTGGCTGGAGCTTGAGTGCAAGCATCCAAGAATAGAAGAGGGTTCCGTTTTGGCTTGATAAACCCCAACTGTGGGATGGATTGGCTTAGATGTGGTGTTCTTTTTGTTGTGCATCAGTTGCAAGTTCTCTTTCCTTGTAGAAATCATGCCTATCCCAAGGGTAGCAAATGTGCTGAGATATTAATGAGCACAATTGGCCTATGGCTGGGTGGAACATTGCAGTTGTGTAGCTAGTTGCTTGGGGAAAATTCACAATCAAGATAAGTATTCTCTATGTGTATTAAACTCAGCAATTTTTTTAATTTGATGACTGTTACTGATATGTTGAATGCATGTGAAATGCATGTGGATGGTTTAATTCTGTTGTGCATGTTTATTTTGAATGGCATCTGTACACATGTGTTTTATTTGCTATGAATCTGTTCATAATGAATGGGGTTTAGTTTTTGTAAAATCCCTAGAATGCTAGTGTCATGTTCCCTTCTTTGTGTTGGATTGATGGGAAGGGATGTGACAAAGGACCGCATCGCGAAGAAAAGTTCATTTCTCGATGATACATCTCAAAGGAAAGTTCATTTCTTGCTGATACATCACAAAGACAAGTTCACTTCTCACCTAAACGTCTTTTACAAAAGTTCATTTCTCACTCGCTCGCCGAAAAGACAAGTTTATTTCTTGCTGAAGCATTGTAGAGAAATCACTTTTCCTCACTAATATTTCAATGAGACTTCGTCTTTTATCTACAATGAAGGAAAGTTAACATTCCGATCGATGATTGCATTTTCACATTGATACATCGACAATAAAATACCTTTCAACTGTCGACAAACTTGTTTAAGAAGGGAGCTAGTTTTCTGAACAATTTTTGAATCTTATTAATACTGAGTGGGGGGTGAATCAGTATTAGTGTAGTTCCGAACAATTTTTACTTCATACCAAATTTAACTTGAACTTACTTTATGCATTCACATAAACAATAACATTCATCCACATATGCACAAAACACATAAGAAACAGATTTTTATGTAGAAACCCAAATGGGAGAAAACCATAGAGTGCTCTCTTATAATATAAAGATTGCATTCATGGAAGCACCAACTTCCTAAGTTCTCTAGCACCAACTGGATGGAGACACCGAACCCTCATTTTACAGGCACCGACTTGAAGGAAGTACCGACTCCTTGATTTACCAGCTTCAACTGGAAGGAGGCATCGACCCCCTACTCCTTGCCCCATCCTACTACCCTAATATGAAATAAGAAGATATTACTTTGTTTTTCTTATTATTTGTGCACTCTTCTGATAAACTGTTATTTGTTCTATTGTGCGCACCTTATGTATCCTTTATATCTTGCAATCAATGTTCTGTATCACAGACTTTACTTGAATACATCAACCATATATACTTGACTTCATACTTCACAAACTGTGTACTACTTCATCATATTCTGCAATCTACACTTAGGTTCAGTATGTTTTTATGTTTTAGTGCATATGCAACTTGAACTAATACTACACATCTTTTGATGAGTTGTTGTTCTAACTTCACGTATTAAAGTTCTGATACTACACATATTGTTTTTATTGTTGTTCTGATACTAAAATTAGTTGATATCAATGACAACCAAATTTCATCATAATCATCATCTCATCATCATCATCATCATCATCACCATCACCATCATCATCCCATGTTTCATCATTTTCGTCATCCAAGTACACCATAAGATTCTCATCCATCATCCACACCTTCCTCATCATCACCATTTTCATTGCCAAAATCTCCATGCCCATTTGCATTGGAATTGGAATCGTCATAATCATCATCACAATCATCATGATCATGATCATGATCATCATGGCATTGGATTCAACATGTGTCCCTAAAATCCTCTAGGAGGCGAGTTTCAACTATCCATAAAATTATTCTTGTGGATCGGATCGATGAACCGTCAACTCCGTTGGAATAAGGACACCGTATTAATTCTAGGGGTGCCCATCTCCTTTAGTCCCATGGCACAAAGAGCATATTGTAGTAACGTTTTGGAAACTAGGGTTTTGCTCAATAATAGTCAATGCAATTATTGCACATAGGGGTAAGCTTTGGTTATTCCTTGATCGAGAACTTGTGGCTAGTATTCCCACATGGAAACCACCCAAACACACTTGTAGTATCTCACAGAACTCAGTTATTCACCATGGTCGAAATTCTATGCCCCTGGCATGGATCCAACATATCTCCCTAAAAGCCTCTAGGAGGCGAGTTTCAATCAACCATAAACTGACGATCATTAATAGGTTATGTGTTGGGGGTTTTAGGGGTAGTGGGTTAGACATAAATGGGGTTGATGTTATATGGATTAGTGTTATAGGGAGTGCATGGGTCAATGTAAAAGATAAATGTCACTTATGTGGAATAAATAAGTGTGTTTCATAGGTGTGTCATCTATGTGCAACCTTTAATATGTCCAATAGGTGCTTATGTAGGTCAGGTATTTATGTGCATTAGTTGGTACAACCACTAGTACAAAATGAGAGATAAGTGACCAGGCGACCAAAATATTTGGTCAGCATCACTTTTTCAAGGGATAAATGACCAAACTTGAGAAATTTTAAGTGAATTGACTAAAAATGACCAATTTGGTCACGGAATAAGAACTAAACTAAAAATGGCCAAGATAAATGACCAATTTGATCACGAGATAAGAACTAAACTAAAAATGAACACATAACAATTGGTCATTTATGTGGTCATTTTAGTTGTGTCATTCCACCAGTGGAAAATTATAATTTTGATAATGAATTTGTACAATTTACTAAATTTTAACACTGCAGATGGATTTGGAGACCCCATAAATGGAGTCTCCAAATGCCCCATTTTAACACTGCAGATGGATTTGGAGACCCCATTTATGGGGTCTCCAAATCCATCTGCAGTGTTAAAATTTAGTAAATTGTAACATTAATAGTATACAACTTGGATTATTTTTCAATACGTCTTCTAAGCGGTCATTTCTTTGATGCCATCCCGATACCTATTGCATTAGATGATAGGAGAATCATTGAGATGCTCATTTAGGGGTTTCTCTACTAATTAGTTCATTGGGTGTGGTGAGTTGATATCTATATAATATATCATGTATTGCATATAGTTTATCAAGTGATAGATGAGTTCTTCTAAATGTGGTTGAGTTGAGTCTTAGATATTTCTCGTCTTTCCCTTTTGGAATTTTCATGTCCTCAAGTTAGTGTCACTCTGTTCAGCTTGTTGTATTGGTTGTGTTCACATTTTGTTCGAAGAAGACCATCCCCGTTTGACCATCTTGACAGTTTGTTAAAGTTTCGACAAGTTCACGTATTTTGTGTCATGTTAGCTAAAAATTGTCCATATGCATTCATTCACCATGGTTCTCTTTTCACCTAAGTTTGAAAATATTTAAAGTCCCCCTGGGTCCCTCCCTTACAAGAAATAGCAAATATCCTCTATTTTGAAGAAAAAATAATTCCTCCCTTTTTGTAAAAATCTCTTTGTTCCCATCTCCTTGAATAATAATAATAATAATAAAAATAACCCCATATTCCCTAACCCCTTCTCCTTTCACATATAAAATAAATAAATTATCAAAAATATTTTTTCCCTATATCTTTTCATCCATATATAATATTAATATATTGTATAGTTATTATATATATTTATATAATTAATATATGTAACTAGTATTAATAAATTAAGAAAAATAAGAATATAAACAAAACAAATGTAATAGATAGAGGGAAACTAAAAAAAGTGAAAAGTGAATGAGCGGTAAATTAGAAAATAGATTGAGAGGGAAAATAAAAGAAAAAAGGGCCTCCAATAGATCTGATCTCCACGAATTGCTTAGAGAAAGCAAAGTTCTCCATATGGTTGCAAGGATCTCCACGAATTGTGCACAGGAAGAAAATTTCTCCATATGGTTGCAAGGATTTCTATGTGATAAACTTTTTTATTTTTCTTTAGATCATCTATGCTCCATCAATTTTTTCAACAATCTTTGGGGTGGGTTCGAAACCCTAGCTCAACTACGGCAACACAATCATGCTTCAGGTAACAATTCCTACCCTTATCACTTTGGTTCCATTGTATTTATGGGATTTATTTAATGTGAATTCAGATGGCCAAACCCTATGTTGATAGTTTGTAAATTTTTAGCCCCGATTCAAACCCCATGTGGGGATTTTAGTAATGAGACTAAATTCTTTCTTCTTTCCAATTTAAGGCCTTTCTGTGATGCAAAAATATAGATATTGTAGGCAGTTTTCTTAATGACACCTATTGTAATTGTATGGTCCATAGTTGTGTTTCACATCGGCCACATAGCAGGGGGTGTGGTGAAGGGTCGGCCTTAGCAAGATGGATCACTCAAGTAGAGAAGGCCTTTTACTTCACTCAATAGAAATTCCCCCCTCCTTAGCGTTACGAAGTTTTTCTTTTTCTTTTGCCCTCTTTCAAGAGTTGACGTGAATGTATAATCTTCCCTAGGGCCTATATTAAAAGCTCATTAAAAGGACTGTGCTTGAGTGCCTGACTGGTGGGTTATTCTATGGGCCTAGTGATTCTAGTGGATCTAGTGATTCTCATAGATGAAAGAAAGCACTCAAATCTTCCACCTTCCTTGGAGTTGAAAAATATCAGTGGAGCTAACAATGCAAGAAGAAGTGTGATAAATGATGACATATAGAGAGAAATGGTTGCTCTAGTATACTAGGAGCAAGACAGTTCTAGTAGATCATGAAGGCTTTAGCGGAAGTTTAATACTTCTGAGGAAGGACATAGCTTCCTTACCTTTATGGTTAAGATTTTTTGCAAGATCAAGAACTTGAAATTTGTTACTACTTTGTCGACTCTTGATCTTAGTGTTAGTGTGGATCTTCATTTTTTTTTCCTAACTTTTGTTGATGGTAAGCATGCATAACAGTAATTTTTCAGTGAAAACTACAGAATGTGATTGCTTTTCATATTTATACCTAGTATCTTTATAAACTTACCCAAAAACATAAAATAAAAATGCTTGAAAATATATATATAGTTTTTATATTACAATATATAACTCAACATACAATATATTACTACATACAATTCCTATATATAAAAACATAAAAACTATATTATTAAAACATTTAACATACAAATTAAACAATATGTAATATAATATAACAATATATAATATAATATAAAAATATATAATATAATAATAAAACAATGTATAAATAATAATAACAGATTATAACTAAATATTATAATATATGTAATAATAACAAATTAAAAAAATAAAAAGCAAAACAAACACGATGAAATGGGAATCGATGGACAAAAAAATAAAAATCAAAACAAACACAATGAAATGGGAATGGATGGACATTAGAGGGAGGGGTATATCAATGAAATATTTGGAAATATTTGGTTGGGGTTCTCCTAAACGAGTTGAAGATTCGGAGGTTGAAATTAATTAGAAGCTATGCATATGAGCTAATCAGAGAGAAGCGTTGGAGAATGGATCGTGATCTACTCATCAAGGTTTTCAGTTCTTAACCCAATTTCACCATTTTTTCTTTCGGTATTTGCAGTGTTTTCTTAGGGTTTTCAGTTTTTAGTTGAAGAGGGGTTTATATTTTAAAGGGTTATGGAAATATGGGTTCAATTTTTTTAATTATTTGATTATACCACAGAAGAGTTTCTCTTTCAGCATTTGCAAATTTTTCTTAGGGTTTTCATTTTTTGGTTGAACTTTTTGGCGCTCTCCACACTTTTTAGCTCCTATAATTATATATGCGATTATGCAAAATTACTCTGTGTATTTGTATCTCTACGTGTTAGTAGTAGGAGTGTGCTCTCCCTATGATTAGGCCCCTCCTTGTGTCAACCTACAGATTTGAATAAGGGTCTCCCGGGTATCCTCAATGGGTGGCTTCTATTGGCCTAACGATCGGGACCTCTTGTAGCTGACTCCAGTTGTCTCGTTGCTCCAGAGACCCTTCCTCCTGCTGAACACATATGACACAATAGAGATATATAGCTAATAGGAAAAATAAACTAGTCAAATGTATAGGAAACCAATCAACGAATCCAACAAGACAACAAATACAACTAATTCAACTAATGGTGCATTATAATGTATAGAATAACCGAGAAGTCACCTATTAAGAGCGATTGAAATAAAGAAAAGAACACAAAGAGGTCTCCATGAGTTGCAATTTAAACTAGAAATTGAGCTTCTCCAAGGTTTATTTTCACATTTTTTGGTTTGACTTGTACAACAATTTGAAGAGCTGCAGCCATTTTTTGTTGGATCTTGGTTAAAGCCGTGTAGTTATTTTATACATGTTCATTGAATTGCACCAATTTATTTATAATGTGGGTGTTGTTGCTGAGATTAGTGCACAGTATAAATTTGTTTAGATGATGTGAAGTTATATTGGTCATTTCTTCTTCTTTATGCGCGCCCACTAGTAATTATCGAAATAGTTTATGCTTCTCTCAAATTATGGTCTCTCAATTTCGAATATCCTTATATATGGAATGAACCTCAATATGGGTTGGGAAATAGGTTTCTATTTTTAACAAAAGCATGGTAGACACTATGGTCCCTATCAACATGTCAAGCAATGGGATTAATACAGAAAGGCAGAGATTACAGTGCTCTGATTTGCAAATTTAGCATAGGAAAAAAGTCATCATAGGAATATTACAGGTAGGGTTTCATAATTATTTTTCCTTGTGAAAGGTAGAGTTCAGTTCTTTGAAAATATAAAAATTCCATTATTACTATTCAACCAACACTTATTATACTTTCAAAGTTAAACTAGTATGTGAATAGATCAAGTTATCAGTTCATAATGCAGGTTTCAATAAAGGTCCATATTAAAATGCAGAGTGCATAAGACACAGAGAAAAATATTTCTTTGGATTTTTAAAACCTGCCATAAATGATTTCACTAAACTTTAATTTTTTTTGGTATTTCTGGAATTCTAAGAGGGAATGTAATATCCCAACTTTTTGACTAACTATGTTTTGATGTTATATTGGGCCACAGCACCCGCATATGTGATTTATTATTTTGGCATAACATTAGCATGTTTTGATTTATTATTTCATGAGTTGATATATTGGGGATGGACCCTGATTTGTTTCATTGTTGAATATATACTGGGAAGGAAATCCAGAATATATAAACTTATGTTGTATTATGAGAATTGGTTACAAATTATGATATACTGAGATTACCTCTTTTGTTACATTATACTGTGCAGAGCATGATTCATATGGATGATTTTGTGGTGTGTTGAGCATTGACTTAGAAACACACGAATGACCTATATACTGGGCCTAAGCCCCGATGTATCTAGAGGACTCTTGTTACGTATTGGGCCTAAGCCCCGAGGTACGTTGAGTGTTGGGCATAAGCCCTGGACCACTCCAAGCTTGAAAGAAAATGATTACCGTATCCGAGGCCACTTAAATATCCTAGATGTGCCTGACAACCACATTCTAGCTCTGGTGTTGAGCAGAGGCTCTGGAATTGCACTAGCATAACGCCCATGTGAGAGTGTTGAGTTAAAAGGCTCTGAAGAGCACTCAGGGTTACTAGATCTCCAGTGTTGAGTCGGAAGGGCTCTGAATAGCACTTATGTATTTTATCAAAACTATTCAATTGATTAAATAAATCTTGTTATCGTCAAGTACTGCGGGAACTACCATGTTAAAATGAGGGAATCTGACATGCAAAGGGAGGGACTAGAGGTGCATTTACCATCTTACCAAAACTATCGAAAGAAGTGGACCCTTTCCTTTAAAAGAATTAAAAGAAGCATCATGTGAACAAAATGTTTAAAGGCCACAAAGTTAAATATTATTATTAGGAGCTTTCAATAATAGTATTGTTATTAATTATATATTCTTTTATAAATGTCGACTCTTATATATATATATATATATATATATATATATATATATATATATATATATATATGCATAAGTGGGCTGCCACTAACTAAATATTGTTTATTGATATTTAGATGGTATTGTAATTATTATATTATTATTATTATAAAAAGATTAAAGATCAAAAACACTTTAGTCAAACAAAGTTGAGAAGTCCTAGTTCCAAAAATAACTAGCAGTTAAGTAAACAAATACTCTTTTATAATTTAAATTATTTTAAAGAAACCAATAAATTCCAACAATCCTAATTCAAGATTGTCCTACTTAAGGAGGACATACCCCAAAGTTTGGGGGGTCTTTTCCTTTTTGGTATTATTATGTCAAGAGAAACTCTCTGTTCCAGGAAGTAAACCCTTCCCACATTTTCCAGATATGAACCAACTACAAGTCTAGGGCCTCTACCTCTCAGTTTGCATGTCAGAACCAGCTCAGGGGGATTCATACTGAACCAGGAACGGTTGTAGAATCATGGTTGGGAGGAATGTGGTACTCCCAAAGTTATCCATTCCAATATCAATTTCCATGTCAGTTAGAAGTGCAGCAGTTCTCCACTTTTTATTGACGGAATGTGCAGGTAATTACCGTGAGGAGGCAAGCTACAACAATAAGCAGATTGCTACAGGGAGGGACAATGAGCTCAAGCAGACAGGTATGGACAGTTAATATTCCTTTTACAAAGATTTGACATTACCACATTGAATTTATACAAATTGTTTTCATTATCGGAAGTAGAAGTTCTGCCCAAAACTCTGTGAAGAGTCTAGCAGGGCTAGCATAACCAGCCTTTGCTAGACAACGAATTTTATATTATAGTCTAGGGCATTTAAAAAATCTACCTGCTATCAAAATGATTTTTCTTATAATTTATTGTCTAGTTAGCTATCTACTGTCATATCGTATTTCTAATTTCATAGTACAGGCACTCATTTAAATAAGCTACTCTTTTTACATTATTAGTACCTCTGTTTTCACAACCATTATCAAATAAAAGTAAAACAGACAGTCACCAACAGGCCTAGCATTATTACTTAAAACCTTAAACATCGAATTACAATAACAAACAGGAGAAATAAGTCGTAGCACGAACCAGAAATTTTTTTGCCAACGTTTTTCAAACTACCATCACATAATCAACGAACTACTAAAGTTTAAACACATTAAGCACTTTCCAGGATTCACGCATTACCACGTAGCCTCAAACATTGCAATCCTACAACTCATATTTTCGATTACAAAGACCCATTACGTTTCATTTCAAGAAGTCAAAATAACCCACAGTATTCAATTTACACAACATTTCACAAATCGTGAGATCGAATCCCATTCCATACCTTCTAAAGGGTCAGACTAGAGAACGCATCTAGGGTATGACTTTTTCCATTTAAAAACATAGAAGTATTGCATCGGCACATTAAGAATTTCCACACACCGGTACAATAGAGAAATCAACCACCGATGGATACAGGGATTGAATCCCTCTACATTTGTTAAAAAGATCTTTTGGCTTTTCCTTCAAATAAACAGAAAATGTTGAAGTAAGAACCCAGGGCTCTTCAAATTTTATATATATGGAATAATTTACAGGGTTACGTTTTCACTTCCTTCCCAACACACAAAGTATCATTAACTTGAAAACATAGAAACACTCATTAAATTAAATACAAGTTTCGTTCCAAACAGAGAACGCAGCTAGTGTCACGACGGAGTACGAACCCCGTGACCATACAAACGTAGAGTGCTAGATAGGGTATCATGACATAGGTTTCCTCTACTTATAGCCACAAAACAGGAGTAGCTGCGCTATGAGACCCTGGCGCTTTCATTTATTTTCCACATCAAAATCACAAACATACAGAGCAAGAAAGAAAATCACCATAGAAATTTACATCATAGTCCCATCTCTCACTGAATCTCTTTAAATACATTTCGAAACCCAACTTTTTTTGGTCCAACCATTAGACGACCCACACCAAACTTCCCAAGCTAAATCAGTAAGCCAAGAGCTTATGGGAGTCTCCCTTAAAAAAAAATGAGACATATAAATGCACCACCAGAGATGCGAGAGGCAGAGTAACATGGGTCAGTAAGCCTGACTTACCAATACCCTGGCCATGACAATAGAAGCCTAGGACCACCCACAGCATCACACACCAGAGTCTTTATCACCTTCCAGGGTAACAAGCAACACAAGTCAAAAGCCCTGCGATTTTATCAAAGAATGAGAGGATTGTTCATAACAGTAATGAGAAGCTCCATGTTGGGTATGTTATATCTCTTCACATGGTCGCTGCGTGTACAACAAGATCCCTACGGCACTAGTGATTTGCCTGCGCCGGGCGCGTCCGGAGGGGGGGGTTTAGAGGGGGGGGGTAGCCCGACAGGGACCACCCCCTTCGTTTCGGACCGTTAGGTTCCGAAACGACACGGAGCGCAAAATTTTTTGGGTTGCTTTTTGCTTTTTCGCGATTTTCGACCCATTGTACTCTATCTAATTCCGGTAAAAGGAATTAGGGTTGTAACCTAATTCGGGTAAACGAATTAGGGTTTTAGATGCTGCAAAATACCATTTATTGTATTGTACATGTAAAATAAACATATAATGAAAAAGGAGCTATGCGGCTCTAAGTTTTGCTGGTTTTTTCCCCGGTTAAGGGTTTCCAGGTGAAAATCTCTGTGTAATGTGTGTGCCATTGTGTATTTTCTGTAAATGCTTAAGAATCGATATATGTTTGTACTTCACTGTTAAGGTTTAAAACTTACATTTGGTATCAGAGCATTTTTTGGGTTCAGAGGGACGCCTTTGTTTCCAAGGGTTTGGCTCGATCTTGGATTTGTGATAAACTTGGTTTCAGTGGGAGCTTTGCAGCGGTGATTTATTTATTTTTTCTTTAAAGAATGGCGAGCAGTTCTAGATTCGAGATTGAGAAATTTAATGGTCAGAGCTTTGAGCTATGGAAGCTCAAGATGGAAGATCTTCTGGTAGATAGAGAACAATGGATCGCAGTAGATCCAGGTACCATGCCCTCTGGTGCGGTAAAAGAAGAATGGGAAAAGCTGGAAAGGAAAGCAAGGAGCACCATTCGTCTTTGCCTTGCAGATTCGGTATTGGTGAACGTATCTGGAGAAGACACTGCAAAGAAGCTATGGGATAAACTCGGAAGTCTGTATCAGTCAAAGTCCCTGGTAAATAAGTTATTTCTGCGAAAGAAATTGTACCTTCTGAGGATGACTGATGGAGACTCTGTTTCAGAGCATCTAAACGCCTCAATACTCTGGTAAGTCAGTTGACATCTGTTGGTATTACACTTGATGATGATGAAAAGTGTATTAGTCTGTTGTGCTCTTTGCCAGATTCATGGGATAATCTGGTCATAGCTATTGGGGAGTAATGCAACCACGCTAAACTTCGATGATGTGGTTGCATCCCTACTATCGGAGGAAATGAGGCGGAAATCCATAGATAGTTCAGCCAAGGATGCCTTATTTGTAAGAGGTCGCCCTGGAGACAGATCTAAAAATAAGTCTTCAGGTGGTAGATCTAAATCTAGAGGGAGATCTAAATCTCGAGGACCTTCTGTAAGAAAATGCTGGAAGTGCGGAAAAGGTGGGCATTACAAGAAGGATTGTAAATCGAAAATTACTGATAAAAGTAGAGGACCTAATGACGCTCCATCCGCAGATGGGAAAGAATCTACAGAGGAAGGAGGAGATGTGTATCTGGCATCTTCAAGTACACATGCAGAGCATGATTCGTGGTTGATTGACTCAGGTGCGTCTTATCATATGACTCCCCACAGGGAGTGGTTTTCTGAATATGAAAAGTATGATGGAGGAGATGTATTTCTGGGAGAACAACTCGGTAGCGAAAATCATAGGTCGAGGAAAGGTCAAGCTACCTGCTCAAAGATGGAAGGGTTAAAACTCTTCCCGGGGTTCTGCACATTCCAAAGTTGGCTAGAAACCTTATATCTGTAAGTAAAATGGATGATGCAGGTGTGAAAACTCTATTTGAAAAGAACACATGCAAAATGGTTCGAGAGTCATTGGTGCTGATGAGGGGAGTTCAGATTGGAACTCTATACAAGTTGTTGGGAAGCACCTTCAAAAATGGATGTAACAGCACTATTGTTTCTGAGGGTAAAAATGAAGGAGACAGAGTCCTTACTGTCTCTAGTGAGAAGACATCGCTATGGCATCGAAGGCTGGGACATATTGGAGAAAAGGGTCTTCGACTATTACAAGGTAAAAGTATGGCTGAAGGCATGTCTGATTTCACATTAGATTTTGATTTCTGTGAACATTGCTTATATGGTAAACAGAATCGAGTAAGATTCTCATCTGGTGTTGTAAGAGCTAAAGGAATCTTAGAGTTAATACACAGTGATGTTTTTGGACCTGTGCCTGTTCCATCACTTTGTAAATCTGTGTATTATGTTTCATTTATAGATGATTTCTCAAGGAAAACTTGGATTTATTTCCTGCGTAAGAAATCTGAGGTTTTTAATAGATTCAAAGAATTTAAGGCTCTTGTAGAGAATCAAACTGAGAAGAAAATAAAAGTACTCAGAACAGATAACGGTGGAGAATTCTGTGAAAGTGAATTTGAGGAGTTCTGTAAAACGTGTGGAATAGCAAGGCAAAAGACTACTCCATACACACCTCAACAGAATGGGGTTGCAGAAAGGATGAACAGGACATTGATGGAAAAGGCAAGGAGTATGCTCAGTGGTGCAGGGCTAGCAAAACAATTCTGGGCAGAAGCTGTTGACACTGCGTGTTACCTAGTGAATAGGACACCCACATCAGCGTTGGTTGACAAGACACCTCATGAGGTTTGGACTGGTAAGAAACCCTCTCTCTCTCATCTCAGAGTGTTTGGGTGTGATGCTTTTGTACATGTTCCAAAGGAGAAAAGGAGCAAGTTGGATAATAAGGCGGAAAAATGTATCTTCATTGGTTACAAGGATGGAGTGAAAGGTTACAAGCTGTGGAACCCAGTAAAAAGGAAAATAGTTTACAGTCGAGATGTGATCTTGAGAGAAGTTGAAAGCACTTCCAGGATTGAGGATGTACCAAAGGAAAAGGATTCAGAGAAGCTACACTTTGATATCAAGGATGAAAGAGGTGACTCTTTTGAGGAACCAGATTCGTCTGAATCAGATGAGGAGGCAGAATCGTCTGAATCAGATGAAGAGGCGGATCCATAGACTCCGGTATTGAGGAGATCTGACCGAGAAAGAAGGCAAGTTGAAAGGTACAGTCCCCCTGATTTTTGTTCTAATTTTGTGTTATCTATTACTGATGATGATCCTAGAACTGCTAAAGAGGCAATGGATTCAGAAGATAGTAAACTATGGAAGAAGGCCATGATAGAAGAAATGGATGCCTTGGACAAAAATGAGGCATGGGATCTGGTTGAGTTGCCAGAAGGAAGAAAGCCTATTGGAAGCAAATGGGTATTCAAGAAGAAGTTAAATGCAGCAGGTAAAGTGGAGAAGTACAAGGCTCGACTAGTTGCGAAAGGTTACTCCCAAATTGAGGGCATCGATTTTGGTGAGATTTTTTCACCTGTTGCAAAATTGACTTCTATTAGATTTCTTTTATCTATTTCTGCTGCTTTTGATCTTGAAGTAGAACAGATGGATGTAAAGACGGATTTCCTACATGGAAATCTTAATGAAGAGATCTATATGAAGCAACCAGAACGGTTTGTGGTGAAAGGAAGAAAGGAGCTTGTCTGTAAGCTGAAAAAGTCTCTCTACGGTTTGAAACAATCTCCCAGAATGTGGTATCAAAAATTTGATACTTATATACTGGGACTTGGTTTCTCAAGAAGCAAAGCTGATCACTGTGTTTATTTTAAGCTAATTGGTGATCATTTTATTTATGTAATATTGTATGTTGATGATATGTTGCTAATTGGAAACAACAAAGAAATCATCAAGGATGTCAAGAATCAGCTGTCATCTGAATTTGACATGAAAGATCTTGGTGCTGCAAATTTCATTTTGGGCATGGAAATAAAAAGAGATCGTGAAAACATGAAACTCTGGTTAAATCAGAGGAAATATGTTGAAACGATATTGAAGAGATTTAATATGCAGGAAAGAAAACCAGTGAAGGTGCCCATTCCTGTAGGTGTAAGGTTATCTGCAGAACAGTGTCCCACTACACAAGAAGAGGTAGAGGACATGTCTCATGTTCCATATGCTAGTGCAGTTGGCAGTCTGATGTATGCCATGGTCTGTACTAGACCAGATATAGCCCATGCAGTGGGAGTTTTGAGTAGATACATGTCAAAACCAGGAAAGGAACATTGGACTGCAGTAAAAAGGGTCTTCAGGTATTTGCGTGGCACTACAGATTCTGCAATCTGCTACCAAGGAAGACCCGGTCTAAACAGAGAGATAAATATACAAGGATTTGCTGATGCTGACTGGGCTGGAGATCTTGATCACAGAAGATCTACAAGTGGCTACGTTTTTAATCTATTTGGAGGAGCAATCAGTTGGATGAGTAGAAGACAAGCTGTAGTTGCACTCTCAACTACAGAAGCTGAATACATGGCAGCTACCCATGCAAGTAAGGAAGCTGTATGGTTGCAAAGATTGTGTTCAGGTATTGGCTTTGTTCAGAATGCAGTAAAGATTGGCAGTGATAGCTCAAGTGCAATATTTCTAGCAAAGAACCCTTCTTATCACTCAAGGACAAAGCACATTGATGTGCAGTACCATTTCGTCAGAGACATGGTTGAACAAAACAAAGTGTTGCTGGAGAAGGTTGACACTTTGGTAAATGTTGCAGACTCTTTGACAAAGTCTGTGAGTACTCAGAAGTTCTCTTGGTGTAAAGAGAACATAGGCATTGTTGCCCTGAATTGTTGAAGTCATAAATTTCTCCTGTATGTGAAGAGAACAACAAGTGGGAGAATGTTGGGTATGTTATATCTCTTCACATGGTCGCTGCGTGTACAACACGATCCCTACGGCACTAGTGATTCGCCTGCACTGGGCGCATCCGAAGGGGGGGGGGTTTAGAGGGGGGGGGTAGCCCGACAGGGCCCACCCCCTTCGTTTCGGACCGTTAGGTTCCGAAACGACACGGAGGGGGCCGTTAGGCCCCCGGAGTCCGCGCGGAGCGCAAAATTTTTTGGGTTGCTTTTTGCTTTTTCGCGATTTTCGACCCATTGTACTCTATCTAATTCCGGTAAAAGGAATTAGGGTTGTAACCTAATTCGGGTAAACGAATTAGGGTTTTAGATGCTGCAGAATACCATTTATTGTATTGTACATGTAAAATAAACATATAATGAAAAAGGAGCTATGCGGCTCTAAGTTTTGCTGGTTTTTTCCCGGTTAAGGGTTTCCAGGTGAAAATCTCTGTGTAATGTGTGTGCCATTGTGTATTTTCTGTAAATGCTTAAGAATCGATATATGTTTGTACTTCACTGTTAAGGTTTAAAACTTACACTCCATACCTAAGTAAAGTATGATATTCTCTACGCCACCAGCTGAGTTTAAAAATTCCAAGTGCACTGACCACGAGCGTAGCTCAGGTTAGGGCACGAAGATACCTCCATTATAATGAAGTGCAAAGCAAATAAACCAGTGAAAAGCGCAGAAGACATGACTAAGGAAAACCCCGATTGTTACAAACCCTCACTAAGAGCTTGTCATCCACTATGCCTTGAAATGTAGTTAATATTACACCAAACCCTGCTCTAGGGGAGGCTCGATTCATTTATGCATACACCATAGTGGAGTCGTGTGACAATAGCCATGATTTGCTTAGTATGCATAGGGTTATTCCTACCATAACTAATTACATTAGTGAACCCCCTTTGGTATTACAAACTTTTGTAGTATGGTGTATCCACTAAACCACTTAACCATAACTCATCGAAATTATACCTTGTAGAGACTTAAACAATTGATAGAGAATGGACAGGTGTTCTAGTGTGGAATTGTCATAGAAGAAATACCTGCAAAATCAAACATGAGAGTATGGTATTAGCAAACAAATGCTAAGTAAGATCAGAATCACCTAAGAGTGCTCTTACCTCTCAGCAGCCCTGCTGGGGTATTTATTCCTTTGCCTCTTTTGCTACTAGTGATCCATCATAGTACACAGACCCCTCATCAACAGAGGCCATATCACTTGAAGGTGCCATTCCGACATTTATAATACATTCATATGCGTTCATTAAAATAGTATGAAAGATGTGTTATTTCAATGACACTAACTATTGTAAACTCGTAACCAGGATACATCATTATTTATTTCCACATTGCTTCCGCGGGATTAAAAATTTAAAAAGCTAGAGAGATCATAAATTCTCGAGATTGGTAGACTTTCCTTCACAATAAGCATTTACATATTCTGTTAGTACTATAAATAACTTGCGACTACTTTTTTATGGCAAACAACATTTATTACAGGGACAAGAATTTTTTTTAAATTTTTTGCTATTTTAGGGACATTACAAGTGGTATCAGAGCAAGTTACAAACACTAAGTGACCTACTGGGCTCACTACCAAACACCGCTGCAGATACAGAAAACTTTGTTTAAAAAAATATTGTATTATGTTTTATGTGAAGAATTAACTAATAAATTGTTTTTTTTTCGTAAACAGATACTTATATAACTTTCAGGTACAGGCAGTATCAGAAAAATGAATGCAAAGTAGGGTAGCAGTATACAAGGAAATCTAAATTCCCCACCATGAGAGCAAGAAATTGTGGTGGAACTCAACTCGGATTTAGAGAAATCCATGTAGCAATTACAGGCAGAATTCTAGAATCTCAGAGACGAGAAATGCAAAAAAGAAGTGAACAACGGGCTATAAATGAGGCCTTACTTCAAAGACTGACAGGGGCAAAACCCCATGAAAAGCCTGCTCTTTCCGTCAACACTCTTAACACAAGGAAAGCAGCCAATTATAAAATAGGAGAGCAAGAAGGACACAAATACGAACCATTGGAAGAGCACTGTAAGAGCTCTTCCAATGACAATGGCTCTCTACCTCCTTGCAAGAGAAGGAGGAAGAGTGATGACAGTATACAAGGAGAGTTCAAAAAGATAAGAGCCCCAACTTATGATGGGGAGATCAACTCAGGGGAAAAGGTTGAAGAATGGTTGTTAGGAATGAATAAATACTTTAAAGTTCATAATTACTCCAGTGAGATGCAAGCCCGACTAGCCATATACAACCTAAATGGTAAAGCTACCAGATGGTGGCAGGACTTGAAACACACCAAGGGACAAGAACTGCGGGACATAAACTGGGATACTTTCAGCAGAATATTCCAAGACAAATATATGTCTGAAAGATTCTTTGACAAGAAAATAAAAAAATTCCATGATTTAAAAATGGGCTCCTTGACTATGGAGGCTTTCATAAACTAGTTCTTAGGCTTGCTGCACTATGTGCCTTATATTAAGGATGAGAAGGTGGAAATTTAGCAGTTCTTAGGTGGGATGCCACCAAAATTTAGAGAGAAGATAGAATTTGACATGGCCAAAACCCTTGATATAACCCTACATAAAGCCAGGCTATGCTATGAGCACGGGAAACCAAGGAACGACAACACCAACAGAAATAGAGACAGATTCAGAACCTTCTCAGACAACCACAGACCGGGTTTTAGACCCCCACCTTTTTGGAAAAATAACAACCTTTTTCCACCCAACAGAGGTTTCAGCCAACCTCAAGCTCAACCAAGTGCATCCCCACCACCAGCCAACAGGCCAACCTTCAACAAAGGGACAAAAGTAGTCCCACCAACTGTTTCTTGTTGGAAATTCCAAGGACCACATTACTACAGAGACTGTCCCAACAAAACAAATGGGGTTTTACACAACATCCAAACGGAGCCTACAGTGGGAGACATGGAAAAGACACCTAGGATTTATGCCACCCTTGATGGCTGGCAGGCAGATCATCAAGCCACCATGGTGGAAATTGAGGGTAAGATATCTAACACTGTCATTTCAGTTCTAATAGACCCCGGTGCTTGCCAAGATACATCGCTCCTAGGATAGTAGAAACTTGCAAGTTAAACTGAGAAAGTCACAAGGTACCATGGATGGTACAACTAGCTACGGGTACCAAGCGGAAGGTTTCCGAACTAATTAAGGGTTGTGAGTTAGATTTGAACGGGTTCTCGACTAGGGTAGATTTAAACCTCTTACCGCTAGGGTCTTATGACATAAAAATAGGCATGGATTTGTTAGAAGGACATCATGCCTTGCTAGATTGCTTAAACAAATCAATCCTATGCACAAATAGTCAAGGGAACCAAAGAACAATTCAAGGTATACCTAAGGAAGTGTCAATACAACAGATATTTGCATTACAAGCAAAGAAATGCTTAAGAAAGGGCTTTAAACTATTTGCAATCCACCTTCAAACACTGGAAGCCGATAGAGAACAAAAGATCGAGGATTTCCCAATACTAGTAGAATTTAGAGACGTGTTTCTCGAGGAAATACCAGGGTTACCACCCAAACGAGACTTAGAATTTTCCATAGAGCTAACACCCGGATCGGTACTGGTCTCTAGGACTCTGTACCATATGAGTACACCAGAGCTGGTAGAGCTCAAGATATAGTTACAAGAACTAATAGACAAGGGATACATTCGATCGAGTGTGTCTCCCTGGGGAGCACCAATACTCTTTGTTAAAAAGAAGGATGGAATGATGCATATGTGCATCGAATACCGTCAACTCAACAAGTTAACCATCAAGAACCATTACCCACTCCCTAGGATCGATGACTTGTTTGACCAATTTGGAGGAGCAAAGATCTTCTCAAAGATTGACCTGCAATCCCGATATCACCAGGTGAGAATCCGTGACGAGGACATCAGTAAGACCACGTTTCGCACCCGATATGGCCACTAAAAGTTTGTAGTAATGCCTTTCGGTTTGATGAATGCACCCACCAACTTCATGTGCATGATGAACAATGTTTTCAGTAAGTACCTCGACAAGTTTGTTCTAGTCTTCATAGACGATATTCTGATCTATTCCAAGAATGAAGAAGAACATGAGGCACACATTTGAATAGTTCTACAGACACTACGAGAACATCAACTATACGCGAAATTTAGCAAGTGTGATTTCTATAGACCTCAGATACAATACTTAGGACACATCATTTCTGAGAAGGGAATAGCAGTTGATCCCGAAAAGATCAAGGCTATCGAGGAATGGCCCACACCTACTTGTGTTTTCAACATACGATCATTCCTAGGTTTAGCCAGATATTATCGGAAGTTCATTGAGAACTTCTCACGGATCGCTTGTCCCATGACCGCCTTAAAGAAGAAAACCAGTAAGTTCATTTGGATAGACAAGTGCGAGGAAAGTTTTCAAAAGTTAAAACAACTTCTGATTAGCGCACCAATACTACGAATTGCCGACCCCAATGGGGACTTCGTAGTTTGCACCAATGCAAGCAAGGAAGGACTCGGTGGAGTCCTTATGTAGGATGACTTTTCCATCTGCTATGAGTCAAGGAAATTAAAAGAACATGAGAAAAATTATCCTACTCATGACCTCAACTTGGCCGCCATTATCCATGCTCTAAAGATGTGGAGGCATTACCTCATGGGAAAGAAATTTCTATTAAAGACGGACAACATGAGTCTAAAGTACCTATTCGATCAACCCGACCTGAATGCTAGACAGGCGAGGTGGTTAGCCTTCCTTAGTGAATACCACTTCGAACTGAAACACATCAAGGGAAAAGAAAATAAGATCGCCGATGCCTTAAGTCGACGAGTTCATATGTTATATGAGGTAACTAAAAGTCGAACTGAATCCGACTTACATGACAGAATTAGAACAACATGCCAAAAAGACCGGTTCTATGTAGAGATCCTTAAAAGGATCCAGGAAGATAGGCTTTTTCAACAACAAAAAGAATACAAGATAGATGAGACAAGATTGTTATGGTCGAAGGAGAGACTTTATGTTCTCGAGAGGGGAGACATTAGACCATTAGAGAGATTTTGAGGTCAAAAAAGGGCCTCCTAAGAGATGTACTACAAAAATATGAGATATATTAAAATATTATGAATTGGGGGTTTTATGGGGTAGGTATATATGACAAGTCACCTCCCACACTATTTTCTATGCACAATATAAATAACCATGGTTGAGTTACTTTTCAAAATTCACTAGAAATAAAATTAATAAAATAAGTCTACATTGATGTGACTAAGATTCATTGTAAATTCCCAAAAATGTATTGTCCTTTAACATTTATTTGTCTTGAACTTGCAAATGAAATTAAATAATAAAAAACATTTTAAAGAGTTTTTTTTTAAATTTTATGTTGACTTTTTATATTTAGTACTTTTCTCATGAATTTAATAATGTAATTTAATTGAAAATTTATTTACATGTAAAATGTCAATAATATTATTATAATCCACATTGCATTATTATTATTATTTATTAAATCTATTATTATTCTTTATTAGTTTGACATTATGTTATTAAATAGAATGGAGTGAATATATAATTAAAAATTAAAAACATAAAAATGATAATATATTATTTTATAAAAAAATGTGAAATGACTTTCTTTATGAATTAAGAGTACTTCACTTGAAAATGACAATAATATTATTTTATGTGAAAGTGTGAAAAGACATTCATTATGAGTACTTTACTTGAAAATGACAATAATATTATTTTATGAAAAGACTATCATTATGAGTACTTTACTTTATGACTTAAAAGTACTTACACCACTACCTTGGTTAACTATGTGTTTTCATCCACCATAGAAAATTTGACAAATAAGCATTCTTAACTCATGCAATGCCACCTCACCAAGGGGGATGATGTCATCTACTAGAATGTGATTGGTTGTATTTTATAGTACATTTTCTTTGTTTTGAGGCCCTTTTTTGACCTCAAAATTTCTCTAATGCCTAATATAGTCACCGAATTTCATCGGAGATGATATTCAGGGCACCCCGGATATCAAAAGATGATTTCGATCGTAAAGAAACATTACTTTTGGCCTAAACTGAAAGCTGACATCGCATTGTTCATTTTGAAATGTTAGGAATGCCAGTTGGTCAAAGCAGAACATCAACACCCCTCCGGACTACTTCAACCTTTACCCATTCCAGAATGGAAGTGGGAGGTAATAAGTATGGATTTCATTACAGGCCTACCCAAGAGTAAGAAACAAAATGAATCCATCT
The DNA here is from genome assembly GCA_027924585.1 of Larix kaempferi. NCBI lineage: Eukaryota > Viridiplantae > Streptophyta > Pinopsida > Pinales > Pinaceae > Larix > Larix kaempferi. The sequence goes on from BSBM01000506.1 coordinate 5,497,355, forward strand.
TCGTAGTAGTAGACAAGCTGTCAAAAGCAACACATTTCATACCAGTAAAATCTACCTACAAGGCAGTTCACATTGCGAAAATCTTCCTAAAAGAGATTTTTTAGTTACACGGGGTACCCAAAGCAATTATCTTTGACCGGGACATGAATTTCACTAGCAACTTATGGAGAGCACTGTTCTCCGTTTTAGAGACAAAACTACAGTTTAGTACCGCATATCACCCCCAAACCGACGGACAGACGGAACGAGCAAACCAAATTCTGGAGGATATGCTGAGAATGTATGTCATGAACAATCCCACTAAGTGGGAAGACTATTTACACCTCACAGATTTTGCATACAACAATGGTTATCAAACCTCGGCCAAAATGAGCCCTTTCGAAGTACTCTACGGTCGAAAGTGTCAGACGCCCGTCACTTGGGAGAGCCTGGTGGACAGACTTATGCTAGGGCCAGATTTGCTAAAAGACTTGGAACAAGTAGTCTCCAAGGTGAAACTGAATTTAAAAGAGGCACAAGACCGCCAAAAGAGTTACGCGGACAAGAAAAGAAAGGATAAAGACTACCAAGTCGGCGAACATGTCTTCGTAAGAATAAAGGAGAAATGAAGCTCATTGAGCTTGGGGCATTGCGGTAAAATAGCCCCAAGGTTTTGTGGACCTTTTGAAATATTGGCCAAGAAGGGTCTAGTAGCATATGAGTTAGCCCTACCATCACATATAAAAGTTCATAATGTTTTTCATGCTTCTTTATTAAAGAAATATGTATACGATACTAAACATGTTATTGATTGGTCCTTATTACAGGTGGAGCCCGAAGGGAGTTCACACCAGAACCACTCCACATTCTGGACAAGAGAGAGGTTCAGCTTGGGAGGAGGACCATTACTCAACTAAAAGAGCAATGGAGGCACTTTGGACCGGATGAGGCTACTTGGGAGAATAAGGCTACCATGAGAGAGGCATATCGCGCCTTGTTTCATGATTCCATTCCTAGTCCTTAGAAACACCGGGACGGTGTTGTTCTAAGCGGGGAGGGATGTAATATCCCAACTTTTTGACTAACTATGTTATGATGTTATATTAGGCCACTGCCCCAGCATATGTGATTTATTATTTTGGCATAACATTAGCAAGTTTTGATTTATTCTTTAATGAGTTGATATATTGGGCATGGACCCTGATTTGTTTCATTGTTGAATATATACTAGGTACGAAAGCCCGAATGAATAAAATTATGTTGTATTATGAGAATTGGTTACAAATTATGATATACTGAGATTACCTCTTTTGTTACATTATACTGTGCAGAGCATGATTCATATGGATGATTTTGTGGTGTGTTGAGCGTGGACTCAGAAACACACGAATGACCTATATACTGGGCCTAAGCCCCAATGTATCTAAAGGACTCTTGTTACGTATTGGGCCTAAGCCCTGAGGTACGTTGAGTGTTGGGCATAAGCCCTGGAGCACTCCAAGCTTGAAAGAAAATGATTACCGGATCCGAGGCCACTTAAATATCCTAGATGTTCCTCACAACCACATTCTAGCTCTAGTGTTGAGCAAAGGCTCTGGAATTGCACTAGCGTAACGCCCATGTGAGAGTGTTGAGTTAAAAGGCTCTGAAGAGCACTCAGGGTTACTACATCTCCAGTGTTGAGTCGGAAGGACTCTGAATAGCACTTATGTATTTTATCAAAACTATTCGATTAATTAAATAAATCTTGTTATCATCAAGTACTGCAGGAACTACCATGTTAAAACGAGGGAATCTGACATGCAAAGGGAGATACTAGAGGTGCCTTTACCAGCTTACCAAAACCGTCCAAAGAAGTGGACCCTTTCCTTTAAAAGAATTAAAAGAAGCATCATGTGAAAAAAATGTTTAAAGGCCACAAAGCTAAATATTATTATTCGGAGCTTTGAATAATAATATTGTTATTAATTATATATTCTTTTATAAATGTTTACTCTTTTATATATATATATATATTTTTGGATAAGTGGGCTGCCACTTACTAAATATTATTTATTAATATTTAGATGGTATTGTAATTATTATATTATTATTATTATAAAAAGATTAAAGATCAAAAACACTTTAGTCAAACAAAGCTGAGAAGTCCTAGTTCCAAAAATAACTAGCAGTTAAGTAAACGAATACTCTTTTATAATTTAAATTATTTTAAAGAAACCAGTAAATTCCAACAGTACTAATTCAAGATTGTCCTACTTGAGGAAAACAGACCCCAAAGTTTGGGGGATCTTTTCCTTTTTGGTATTATTATGTCAAGAGAGAATCTCTGTTCCAGGAAGTAAACCCTTCCCACATTTTCCAGATCTCAACCAGCTACAAGTCTAGGGCCTCTACCTCTCAATTTGCATGTCAGAACCAGCTCGGGGGGATTCATACTGAACCAAGAACGGTCGTAGAATCGTGGTTGGGAGGAACGTGGTAGTCCCAAAGTTATCCATTCCAAGATCAATTGTCAGGTCAGTTAGAAGTGTAGCAGTTCTCCACTAATTATTGACAGAGTGTGCAGGTCATTACCGTGAGGAGCAAGCTACAACAATAAGCAGATTTCTACAGGGAGGGAAAATGAGCTCAAGCAGACAAGTATGGACAGTTAATATTCCTTTTACAAATATTTGACATTACCACATTGTTTTTATACAAACTTTTTTCATTATCGGAAGTAGAAGTTCTGCCAAAAACTCTGTGAAGAGTCTAGCAGGGCTAGCATAGCCAACCTTTGCTAGACAATGAATTTTATCTTCTAGTCTAGGGTATTTAAGAAATCCAGCTGTTGTCAAAATCATTTTTCTTATAATTTATTGTTTAGTTAGCTATCTATTGTCAAATCGTATTTCTAATTTCATAATACAGGCACCCATTTAAATAAGCTACTCTTTTTACATTATTAGTACCTCTGTTTTCAAAACCATTATCAAATAAAAGTAAAATAGACAGTCACCAACAGGCCTAGCATTGTTACTTAAAACCTTAAACATCAAGTTACAATAACAAATAGGAGAAATAAGTCATAGCACGAACCAAAAATTTCTCTGCCAGCGTTTTTCAAACTACCATCACACAATCAACGAACTACTAAATTTCAAACACATTAAGCAGTTTCTAGGATTCACGCCTTACCACCTAGCCTCAAACATTGCAATCCTACAACTCAGATTTTCGATTACAAATAGCCATTACGTTTCATTTCAAGAAGTCAACATAACCCACAGTATTCAATTTACATATCATTTCACAAATCATGAGATCGAATCCCATTCCATACCTTCTAAAGGGTTAGACTAGAGAATGCAGCTAGGGTATGAAGTTTTCCATTTAAAAACACAGAAGTATTGCATTGGCACATTAAGCAATTCCACACACGATACAATAGAGAAATCAACCACTGACGGATACATGGATCAAATCCATCTACATTCATTAAAAAGATCTTTTGCATTTTCCTCCAAATAAACAGAAAACGCTGAGGTAAGAACCCAGGGTTCTTCAAATTTTATATATATGGAATAATTTACAAGGTTACGTTTTCATTTCCTTCCCAACACACAGAGTATCATTAACTTGAAAACATAGAAACACTCATTAAATTAAATACAAGTTTCGTTCCAAACAGAGAATGTAGCTAGTGTCACGAAGGAGTACGAACCCTGTGACCATACAAACGTAGAGTGCTAGATAGGGTATCATGCCATAGGGTTCCTCTACTTATAGCCACAACACAGGAGTAGCTGCGCTATGAGACCCTGGCGCTTTCGTTTATTTTCCACATCAAAATCACAAACATACAAAGCAAGAAATAAAATCACCATAGAAATTTACATCATAGTCCCATCTCTCACTGAATCTCTTTAAATACATTTCAAAGCCCAACTTTCTTTGGTCGAACCATTAGACGACCACACCAGACTTCCCAAGGTAAATGAGTAAGCCAACGACTTATGAGAGTCTCCCTTAAAACAGAACGAGACATATAAATGCACCACCAGAGATGCGAGAGGCAGAGTAACATGGGTGAGTAAGCCGGACTTACCAATACCCTGGCCAAGAATATAGAAGCCCAGGACCACCCACAGTATCACACACCGGAGCCTTTATCACTTGCCAGGGTAACAAGCAACACAAGTCAAAAGCCTTGCGATTTTATCAAACAATGAGAGGATTGTTCATAACAGTAATGAGAAGCTCCATACTTGAGTAGAGTATGATACTCTCTATGCCAACATCTGATTTTAAAAATGCCAAGTTCACTGACCACGAGCGTAGCTCGGGTGAGGGCACGAAGATACCTCCATTACAATGAAGTGCAAAGCAAAGAAACCAATGAAAAGCACAGAAGACATGACTAAGCAAAACCCCGATTGTTACAAACCCTCACTGACAGCCTGTCATCCACTATGCCTTGAAGTGTAGGTAATATTACACCAAACCCTGCTCTAGGGGAGGCTCGATTCATTTATGCATAAACCATAGCGGAGTTGTGTGACAATTGCCACGATTTGCTTAGTATGCATAGGGTTATTCCTACCATAACTAATTACATTAGCGAACCCCCTTTGGTATTATAAACTTTTGTAGTATGGTGTATCCACTAAACCACTTAACCATAACTCATGGAAATTATACCTTGTAGAGACTTAAACAATTGATAGAGAATGGACAAGTGTTCTAGTGTGGAATTGTCATAGAAGAAATACTTGCAAAATCAAACATGAGAGTATGGTATTAGCAAACAAATGCTAACTAAGTCCAGAATCACCCAAGAGTGCTCTTACCTCTCGGCAGCCTTGCCGGGGTATTTATTCCTTCTCCTCTTTTGCTACTAGTGATCCATCATAGTACACAGACCCCTCATCAACAGACGCCATATCACCTGAAGGTGCCATTCCGATATTTATAATACATTCATATGCGTTCATTAAAATAGTATGAAAGATGTGTTATTTCAGTGACACTAACTATTGTAAACTCGTAACCAGGATACATTATTATTTATTTCCACATTGCTTCCGCAGGATTAAAAATGTAAAAAGCTAGAGAGGTCATAAATTATCAAGATTGGTAGACTTTCCTTCACAGTAAGCATTTACATATTCTGTTAGTACTATAAATAACTTGTGACTACTTTTTTTATGGCAAATAACATCTATTACAGGGACGAGCAATTTTTTTAAATTTTTCACTATTTTAGGGACATTACAGGGAATAATTTGACATAACTAATATCTATGATTCAAAGTATGCTATATTATGTCTTATCAAACAAGACACCAAGATTTTTCCCATGCAAACAAAAATCACCTTTTATTATTTAGAGTATATTTTCACTATGTAAATTTTATGGAACAAGCACTTGTAATGGTTGTCATCATAAACAAGTTCAAACTTTTATGCCTTGCCCAACTCAAGGGCCAGATATGTTTGCAGCACAACCACAATTAAAATACTACAAGTTCATACCTTAGGACACATTTGAGGTCACTGAAGTGCTCAACTTGAATTGCATCAAAATGGAACGCGTATATTCTACAACGTTTTCATGTCCTCATACATCTTGATACTAATTTACGTCAAATATAAATAACTCTACTGAGGTGGTGGACTAATAAATCCATAGAGAAAAAGAGGTCCATTTCCCCTTGCAGGATGCAGCTATAGAATGCTCCTATGTTTCAAATTATCTGAGATTACTACATATATTATTGACAACCATATCTCCATAGGCTCGAAATAGACCCCATGATTCCTGAAACTTTGGGAGTCTGAGAATTTATTCTTGTAGAAAAAACTGAATTACAGGTTTTGGTAGACTGCTATCAGAGGATGCTTTGATGTTTATGTCACTTTGAATTATATTGAAGCACATTTTGCATCCTAAACCACGACAAAGACATTTTGACATTTCTAAGAAATTCGTCTTGAATATGATTTCTAGAATAATCTTGAATTGTTGATACAAGTACGCTTTGAATACTTGCAATTATTATTCAAAATAATTTGTTAAGATACATCGAATAGGGTTGAATATTTTTCCCACTGAACACAAAACATGGAGATGATGACTACCATCTCCTAATAAGTTACACCAACTTTACATACTTGATAACTTATAGAGGAAAGTTTCCTGTCAAAAGAATATGATCCAATGTTTTCCGTAGACCATACTTAACTAAATATGCATTACCTGATCTAAACCTTCCCCATATGCCACTGACGTGTCCACTGAAATCTGGTGCATAAAGAAATCCCAAAGTTTCTTTTTGAATTGGGACCTGTTTGCCTTTTTTGATGAAGATAGAGAATCTCCTGTTGATGTTGAAGCTACATTGCTGCTTGATCCTGCCATGACCTATGACTCTAGCCACATATGTGAAAGCACTTGATAGATTCATTCCTCAAATTCAGGGATGAGATTACAAAATACTATACATGATACATGTTATATAGCAAGCAAAATTTTTTGAATAAAGCAACAATAATATCAATCTTAAGAAATGGAAAATAGACCACAGTTCTTTTTATTTTGCATCAGAAGGAAAACAAATAGAATTCCGGGAACATATAAATCTTACGTTACTACAGACTTGAGAAAAAACAATAGTATAATGTGGCGAAGGGAAGACTTATATGACAGGAAATATTATACCTACACCCAGTCAAGTTTGCAATTAAAGATTCCCCTAAAACTAGAGATTAAAACAAGAATGTAATGTCCCCATTTTGACCCTTGTAATATTATGGGCTAATGTAAATATTTATGCATATTATGTATGGTTCCTAGCATGGAGCTCAAGGCCAAGGCCCTGCTAGTGAATGCTCTATCTAGAAGAGGCAAGTATTTGATATTATGCTACCCATGTGCTAGTGAACCATGGGAATTGTAAATATGCATTTTAATATAAATTCCCACAGCTAGCTATGCAATGCAACAAGAGATGGGGGCATGATGTTACAAGGAAATTGGGAGGGATATATTCAAACCCTTGATCCAATCAAGTCAAGCCAAGTGTAAATGAGAGAACCCATGAACCCTGAACTACCCATATTGACTTTTGTACCCAACCATTCATTTCTCCCAAGAGTTGGTTGAGGTAGTTAATGCCTTGGGGAATGGAGAGGTATGGCTGTCCAAATTCGAGTATGGGAAAGCCATCCTTCCTAAAGATTCGTGTTTGGATTCTTGGGCAATAAAAGGGCCACGCAATTGCTCCCCAAGCCATTATTCATCCATCTGTTTTGCTCTCTCACGAGTTTGGAGCTACCTGGGCGTTTTCCTCCATTGATTTCCTACGTGTTCCTTTATTTTCCTAGATGGGAAGGGCGTTTTTGATGTGGCTAGCAGTGGGGAAGAAGGGGAAATGATTTGGGGTTTTCTTGAGGCCATTTTGGTCCACTGAATGCTCATACATCTGTGGGAGAAATTTTTTTTCTTCCCTAGGGTTGGTTCCCTCCCCCACCATCCATTTTTGGTGTGCCCACGTTTTGGGGAAAATCCATGTCCATCTAGTTTCTAAGCCCCATTTCTGAAAGTGTGTTCCCAATCCCATATCTGAGTTTTGTGTATAAGAGAGTGCTAGGGTTGAGATGGGTATCCATTGCTTTGGTTTGTCCTGTGCTTGAGGGTTCCCTTTTCCTTGTAGATATCATGCCCAGCTTGGGGGTGGTCTCTGAGTGCTGAAAGAATACTGACTGGGCAGAGACCTATGGTTGGGTGGAACGTTGCAGTGACATAGCTAGTTGTTAAGGACATCATTACATCAAGATGAGTATTTTATTGTGTTTTAATTCTGCAATGTTTAAATTGGTGGTTATTTTGATATGTTGGATGAGTATGAAATGTGTGTGGATGATGTTTAAATCAGTTGTGTATATTCAATTGATTTGCATCTGCACCCATAGGCATTTTATTGTAATGCCATAACCTTTATTCATGATGAATTAGGCTAACTTGTTCTAAAATCCAAGATCATAGTGCCATGTTCCCTCCCTTCCATGTGATAGATAGGTGGGGACATTACAAAGAACATGCATACAAATGTTTTCTAGTCCATGTCAACATATGTATATTGCATGCATTTAATTTTTTAACCTCCTAACATAGCATACCATGATCAAGGAGGTCACAAGGGTGGTTATATGATTGACAATGTGTCATTTGTAATTTTTGGATGGTCACTTACACAATAGAATGCTAGTGACAGACAATATCTGCTTCTTTGACTAAGACCTAGGTTGTAGTAGGATACTGACTTTGATGAATGGCAATAATTAGTATTTGCTATTTGCACTAGTACAAAATGAGAGATAAGACCAAAATCCACATATAAATGACCACTTTTGAGTTGGTGACCACTGGTAGCAAATTAGAGGCCATATATCACACGACAAAAAATGTGGTCATATTTAGCTTGGTCATTTATAGCTTATCTTGTGCTCATATAATTGGTCGTATATTTGGTCATTAATTTGGTAATATATTTGGTCATTAATTGTCACAATTAATGACCACGTTTTTTGTCACGTGATAAATGACCGCTAATTTGCTACCAGTGATCGTCAAATCAAAACTGGTCATTTATATGCATATTTTGGTCAATTATCTCTCATGTTGTATTGGTGGTCGTTTATATGTAAATTTTGGTCATTTTTTTAGTCATTTATCTCTTTTTAGTGGTTTCAGAATATAAATAGGGCACAGTGGAATCGAACCACCAACCTCCTACCTATAAGGTAGGTGCTCTACCATTGAGCTAGCACCCTTAAATAGAATTCCTTATGGGTCATGCACCTTGCAGTTATTAATGCTCTATATCATAATTTAGAGTGGATTTGTAGTGAATAATTGGGAAGCTTTCTTTGTTTGTTTAAATCAAAAGCACGCAGATTCATAGTTATGAGTTATGAGATGTCTCTACAATGTTTCTTGATAATAAACATCTGCAAATCTTACAACCAGTGAATCAAGCTTTTGCTTTAGTTGTGCATTTTTTACTAGCATTTAACAACATGTATCATCACTCAAGTAACACATAAAGATGTCTTCATAAGTCTATATGACACGTCCAATCAAAACTTTCAAAACTATTCCTACCATAGCTCGAACTTGATTGTGACTATTATTAACAAGGTGAGTCACCAATGGTAGGTAAACTGTCTCTCCTTTCTCATCTACCACATTACTGGGAAATTTCAGAATAATCACATGTAAAATTTCTAGTATACCTTCCCTGCCACTTGTTTTCTCATAGTTGCAACAAATGCAATTAAAAGTAAATTAAACTTCTATACATATAATAATAGAACTGAAATATTGGCAGTAAATTAACAACACCTTACCTAATATTTGCAACTAAGAAATCCAAGTGTTGTTGCAATTGCTTGGCACCAAGAGGGTAGTCAAGAAGAAACTGTAAAAGAACTTGAATACATAGCTAGCGAATGGGTAGAGCTTGACTAGTTACCATCAAGCATCCAAATCTAGTGATCAAATCATATAGATCTAGAACTAGTACCTTCACCTAACAATTGCCTTCAAAAGTGATAGTGCAATGGTAGTTGAGCTACTCTCTAAATCAATAAAGAGTGGGCATTGGAGAAGCAACTTTCATTGATCATTTGAGATGGTCGTATTTGCATGTCTCAAAAGCATAACAAGTAAATTAACAGAAGATTGCATTAGAGGACTGTCACTCTTTCCTGATTTCAGAACCATACTAAAAACTGAGGAGGTAATGTTGCTTCTGTGAATATCAATAGATGGAAGGGGAAGTCTCAATAGACGAGCAAGACATTTCATAGAATGTGATATAACTCCTTAATACTTATATTTCAGACAGTTCCCTGGTAGTTCTATAAATGAGTCTAGCATAGCTATTAAGCATAGATATTAAATAGTGATCACTCTTATCTACTTTGACTTTTTTCAGATGATTTTCAAGAAGTCTCAATGCAAACACTATAATGAAGTAGTTTGTATGGCAACTGCATCAAATAAATCAGTACATTAGTTTTTAATCCACTAAATTTTCCTTTGCAACATAGAAAAACATTATGTAATATGTAATCTCATAACGTATAAATCAAAGGTGACAATTTCTAAACATCATTCAAAATGAAGAGTAATGTAAGAAAAAGCTTGTGTGTTTCTTCATAGATTTGCAGTGCCTACTAATAATTTAGACCATACCAGTTTAGGTAATGTCATTGCTAATTTAAAAAAAATAAGCTTTAGTCATCTCAAATCTAGCTGTCCATCTATCTATGTATTTTCCTGAAGTAAAAGACAAGAAACTGATAGCTTGGCAGAGAATGTTGAATCCTCCTCACCCATTCATCAACATCATATTGATATGATATTTGCTAGATGCATTTGGAACTCATACAAATTGGCATTTCTAAAACAATGGTAATGTGCAAGTATTTATAAGAGGTGAAAATTGTCATTCTTAACTTTTTTTTCTACTATATTTCCTAATTTATAGTTTTGGTCCATCCATGCTTCAAACAAGGATAGACATTTTGAATTTCCTTGAAAATGTGTTTTAGGTGTTAAATTGTAGTAATGAAGTGATATTTTATTCTGCCATATTTATTGATGAGCCATGTTTGCAATTTAGGGGCCCAAAGGTTAGAAGATGAGAGTGTCACTCATGTATGGGTGCAACGGCTATGGATTTGGATTATCAGCAGAGCCATTGAAATGAAAGGAATGTGCATGCACATCCCATTGATCTGGCGATGTCAAGAATACATAATTTGAGAATTTGTGTTTATTGATTAGAGGCTTGAAAATAGGTTCTTAGGAAGCAATCTTCAATGTGCAATTGAAAATATACAAGGATAGGCATATGGATATTTAGGATATAAGAAGTGTATTGGGGAACTGGAACAAATAATGGATGCATGAATGCTGAAATTCAAATGTACTATATTTAGCGCAGGCTTGGCTTTTAAGAATGAATTCCATGAGGCCATGTTTGTAAAAGCGGGTTTCCATCACAGGTTATTGTGCGAAAGATATTTCCTATGCCTACTGGCTTTTGCTTGCTTAAATTATTGTTGTGAATATTCTATCCAAATTATTCTTGGGTGTTGTTTAATGGAAGTGTGCTTCTGTAATTTCTTTTGACTTCCACATATTGGCCATACTTCTTTCTATGGTGGTTGGTCTCCAATCACATGATCCTAGAGCTGCAAATGTTAATGCCTTGAACTAAGTGGATTTAATGTAAATCCTTAGATGTTTTTGAAGGCTTAGAAGTTGGTACACAGTCGAGAATATTTTCAAAATCGTATGAATAATGATATGTAAAAGTTGTAAATTTCCTTTGTAGAAATTGCTTTCAAAATTCTATTAATATGGTCGAGTATGTACATAGCATAGCATTTTTTACAGGAAAGGTTGGCTGCACCAGGAGTTGCAGCACAAGCTTGAGGATATTAAATGCCTCATTAACTCACCATCAGATTACCATATTCAAAACCATAAAATATTGGTGCCACGTGGTGCAAGAAATGAAGTTCATATGTCCAAAAATTTGTTATTGCCATCCCGATATGTTTATAAATAAAAAAATATAATCACCCCAAAAAATGTTAAAATTCAAGTTGATGTGGGCATCAATCTAGTGGCCATAATCCTTGTCATTTTTTGGAAGCCCTCCCCAATTTTGAATCAACAAGCTGGGTTCAGGGGCATTAACATCCTGACTTTCATTTTCACTATTTTAGATGCTTCTCTGCTTGGAATATCAACAATGCAAGTACTGGAACTTCAACCTTTGGCTTCTTGGGAGGAGAGATAGCAGGTCAGCTATGTGAGTGCTCGTGACACTTCCTCATGACCCAATTTGTGTTGTTTTGAGGCTGACCAACACTGTTGTGATTGTTGAGAACGAGCTGAGAGAGTTGGAGACTTTGAAGTGTATAAAGTACACACTCACCATCAGCCAACATAAAATAATCATAAGCAATATATATATATATATATATATAATTTGAGCATGAACTGTAACATCATATTTGACTGAAACATGAAATATGAATATGGAATATATCATCATCAAATGGAATCATCATAAAGCATGGCATCATCCCATAACATCATCATGGCACATATAATAAAACTGAAAGTAAATCTCTGAACCACTGAAAGCACACCATAGCACTAGCATATGAATATAGCACATGTCATGGTATCTCATAGTACAACCTAAGCATAGCCTCGGTCATCAATCTCATAAAAAAATAGATAAAAACCACAGTTCTTATGTTATTCAGTACCTTTAGATTCACCTAAAAAACCAAATACATTCAATACTTACCTGGTCAAAGTTGCATCCTAGTCCACACTTACCTGGCAAAAGTTGCATCCCAGTGTGTCTCAGATTTGTAATTGAAGGCATCATCAAAACCAAATTCTTCTTTCAGTCGATTAACCTAGGATCACATTTGCATACAGTTAAAATCTGTAAGAGAAATAGGATATAGTAAAATTTTATTGGGTTAGATTAGATTTATTGGGACAAGGGCCTAAAATTCAAGAGAAGAGAGGAAAACAATGAGGAGGAAGCACCTTCTAGTCGCTACCTACACTGCCAACAACACGAAAACCTTTGATTTTGGTGAGTTGCCCAACAAGAATTCCCATTGAGCCTGCTACTGCTGAGACAAATATTTCATCCCCGGGATTGGGGTTTCCAACGATCCTGAAACCAACCCATGTAGTCAAGGCAGGCATCCCTATCTCAATCAAACTTCCCACATCATGAGAATTGAAATGCACATTACTTTACTACAATGGATTAAAAAATAACAAGCAAAAAGCCTAATTTGCCCAAAATAAACAGTCGCCATTAGCAGATCCATACCGTTCAGAGCAAAACCTTTCAACAGAACTTGTTGATTCATAGAATGTAACAACAAAACTTATTTATCGAAGTAGGAGGATGAATACTTTTACTAAAAGAATATGGTACCCATATGGATCATGCAACATATATCCTAGAGTTAAAGGGCTATGAACACTTTACCTCAGTAGGGTGTAGATATTTTGATTCAACACAATGTGTTGCCATTTTCCGTATAAGGGACCAAGAACTATGTGCCTATCTTTAAACAACTATATACCATAAAATATTTGTTGAAGAAATCACACTAAGACTTCTGTTGAAATAGATGTAGATCCACTATGTTCTTGTTCTGAATCTAGATTGGAACATGAACAAACTAAAAATATAGTGCCATGGATGAAGATAGATACATTCATACACATAAGACATCCACATAAAATCAAATTCACATTTGCATTTTCAAAGTCTTTACTTGGTTAATTCTTCCCTCTTTCAACGTTCCTTGCCTGATGCAGACAAGCCACTACATAAATTACTTTTCCTTTCATGAAAGTTATCGACAGAGTATATTTGGATATAATTTAATGAAGTGGTTCAATCCCCCTTTTAAGTGCTATGCCCTTCCTAAGAAGATCGCTAAGCACCCTCTCACTGCCCTGCTGCTAGATTGATCAATAGACAACTCGGAGTAGGCTATAATTTCAATTTGAATTGATCACAGAAAAGAAGTAGCATTTGGATTTTACATAAGGTAGGTCTTTGATAGACAGTCGATACTCATATAGGTAGGTAGGTAGCGCTAAATGGAAAGAGTCACTGAGGGAAGCACCTATACTTTTGTTGTCTTATGTACCTTGTCTCAGGATGTCTATGGATCGCTCATGAAATCTGTGTTCCTTTGGTTTCATCCTAGTTGATTAGCTTTGGCACAAGGGTTAATGAGGCAGTATTCATTTGGTTCATGAGGTAAGGGAAGGAACTAAAGCACCTAGTAGTGTTGCTTTTGCTTGCAATAGGAATAACAGTAGGTTGTTTAAGAAGTAATCATGTCAAGCCAGACATTTCACGAACTGAATATGGCAAACAATTCGGAAGACCAAAGTAATAATGTCAATCCATAAATGTCATGGGTCCATTTTACCATTTGAGTACCACCTCGCCTTATTTTTCATTTTTATGAACTAGTAGCCCAGGTTTATTTAAAACTAACTATTGAATAATCTATTGTATTTTACCCAGCTCCAGATGGATACTCATTAGTTTTAGTTTTCGAGCCATCGCTCTTCTTCAGAGCCCTACTCCAGACCAGCTGGATGAGTACGATACTGGCATATCATCATTTAACTAGCCTAGACTGGTATATCTAAGTTTAAATTGTCATGATCAAAATAAGAAAAATAAGAGAACAATTCTCATAAAATAGGTGTTTTCCATTGTATCACACCAATCTAACAAGAGTTTGAGGTATTGAGAGATAGAGATATCGATAGTTTGTTGAGTGATAAATTATTTCTCTATTTCCCTTGATAACATTTTTTGTTGGGAGGACCTCTGGCCTCCTTGGTATTACTTATTATGGGCTTTTCTACTAGGTTTGGTGTGTGTTTATAAGGTAGTGAGGTACTAAATAACAAGGAGAAAGAAACAAATGATCTTTCCCACTGTCTTTGTACCATGTTCCTGTGTCCTTATCCTACAACAAGACAAAAGTAATTGTAAATACAATCATATGAGATGAACTCAAACTAGGCTAAAGCAGCTTAAACCAGTTCCTCAACTCAAAATTACAAAAAAAATAATTGGAAAGATAGAATCTTACCTTTAAAACAATATTAATTTTTGTTATAGAGTTACTATTATCGATGCTAATAGACATAACTCAATCATTTTCCTTCTGGAGACTCTTCTTGGACTAATTCCAATAAATACCATAATTTATGATGAAACAGTTAAGTTTGGGAGGATAAAAAATCATTGTTATTGCATAAATGCACAAGGTGACATGTTTAATTATCCAACATTACCTTGACTATGACCGAGCCTAGAGGTTGCATATGAGAAGATGGCTAATCCCATTCACTATACAACTATACTAAATTAGATTTTTGCAAGACATGTTATCAACATTGAAATATCTCTCTACTCTCCCTTGTTGAAATTCAAGATCAAACCTATCCTAACCATGACTGACTGCTAGTAAGTTTGCTACTAAATAAATTTGATTTTATAGACGATCAGTCAAATTTGTAGACCAGGACTCATTGCGATAACAAAAAAAATTGACCTAAACAAGTGGTGAAAGTCTACTTTCATAAATATTTATGATAACAATAGGAAAATTCAAATTTTCATCATGACAATGCCTACACATCAAAGAAAAATTTCCACAAAATGCATTGTAGTACTTCAAAAAGGAAGCCGTACTCATCAATGTAACATAAATACAAAATTTTAAGCTATCCTTCAAAGTCCAAAGTTGACATAGTTGGATCATAAATATCAAAATAACTTGCATGGATTACTAAAAACCTTAATAATATTTCTTTGGTCAGAACCTAAGAAAAATCAAGCCATGTAGGCATATTTCATGTGGGTGATGCCTGCAAAGAATCTCATATTTTATAACTCTCAGAAATGGGGAGAACCATCATCGGATTGCTTCTGGTGAATATATTCAGATTCCACTGCCAGAAGGATTGAAACAGAAGGGGAATTGATGTTGCGTACAACTATAAAAGCTTTATGGTCTAACCAATTTTAAAGCTTTACCAACTTGTTGGAGTTACATTTCTATTTTAGTTGCATCGCAAAGGGATTGAAGCAACTACTTGACGGGACTCAATAAAGTTGTAGAGGCTACCATATTTTTGTCTCTACTAAAACATTTGGACAAAGCTAAAGGTCCCCATTTGGTTGTTTGTCCAGCCTCTATTTTATGGAATTGGGAAAGAGAATTTAAAAAAAGGTGCCCTTCACTCACTATCATTTAATTTCACGGGTGTGGATGGGCAGGATTATCCAAAAGGGTAAATTCAATTGTAAATAGTGGTTTTGTATGTTTATGTACTTGCTTCCCATTCACTCACAAAATTTACAATGCTACAAAATAGTTCCACATATCGGTGCCGACATCAAACCTTTGTTCTTCTAAGACAAACAAGATTATGCATAACATTTCAGGTTGAAGAGGCCTGGAAAATCGTAATACAAGCTACAAACCTCATAAATCCCTCCTTTGACAAGTACTCCAACTTGCCAAATATACAACCCACTGCTTGCCAATATTGGGGAATTCCGTCTTCATATCTCAAGCTTCACATGCATCTTCACCATAGAATTACCGATAGGTCCAAAAATCTTTAGTTAGGGAACTCATAATTGCCAATAAATATGCATAAATCTTGAGCAAGTCCTTCAATACATAGTAGATCATAGCTGGAAAAAAAAGCAGAGTATCTTTAGTTCAAACATTCTTTAACTTTGTGATTGATAAATCTCAAATAATAGTATGAAGCTTTTACAAATTGTATTTTTAACATTGGTTTTTAAAAAGTGCAAGAAGGATCAAATTAAAAGCATGGTTTCCAAATTATGCTTGAGATGTCACTAACCAAACAAGCATATCTATCCTAAAAAAATTCACAAACACTGCAGCTTCCGTAAAATTCCCTAAGTCGGAAGTACATATGAAAAAGGTCCCAATATGTGCTCTAAAGTTAGTGGGTCGAATTCAACATTATTGCTAATAGAGAAATCTGGATACCAAATCAGATGTTGTATGTTGATACCAAGTAACAGATATAAGATGTAACTTGGAATGCAATAACAACTAGTTTCATTGAGATACCCACAAAATTTTTGAGATTGCTTTTTTTATACAATTCAATTTTACTAGGCTCTGTAGTTAAACAAGTGGAGACAGAAAAGGGGAACCCTCATAGTAAATCTTGGAGAGACTAGACTAGAGGCAAAAAGTGCAGTAAAAAGTGTTAATACAACTACATTGGAGGAAAAAGCAATGAAATTAACCACATCTCATTATACCATCAAAAAATTACATTATACCATTGAAGCATGTATTTAAGTTACTAGGATACTAGTAGTTATAAGGATATGGGCACCATTGACATGTTCAATGCTTTATGGGTAGCAAGAACCAAAAAGTTGATTGATATATTTATTCAAACATGAGGTTATAATTGACATGCATGTACATGATAAAAAGTCTCATAGAAAGGGAGATCTATTTGGTGGACATATCAAGTGTAATAATGTCATGTCCCAAATTTGGCATTGGGTCACAATGGCCTAATCACATTAGATCTATTCATTAGAGTTTTTCAAATTGATGCTAAAGGTCAAATAATTGTCAAGGAGGAAAATTACTAGTTTCCTAGGTTTGGGGTGGAAGCTTTGGGATTTGGAATAATGGGGATAATAAATGATGTTTAAACATTAGAATGGAATAAATATTTAAGAAAGGAGCTAAATAAATATATACAAGTGAAAATCAAAGTGGCATTTCATGATGAAGACACATGGAGGAAGTGGGACCCACATATGGCTAGATTTCCCCACTACATTTGGCATCATTCTCTCACCAATTCGAATTCAAGGTGAATGGTAACATGCTTGGGGGAGTCCAAAAGATATTATTCATTGCATGACTCATCCAAGGTCGAAATATAGAGGAAGAGTAACTCCCATGGAAGAGGAAGAGGCAATTTGGAGCTAGTGAGACACTTGGGCTAGATTCCCTAGCTCTATGACAACAATGATGAAGATGCTATGACACCTATGACACAAATCAGACCTGAAGGCTGACATATGACATATATGACATGTCAGGGCTAAAAATAGACTCCAAGAGGGCGCTCAAGGGTGTTAGGGCAGCTAAGATGCTTCCACATGTGATTTGGTGGAAGTGGGAGACTAGGAATTGTTGTACAAGTGGCGTTCTTTGGAATCTCTTCCCAACTTGAGTTGGCATGAGTCTCTTGGAAGGAATTCGACCCATGGAGGACATTAGAAGTTTATAAATGTCAATAACAAAGAAGGAAACCATCTTTTGATCATTTGTAGAATTTGCAATTGCATTTGTGAAGAGGGAGAGCTAGTGGATGACTAGTTTCTTGCCTTAGCCAATTTCGAGGGTGAAAGATTCCCATCCAAGTTGGCAATTGGAAAGGCCATTCAGACCTTTCATTTGGAGCTTTAATGGAGTCTTTATTTGCAGGTGTAAGCTACAGGGCAGCTCATGGTTTCTTCTATTGCAGCTCGCTCCTTCAACCATTTCCAGTTTTGATGGCATATTCTTGATCCTTGAGGGAGGGCGTTTTTGGTGAGCTATTGTACTCTTTGGGGGAGCTTATAATGCCCCATTTCTTTTGTAATATGAAGTAAATACTCTGTTCTTCATCTCCAGAATTTTCAGGTCGAAATTCAAAGTAGAAATGTATAAATCTCATTTTTAATGGAAGAACAATGCCATTTCCCCACTACCTTGTTGTGAACCAATGTATTGATGATTATTTCTAATGAATGGATGATTCTCTGATATATTTGTGATCAATATACTGCCATGGATGTATTCTACAAGTTTCATGTACTGTACTTGAGAATTTGAAGCATTTTTACTCAGTTTAATTGCATTGGGAGAAGAAATAGTGCCATTTCCCCAAGGGTCAAATTGGGGATTTTTGCAGTTGAATGGGAGAGGATGAGAACAGTTGTAATAAACCATTAATGGTGCATATGAGACCTTAATAACATACTTAACACATTACATACCTATGTTCATAAATTTGAGTGGGTTTGGAGGCATTTGAGAAGCCATTTTCAGTACTTACCTTAGGGGGATTTGAACCCCAAATTACTAGTAAAATTGCATACTTGGTCCAGAATATTAAGAGAGTTTGCAGAGGTCTTTTGGTGGCCATATGTTATCCCTAAACACCATATTCAATTCCTAATATCATTAATACACCTTCCTTGAAGATTTGAAGGCATTTGGAGTCAATTTGAGACCTAGAGACCAATACTAGTCAAAGGGAAATCACTAGTAAAGTTACCTACATTGACCAGAATTGAAAGAGTATTTGAAGAAGTGTTTTAAAGGTACAAAGGCATCCATAAAACACATATTTATGTTCTAATATCATTCATATACCTTTTCAGAAGATTTGGGATCATTTGGGGCAAATTTGGGACCTAGAGATTGAAACTAGTCAAAGGTCGAACCAAGGAAAAAAGTGGAAAATTGCCATTTAAAAAAAATTCCTAATAAGGGTCATTACAGTGGTATCAGAGCATGATCTTGGCACCTGATGTGGTATAATATTCATGAGGACAATAATTCAGGTACCACCGTTAGATATTGAAACCAAAAGTGCCTTTGTTGAAGAAAAAGAAAAAAGTAGGAGAAGAAGAGCAATTTTTTTGAGGAAACTATGACTAGGGATGAAAAGGGAGCCTCATATGATGGTGAGGAGCATATAAAAATTATGAAAACAATATTTAAAGATATGACCAAGCAAATTAAGGAAGGATTCGAATTGTTTTCTATCGAACTTGTGGAAAAAATTATTGATTTTGAGGAAACCAAGGGGAAAAATGCATCAGCTTGCTTGAAGGAGCAAAAGGAAGAGACATCACAAGATCATGAAGAAGATTCTATTGAAAATATGGAAGATCATTTCGAGACACCTTCTAGCTTAGACATGAACCAAAGAGCATCTACTGATGGATACTTAAACTATGAAGGAGTACCTACTGATGGGTGCTCACACCTCTATGTTGGTGACATAGAGATCACTTTTGAAAGTGTTGCTGCAAGCCCAAGTTCCATTAATCATGATAATGAAGACCTTGCAGTAGTTGAAGAAGAACCAAGATCAACTTCTCCATCACCACTTGAGCTTCATGAAGTTGGTCCAAGAAAAAATGAAGAAGATGAGGAGGTTCATTTGCAAGAGCCTCATTTTCTTGAAGGGTCCTTAAAGATGAATGAAAAGAAGATCCAAGAGTCCCTCAACATTCTCCATGACACTCAAGCATTGGTGTCAAATTCTTGTTGGAGAGCTACTTCATTGGAGGAAACATCCTTCCTTGAAGACATGGAGAAGATTCAAAGAGCAATGTGCCACATTAAAGGTAATTTCATGTCTTTACTTTTTGATAGAAACCATTTGTTTGAGCTTAATGAATTGTTACATGATGCATACTTGAAGAATAATGAGGATAATCATAAGCTCACAATTCAAAATGAGCAACTTCTTGAAAAGTTGCAAGATACTTGTTTTTCCTCCTATGTTTCAGATTGTCAAATGGTAGATTGTTTGGAGGATTCTCATGACATGGTGGATCATGAGAAATGTGGAAATTTGAATGTGCTTAATGTGTTTGAAGATGAACTTGAAGAGATCCAAACACTTGATGTGGTGGAAGAGGAACTTGAATTGTCTCTTGATGAAGCTTATGCAATTTTTAAAGAAGAGCATGATTCCTCTACATTGGAACCAATCTATGACAAAGGTTTCCCACTTTTGAAGGAGCTGCATGATACTACCCACATGGATCCTTCCCATCATGAAACTTCTGCACTTTTTGATCATTTGGGTGATTTAGTTCATTCTCCTACATTCTACAATTCCATGTTTTGCAACATTAGTCTCAATGAAGTATGGGTGAAAGGGTTCTTTTTTATGGTGCCACATGAGGAGTATGGAACTCCTAGATTTAACTTTCATGATGACATGGTTGGAGCACATTCTTATTCACATTTGCAGCAGCATAATTTGTCACTTTATGATGATTCACATCTACATGGATGCACCTATGATATGGATTTGAGTCACTTGAAGACTCATGGTTTTTCTTGCTCAACACTGGGTTCATTCGATGTTAGAGGAACTTCATCCAACACTTGGGTGAATAGATTTATGATGGGAGAACATTTTTGTTGGCAGCCACATACTTTGTTATATCTTTATGACTCTCACATTCAGGGATGTATGGGTGAGACTTCTTTGAGTCATTTGAAGTCTCCTTGTTTTTTCTGCTCACTATTTGGTTCAGATTTTAGTGGAGATTCTTCATTCACTTCTTGGATGAAAGAATACATGGTTGAATATTTTGATGCATATCACATCCTTTTGGAGCAGCATTATAGGACATGGGATCCTCACCTATGTCATTGGAGCAGATTTGATTGGTCACTTGAAGCTTGTATGCACTTGGAAAATGGTGGTCTACTTGCTTGGAGGTATAAGCACTTTCATGACTCTTTGATGAAGCATATCCTTGATGTACATTTTCATTATGTTGTTATGTACTTTGATGATATATATTTGGTACTCATGATGTTTGGAAGGATGCATACAAGAAAATGGGATCCAGGAATCCTCTTAACTAATGGTGTGGGTTGGAGAGCACTCTTAATTATTGGGGTGCAATACAAGCAATGGGACCCTGGAATAATTTTTATCTCATTGGTTTCAAATTTTTTTGGGGAAAACAAGCAGTATGGGAGATGGATTTCCCCACTTAATAAAGTGATTTTTATCAGAGTAGTGCAGCAGCAAGCATGGTGGTTCCTCTCTAAAATCTTCATGGAAACTCAAAGACTCAAGGTTGGGCAATTCAATGGCAACTTCAAAGAATTATACAGAAAGCAGGTTCTTCAACACCCATGTTTAAAATTGCTTGAGGACAAGCAATATTGGGAAGGGAGGATTTGTCATGTCCCAAATTTGGCATTGGGTCACAATGGCCTAATCACATTAGACCTATTCATTAGAGTTTTTCAAATTGATGCTAAAGGTCAAATAATTGTCAAGGAGGAAAATTACTAGTTTCCTAGGTTTGGGGTGGAAGCTTTGGGATTTGGAATAATGGGGATAATAAATGATGTTTGAACATTAGAATGGAATAAATATTTAATAAAGGAGCTAAATAAATATATACAAGTGAAAATCAAAGTGGCATTTCATGATGAAGACACATGGAGGAAGTGGGACCCACATATGGCTAGATTTCCCCACTACATTTGGCATCATTCTCTCACCAATTCGAATTCAAGGTGAATGGTAACATGCTTGGGGGAGTCCAAAAGGTATTATTCATTGCATGACTCATCCAAGGTCGAAATATAGAGGAAGAGTAACTCCCATGGAAGAGGAAGAGGCAATTTGGAGCTAGTGAGACACTTGGGCTAGATTCCCTAGCTCTATGACAACAATGATGAAGATGCTATGACACCTATGACACAAATCAGAACTGAAGGCTGACATATGACATATATGACATGTCAGGGCTAAAAATAGATTCCAAGAGGGCGCTCAAGGGTGTTAGGGCAGCTAAGATGCTTCCACATGTGATTTGGTGGAAGTGGGAGACTAGGAATTGTTGTACAAGTGGCGTTCTTTGGAATCTCTTCCCAACTTGAGTTGGCATGAGTCTCTTGGAAGGAATTCGACCCATGGAGGACATTAGAAGTTTATAAATGTCAATAACAAAGAAGGAAACCAGCTTTTGATCATTTGTAGAATTTGCAATTGCATTTGTGAAGAGGGAGAGCTAGTGGATGACTAGTTTCTTGCCTTAGCCAATTTCGAGGGTGAAAGATTCCCATCCAAGTTGGCAATTGGAAAGGCCATTCAGACCTTTCATTTGGAGATTTAATGGAGTCTTTATTTGCAGGTGTAAGCTACAGGGCAGCTCATGGTTTCTTCTATTGCAGCTCGCTCCTTCAACCATTTCCAGTTTTGATGGCATATTCTTGATCCTTGAGGGAGGGCGTTTTTGGTGAGCTATTGTACTCTTTGGGGGAGCTTATAATGCCCCATTTCTTTTGTAATATGAAGTAAATACTCTGTTCTTCATCTCCAGAAAGTTTCAGGTCGAAATTCAAAGTAGAAATGTATAAATCTCATTTTTAATGGAAGAACAATGCCATTTCCCCACTACCTTGTTGTGAACCAATGTATTGATGATTATTTCGAATGAATGGATGATTCTCTGATATATTTGTGATCAATATACTGCCATGGATGTCTTCTACAAGTTTCATGTACTGTACTTGAGCATTTGAAGCATTTTTACTCAGTTTAATTGCATTGGGAGAAGAAATAGTGCCATTTCCCCAAGGGTCAAATTGGGCATTTTTGCAGTTGAATGGGAGAGGATGAGAACAGTTGTAATAAACCATTAATGGTGCATATGAGACCTTAATAACATAATTAACACATTACATACCTCTGTTCATAAATTTGAGTGGGTTTGGAGGCATTTGGGAAGCCATTTTCAGTACTTACCTTAGGGGGATTTGAACCCCAAATTACTAGTAAAATTGCATACTTGGTCCAGAATATTAAGAGAGTTTGCAGAGGTCTTTTGGTGGCCATATGTTATCCCTGAACACCATATTCAATTCCTAATATCATTAATACACCTTCCTTGAAGATTTGAAGGCATTTGGAGTCAATTTGAGACCTAGAGACCAATACTAGTCAAAGGGAAATCACTAGTAAAGTTACCTACATTGACCAGAATTGAAAGAGTATTTGCAGAAGTGTTTTAAAGGTACAAAGGCATCCCTAAAACACATATTTATGTTCTAATATCATTCATATACCTTTTCAGAAGATTTGGGATCATTTGGGGCAAATTTGGGACCTAGAGATTGAAACTAGTCAAAGGTCGAACCAAGGAAAAAAGTGGAAAATTGCCATTTAAAAAAAATTCCTAATAAGGGTCATTACAAATAATGGTTATGGATGTGATTGGGGCATGATGAAGTTTGAAGAGGAACAACTCCACTTTTTGTTGGGCCCTTATAAGTGGGTGGAGATCTTTCAAAGTTAGTAGCAGTTACAATCAAGAGAAAATCAACATGCAGTTTAGTTTTAAAGAACAAAATTTGTACATGGAAGCCATGAAGAGAAATAGAACAAAGCACAAGTTCTGTATAATGCAGAGGAGATCTCCTTATAAAGGGTAGATCGATTGGAGAGTGCTTGGATATTTTTTCTTGGGCAGGCTGTAGTGTTTCCTTTGTCTTCTATCTCCCTTCTCTTTCTCATAATATATTAATTATATTTTAATTAGTAGAGTGGGCTAGGGTAGGAATAAATTATTTATTGTCCTGGTATAAGTAAAGATCCTTGTAATAATTTTTTTCATCATTCCATAGTTTGCACCTAACATCTTGATGTATACCTAAGGCTGGAAGGGGCACATAAGTAGATGTAATTGTTTCCCTTGAATAAGTGAATGAACTAGATGTTGATCAAGTTGACCCATATTCTATGAATGCATTGAATAAATTGTAATCACCTTGCCTAGCATCACCCTTAGTGCAAAAGACAATATTAGCAGAAAAATATCTTGTTGTTTCAACTATTTTTCCACTTGATCAATAAATATATTGTCCAACCTCAGATTGAGATCTTTATCCCACATTGGATTTCCTGCATGCAATTTTGGACATTAATGTAAGAAACCTAAAAACTTGTAATCTCTTATTAAAAAATAAAGAATGAAGTATGAAAAATAAGTGCCAAGGAAGTCACAAGGAACAAATGTATGTTTCTCTATTTGTCCATCAAATCCCATGGATATAAATCCGTCATATAACAACTACTTTATAGCTAGTATTCCTACGGTTTGGTATGCTTCCTTCCTTTATTCAATGAAGGGGTAGTCTTTCACGCTCTTGCAAGCCCGGGATAATATTTCAGATAAATAGAGAAATATCTCAATATTCCTTCACATATGTGATAGCCCACTACACGTTTTAAATAGATTATTCAAAGCTCTTTCCTCATTGCACTCACTCTCAGTACACAGTTCCAAATCTGTTCCATGCATGGGTGATGGACCTTTAGTCGTAATACAAGTATTGCTCTAGGGAAATAGATCACTTCTCAAGTTCTCATCAATTTATGCATTTCACTATTATGGAAATGGTAAAATAGATAAATTATAATATTTATAGATAAACAAGGTGATAATTACTAGGTTAGTAAAATAACAACTACAACATGTAATAAAGCATGACTGAGTGTAATGACAATAATAGTTCAGCTCTTGATTTCACTTCTTGGCCTTTCTTCAGAACAACAGCACGAATGTGGAGTCACAGTGGAATTGCTTTGTATTCTTTCAAATGAAAACGAAGAAAGAAAATGGGCAATTACTACTGCAGGTGGCATACCTCCTCTTGTCTAGATTCTGGATATTGGATCTTCAAAAGAGAAAGAGGACTCTACAACTGTTCTTGAGAACCTTTGTAATCACAGTTATTGAAGGTAATTCTTACATGGGACTAGGTTTAAGCTAGTTCCCAAAAGACTAAAATACATGGTATATAGAATAAGAGAGGTGGACACTATCCACCAGCTCACATGGAATATATCAAATTCTGGGTAGTATCTTCATCAAGATTAAATAGTTTGGATGGGTTATATGTTGAAAATAAAGCATATTGAGCAAAAAAAAAAACTCAAATAAGCAGGAAACATACTCCCCTTTATAATAGGAAAAAATCAAACTTGGATTTTGCACTAGGAAACACCTTAGAAAACAGTCTGACACTAAGCCTTCAGTTTCTATGCCTATTAAACACCTACATCTTTGGCTGCCTTGGTAAAGCATACTTTGATTACCTTACCCTTAATACCCCTGCTCACTTAATGAGCAGCCTACAAACAACCAACCGGTCGACACTTTGATCAAAACTAAACTACCTTTCTTTTGAAGGGAAAGACTACCTATTGGATGTTATGAGTTAGTCAATCACGCAGCGGGCAAGCAAATAGAGGCAAGCTAGTTTAAGCTAGTCCTAGAATAAACCTTTTAGATTTATATTTCCATGCCCTGGAAACACAATTTTGATTTCTTTTGATGTCATAAAAATTGAACATCCAAAGTGACTTTTTCTTTTTTAAGAATGGCGGTGTGGAAAAAAGGTCAGTGAATTTTATCGAATCACTAGAGAGTTCCCTATCTACTACGGGTATTTTGAAGGTGCTGTAGTACTGTTGTCTCTGGTTCCATGATGGTTCCACAACAAGAGGATTCAATGAACTGGCCATATCCTTAAACATATCCACTACTTGGTGGAAGTAATCCTTCTGTTTAACTGGATCCATCTTCTGACGTCTTGGTATGTGTTTCTTAATTGTATCTGTTGGTGAAGTTCCGCTATATTCTCATGTTTGAGATCCAGGTTTGGAAATGGAGAAAAATCCCATGATCCATAAAGTCCTAATTTTGTTGATATAAGATGACTGGCAGAGAAACTAGGGTACAATTGGTAGGTAGCCTGAATCTATTTAGTTTTAACATAACGTGTTGAAATAAGAGGAGAACACAATGTTAACCCTCTTTTTTTGCAGGAACTATTTGCATCTGAGGAAGATGCAAATAGTCATGCAAAGGAACCCGTGTCACGATATATTATTGACCCAAAAAAAAGAGCCAAGCCTACTGGACTATTAGTTTATCTTGCTCTTAAGAGAGGACCTGCCACAATAACACTTTCCTAGCGCGACTCTCTACCTACGTCATGAAGCCTAGATCCCTCATTAAGCTTCTATTGCCTCACGAAGTGTAGGTATTCATGAATCTTTTCTTCCCAAACCAACTATAACCTTATGTGCATTACATATCAGTTAGATATTTATTTTTTTACTGCTCAGATCCTTTGATTTATTCTTTGCCCATATAAAAACATGACCAATTTTTACTCTATTCTTCACTATACCTTGTGCCACATTCTGTGAACCAGTGTTATAGTGACTACACTATTTTTGTAAATCTGTTCGGTTACGATAAAATATACACTTAGACCTAAATCAAAGACTGAAAATGATAGATAAAACATCAAAGGTATTTGTGTGCTTTTGAAAATCTGGCAATGAACTTGAAAATAAACTCTATGGATGACACACCTATGCGTGTCTCATTCCTTTGCAACTCTAAGAAGTGACCCATCAGGAGTTGGAACAATTTTGAGGTGGACTCAAACAAGTGACCATATAGGGGTTGGAAAAACCTAGAGGTGGCTAAAACCTATTAAATTTGGAAGATGAAACTCATGTCTAGTTGTGAAAATTACCCAGTCTCCATTACATTGATCTTGAAATAAGTGGATATGTCCAAGGTGATACAGTGTCCCCGGTTGTTTCGTCCTGCACTTTTTTTTCTTTTCTCCCCTTGCTGAAGCATGCTTCTATTAAATGAAAGGAAAGGAACAAAAACATAAATCCACGAATATCCACAGAATACATAAGCATAAGGTTAATTCCACACAATAGTATGACCAAAAATCTCCTTTTCTGTGCTCCACAGCCTAAACGTCCGGCTGGTACTCGATCATGAAACTCCTTCACTTCTCAATAATGAACCATTTCAGGAATTGGGCTTGTTGCATGCATTGTCAAATATTGTTTGTACTATAAGTGAAATAATGAAGTGGATCATATACTATTTTTTTTTAGTTAAAAAGTGGTTTATTAGCATAAGTTGGAAGAAAAAATAAATAGCATCTATGCAGATCTCATGAATTGCCCCTATGCATTGAAATGGGGGAGGATTACTACAAACGAATTGCTAATTAGAGACAAAAAATTCCAAAGGAAGCTATGTTGTCATTGGGGCTGTAACAAAAAGACTCATCACTAAAAATATCAGAATTCAAGGCAGAATAATAGTTACCAGCAGGTGGAACAACCCTACCTATATATTTCATTAGATCACAATCTAGCACTTGGAGTCTAGGACCACGTTATCTCTGCATGCTGGGGTAATGCCCTCCTCTTTACAAATGCACCCTTTGCATCTTCCTTGATCATAGAGGCACCTAGGCGTTGGTGGATGTTGCGTTGTCATGAGTCAACCCTCCATTTTCTGTGCTAGCCTGCTTGCTATGGCGTTTTTGTGTTCATTCACCCTAAATGATGAATACAGCTCCATTGAAATGCCCATGTGCTACTACTGGTTCTTCCATTATGCTACTTGGAACCCTGGTCTCCTTATGGTTAGGGTTTAAAACCTATAGAACTTTCTCCACCAAGTCACTAAACTACTTGAAATAGTCATCAAATTCACAGATAGCACTAAGTAAAGAAGAATAGATGTGCTCTTAGACATGAGGGAAAACTGTGAGCCGGCCCTCTTTGGATAACCCTTTCCTAATCTCTTTTGATGACTCATTACTTGCCGGGGGATCGACGGGGCCATAGAGACGATCAGAACCGTTTAATGTGCTAAGCCTAGTTGAGAGAATATGAACTTTCTTGATTGAATTTTAGAGAGTTACTATGTAGACCCTTATCAAATTGAGTTTTTATTGAACAAACTTAGAAGCTTGATTATCATTATCGATATCCCCTTTGTCAGGTGGAGATCGGTACCACCCAGGAAATTACCTGATAAAATGAATTCATTAAGTTGGTATTCCCTTTTGCTCAAGAGGCCTGAAGAAGCATTCCTTACAAAAAGAAGTATTCCTTGATTGGCTATATTGGCGTCGTCAAACCCATGGGGCTAGGGGAAAGTAACTAGTTTCTGGTATATAGAAGCATTAATCCATACAAGGGTAGAAACACTCAGCAAGTTGGAAAACTTTGTTGGGTTTGTTGGATCGTCAGATCAAAACTCCCTATGGATGAATTACAACCAGAAGACTCCAAAGATTGGACAAGCTAAACCCTTTTACTTTTATTATATTTTTTAGATTTTGATTTTCCCTCTTTTTTTATTTAATGGGAATTGAAAGGGGGTAGGGCTTTAGGGAATAGGGCTGAGTAAAAGGAAATGGCATAGGGATTTAGGATGTTTTTAATATAATTATTATTTTTAATTAGGGGAAGGGGTGAAAGGGAAATTTAGTAGTCGAATGAGGGGGAGAAGTTAAAGGGATATTAAGGTATTAAGGTAGGGATAAACAAAGGAATAGATATCATGTATTTTTTTAATTGAATAGTAAGGGAAAAAAGGAACCATGGCAAGGAGAAGCATGGGCAAGTATTATATTCTTTTCTTTTCAAAATTGGAAGATATAGGTGTTTTTCAACAAAAAGACACTTTGGGGGGACTTTAAATTTATGTGCTTAGGAACAAGGAGAACAATGATGAATGGACACGTCCAAAGAATTAATGGATGACGTGAAATTGACGTATTTTAATTCACATGACACAAAAAATTTAATGTGTCAAAATTTCAACTGAGTACCGATAGGGGCAAACCATGATGGTTTTTGCCAAATGAGATATGTGCATGACCAATGTGACAACCTGAATGCAATGACATTGATTATGTTGCATGACGATGCAACTAACAAAAAACAACAAACTACAAACTTGACTCAACCATGACATGAGGGTGCATGAGATGAAACTTGGAAAGCGTTCCAAAGGGGGCATACAAAAGTGAAAAGGGTGAAAGAAGATATAGACGTGACAAGCACATTACCTTGGATATGAAAGTGAAGATGGAATACATCATAGGTTCATTTCAAGCCAAATTTCAATATTGATGCCTATTAAAAAATATGGAAATATGCACAATTGCAACACAATTCAAAGTATCAGGTTGGATATTTTGTTTCATTTTCCAAATTTATTTAATCTGATTTCATGGTTGGAGATCAGAGGCATGGAGCCTGGGCTTTGTTCCCCTGAGGGAGGGGTTCAAGTCCCTTCCTTCTAAAAAAAAATTTACCCTTGGTAAAATAATATTATCTCTGTAAACACTTCGATCACAACCATGGTGCCCTTGATAAACCACAAATGCATCCCTTGATATTTTATCAATCTAAATGTCATTTTATCCTAGAAAGTAAACAAATTTTTCAATCTCAATGCGAATATTTGAACTGGAACTAAGGACAATACCAATATCTTGTCCCCCAATTTGAGAAACATTCCATAAAAGAACATTGAAACCAATCCATTCATTGTCAAAATTGTGATTTTCCACTGTTGGAGCGACACAACTAAAAATGACCACATAAATGACCAACTGTTATGTGGTCATTTTTAGTTTAGCTCTTATCTTGTGACCAAATTGTTCATTTATCTTGGTCATTTTTAGTTTAGTTCTTATCATGTGACCAAATTGGTCATTTATCTTGGTCATTTTTAGTTAGCTCACTTCGAATTTCTCAATTTTGGTCATTTATCCCTTGAAAAAACTATGGTGACCAAATGTTTTGGCCACCTGGTCACATATCTCTCATTTTGTACTAGTGTTGATACAATTTTACTTTATAGAATACAAACATAAATGTAGATGATTATTATTGGATGCATTCGATATCTATTGTACCACAATGTAAATACTCATACTGATTAACAGAAGCCCCTGAACTCTAGAAGTTTATGACATAACCTACACAAAAATACTTAGAATGGACCTTTAAAAAATATCTGAATGTTAGATTCTTTCTTTCAAATTCTTGAATAATAACACGTGGCATCTTAAAATATACACAACCTGGTCAAAACTGACCCTGGATTCCGAAAATTGTATCTCAACCAAAAAGGATCGTAAAAAATAAGCTTCAAGAGAGAAAAACACTTTCCATAATAATAATTCTTGATTCTTCCATGTCATCTATACAATACACAAACTCCATTTTCTAGATGTATTGGAATTATCCCCCTAGCTAAAATTCACATAAAATGCATTTATTGCTTAAGAGACACACTGCCAATGCACATAATAAAATTGGGCACATTAAGACCACATGAAAAGATATGCACTCTAATAACACAACATGTAACAATATTGTGTAGCTAGGAGAAATTTATGCATTAAAATTGTATATTATTCTAGGATCTTGTGGCTAAATTGTGCCCCTCAACAATAGGTTGCAGACACGAGGAAGTTGCGGGATTACAATTCAAGAAATGTTAAGGTTACGTTTCTAGCCTCTAAATGTTCCACGGGGTTATGTTTCAGGGTAGTCAATGGGAATAAGTTGTGAGAACTGCAAGGTGAGGTTATAAGCCTGTGGAGACCCCACAATTTAGGTTTTAGACCATCAAACTGCATAAATAAAGGTACATGATGGTTAGTTAGTTGGAGGCCCCCATGGTGTACCACAAGATTAGGTTGCAGGATGACAATATGAGAAGACTAAAAAACCCCAAAAGGTCAGGTTGTAGGTTGAAGGACACATCATAGGGTCTGTGAGTAAAGTGGAAGACAAAGCAGTTCAACAGGAAAATAACGTGGATGATATCGATAAGAAAGCTGAAAAAATATATGTAACAAATGTAATTTGTAAATGACACGTAATTGCCATGTATAAATATAAAATCTTTTGAAAAAGAATGTGTGAGAGGAATATAAAATTTTGTATTATTCTAAACTTCTGTATTGTGTACTTGCTATCAATGAAATATTGAAGTGGGAATTCGCACTCCAACTCTTGGTGTTCTGTGTGATATGTTTTACTTGCATAAAATGTCCTTTGATTGTTATGGATAGTTGTTGATGTGTTCTGTAAGTGAATCTATCTTCATGAGCTAGGGATGGGTTAGTTGTCATGGGAAAACAATGTTGAATGAATTTGAGGAGTGTAAGTTAAAAATAAAAAATGTATTGCTTTTCTTCCTTAAATGAAAGTAAGCATAACTTGCAAGCTATGGAATTTATCCTTGTCCTCAATGTGAGACAAAGTTAGTGATGACCTTATTAGAGAAACAAGGCAGTACAATGTGCCACATCATGACTAAACTCCACGGTCAATTTTTCTACTAATAAAGTTAATATATGTAGAAATATAATTTGATACAAGCACAATAACAACAATGCGAGGAAATACTAACACAAAAGAAGGCACAAGAGGGAAAGAACACAAACTTGAGAGCAGTCCTCCATAACTAAAACTTTACACATAATATACACTCATTTGTATTACTATATAGGGTACAAAATTGTAGGGAGAGAAACCAGGTATTCAATAAAATACAATTAAGTAAGTGAGGGATCAATTTAAATTTTAGACTTAAGTCACCAAACATAGATAAAGATAATGTACACTAAAGTTAAAAAAAAAGCACAATTATAGTAAATGTTCACATGTTCACTAGACTAAGTCTTGTCTTAATTTCACTTGAACTTATTGTGGGTTGAAATTTTCTCATAAGATTGCCCTATTATTTTTTATTTTCAAGCCGAACACAATAGCCTACTATCCAAAGAAAGCAATTATTCCATTCAGTGAGACAATAGATAATCACGGGCCAACAAGAAGCTTGAAATTATCTCTTGTATATGCTAATGTACAATCAAAAGTGACTTTTCAGCCCTTATCTTGAACTGTGGTGACCTACTATACAAATTTTGTATCCATGGTGTTTTCACTAGACCAACTATTGAATTTTTAGCTCTTTACCCATTCAATTACATCTAGTAAATAGCTATATTCCACCTTCCTCTACAAAGAATGCCATTGCACTCTAGTCTTGTACATGGGTGACAAAATCACACAGCTATTATCCAAATTCCATATAAGAATTGTCGGATTTATATTCTTCCATTTAAAATCACTTGACAAATGAACAAAGAAAAGTAGCATCAACAAAAACAGGTAGAAACATAACACGTGGATGTTCAAGATTAAAGATAAAGGTACATAAGATTGATTGTAGACTACAATTAGGAGGATTTTATTAAATACTTTTCAGGCTATTCTGAATCCTGTGAAAAGGACAATTCTTGAAATTTTGGGAACAAATTTATAGATTTGTTTTCTGGAATAAAAGAACTAAGACCACCAAATTTTAAATTTGCAGAGATTTTCATTTAAGGAGAAAATAGGTTTACCAGGCCAAATAGACCACTGCATAGATAAACATTGAAGAAACACAAATTCAGATAAAAATGTTACCATTCAAACACAACCATCCATGCATCAACACATGGGCCAGAATAGATCTTGTTAATAATATGCATCCCACAAAGAGGGCGACCATCATTAGAATATAATATATATAAAATATCCAAATGATCATGTATGAGTTATAACATTGGTCCTTTTGTTTCAAATTCTAAAAATTTAGGACACAATTATCCTATATGGTTGCAGAACTTAGTTGTTGAAATCAACTTGTTGCTGAAGCAATTTATTGCTATACCATCTCAATGTTATTGTAGTTTATGAGTTGACTATGAATAGGTGTTATGACTAACAAATCTAGTTTGCATTTTGCGAGTGCGTTGACTTAGCCAGATTTTTCCCCTATACCATTTAAAGGTTTTCACAATTTATGAATTAACTACAATTAGGTGATACGATTAGGAATACTGGTTTGCAGAACTTTGTGACTTGTTTGACTGCAGTGTGTGATAAATTGATTAGGTGGTTTTGTGACTTACTTTTGTGATCATCTATTGGACATTAATAAATTAATTAGCTTACCTTAAGAATATTTCTACCAAAAGGACCGTTTTTAAAGTTTGTTTCCTTAATATAATTGTATATGATTTTTCTGTTGTAAAAAGATTAAAACAAAATCAAACAAATTGGGTCATTAGGTTGTCTAGTTTTAAACAAAGTTTAGTATCTGATATCGAACTCAGTTAAATACTCTTCCATTGTAAGAGTTGTTGAAAAGATGAAAATGAGGCAAAGTTGCTACTTTTTAGTACTTTTTAAGATGCTTCTATTTTGTTTCATAGTGTTTTCCTGTATTGTCCCAAATAACAAAATAAATTCAATGAAGTTAAGCCATTTCAGTAGGTGAACTTAGAACCTAATTTTGAAAGATACCATGCTTGTGTCTTAGATCATTGATGTAAAATTATATAATATATTATATTTAAGGGTGATAACTCAATGGAAGAGCATCTTCCTTATAGGCAGGAGGTTGGTGGTTTGATTCCTCCGTGCCCTATATATATTTTGAAACCACTAAGAAGAGATAAGTGACCACTACAAAAATAAAGGGAAATGACTACAAAAATGACCAAAATTCGCATATAAACGACCACCAGTACAAAATGAGAGATAAGTGACCAAACAAATGACCAAAATCTACATATAAATGACCACTTTTGAGTTGGCGACCACTAGTAGCAAATTAGCGGTCATTTATCACATGACAAAAAATGTGGTCATTAATTGTGAGAATTAATGACCAAATATACGACCAAATATATGACCACAAGATAATCTATAAATGACCAAGCTAAATATGACCACTTTTTAGTCACGTGATAAATGACCGCTAATTTGCTACCAGTGGTCACCAACTCAAAAGTGGTCATTTATATGCATATTTTGGTCATCTATCTCCCATTTTGTACTAGTGAACATATGTGCATGATGAATTTGATCCTTGGCCCAAGTAATTCACATATTAGGACAAAAGCAATTCATATATGAGAAATGTGATGCTATGAGGTGACAATAAGAGTTCTTGTGACACAAATGGCTTGTTTCAAGTATGTACGTCACTTAAGTACATTGGGTGCTTGTGTGAATTAGGCAAAAAATGAGATGCATTAGGTGGTTAGTGAGTTAGGATAAAAGGGGTATGAGTGTAGTTGGTGAGTTGTGAATGGGGCACATGATAATTTAAGGATTAACGGTTTAGTGATAAATGGTCATGTTATTAGGATAGTACATCACATTGAACTTATGTGCACCCATTCATTTTGTTATATGAGTGTCATCACACTAAAGTTTAACATGCTTATATGGGTTGCATGAGTGCGTCACATGTGTGTGAGAATATAGATGCTTCTCCTATGTGTGTTTGTCACACCTGTTAAGTTTTCAAGTGGATTACAAGTTTGTGTACATCACTTAATTGTATTAGTTTCTTATTTTGTTGGTTAAGTGTGTTAGTATCTTGTGTGGATTAGGTGCATCACTCACATAATTTCACATAATTTCATATAATTTGGTTGTGGTCAAGAACAACAATTAAATGTGCATTGTTGTCAATACAATTTAACATTGTATATGCAGTTAAATTGTGGTCAAGAACATTGTAAATGTGCATTGTTGTGCATTATTGTCATAATTTGTGCATTGTTGTAATTATGCATTGTTCTCAACTTTATGATTGATATATCTCCATGCAATCACCCAAGTTATCAAAAAATGGTCCAACATTACACACAGACGCATTATTGGCCACATATGTATGATCACACTTACAAGATTGTTCTGGATATGTCAAGAGACAATATAAAATATATTATATCATGGAAATTTTAATACAAAAATAGACAACCGTTAGATGGCTTGCTAATGTACATGTATCAAAAAGGTCAGTGATATACATGTAAATGAAACTACATATGTCCTAGAATACACATCAAAACTCTAACTTCCTCTTGTTTTCCCCAGAATCTGATGCACCTTGCCTCTCTCGAGGACCACTGTGCATCTTAGGAGACTGCAAGTCAAAGATCAAATTTCTTGACCAGCTAACTGAACTAATACTCAAGCGCTAACAAATTAAAAAAAAAAATTATCACTCAATTACTTGTAACAAGAACTCACTGAATCCATCCTAGGTATAGATTCTTATGGTTTCTCCTCCTTGCTGAAATCCTCTCTACAAAGGTGCTCTACGAATAAAATATCCTATGTCAATTAGCTCAAAAATTATCAACATATAGGCATGAGAAAGTACTAACTTTAATTTTGTAATTAATGAACATCTCACTGAAAAAATATGCTCTAGGGCAGGAGACTGGGTTTCTTCTATAGCGAGTGGAGCCACAGGTTGAACATCACCCTTAGTTGCATGCACTATGGGACTAGAGGAGTGAGGTTGCATTCACCATATGTTAAACTGGCTATACATCATGCATGCGAATACACAATACAAATGAACTATGTACAAATATTGAAGTAGATGTACCTTTGTGTGACTTATTCCCATCGTAGATGTAGCATTAGCTGTTGCATCAGTGACCCTGCTGAGGTCTGTCATGGAAGATTCTCCACCCTGGTGTTGTAAACATGTGAAAAAAAAATTAATAAGAACAAGTTGTGGATTTAAAATTCAAAGATCTAACCAACAACTATCATCAAAGGATATACATTACCGTGGAATCAGTAGGTCCATGATCATGGACACCCGCTCTCTTTTATGGAAGATAGTCGTTTGATATAGAAAAAACCCTTGCCTACATTTGGACTGTGGGGAGAGGAAAACCAAAGTGGCGGTGCAACAATTTTGGTTGATCCCTACAGTCACAAAGTGTCAAGTCGTAGTTAGACATGCACATGAATGAATGGAATAAGATATATTGAAAAATAACATGTTGTAATACTTACCTCTATTTGGAACGTCTCTACCCCATGAGAGGGATCACTACTAGCTCAACTCCTTGCCCCTATACATCCTCAGTTAACGCCTCCAAGTTTATAAATTATTTAAATATTAGCAATCTATAAATTAGTGCAATAAGAAAAAATAATTTGAACAAGATTACATCAATAACCATTTACTTACCCACCTAAAAAAATCATAGAGGCTCAAGCCATCCATAGGGATCCCACTAAGATCAATGTCTCCATCATCCTACTAAGAATCTTGGTCCCACAACTTCAAAAATTGTAAATATTAGACCATCTAACATTAATGAACTAACATGTATTAACGAAATGACATGTATTAACAAAATGACATGTATTAACAAAATGACATGTATTAACAAAATGACATGTTGAAATATGACCTCAATGTTAGTTGTTTTTTCCTTAGATACAACAATACCTGGTACACTAGCACCCTCTATAGAGGCATCAAGCTCCTGCAAGATTAAAAATTGTATACATTAACAATCTTAATATGTGTACAATATGGAAAAAATAATTTCAATGACATTAGTGTTTAAACAATATACTTACCTAACCGAAAGTCATCGAAGAGGTACCATGTGTTGGTCCGCGACCATATCAGGCTTGACCACACACCGTGCACATGCATGGCTTAATGTGGGGATCATGGGATGTCGGTAGATCCCCACCACTTGATGGTCCTATGACACCAAAAGCTAATGGTTGTGCCCCACCATAGGAAGAGGGCCCTGCCTAGTCAATCTATGTGCTATGGAAGACAATCACCTAAGTTAGCTTTAGAAATGCCTCCTTTGTTTAGGGAATCATATGATGTGCAGGAGGGACATCTGGCCTAGGTAGCTGGATATGAGAAGGAGGTATGGGATGATTGGCATCTCTATGCCTAGCATTGGGTTGGTTTTGAGGCATCCCCATATCAGCTCCCTGAAACCCCAATATATCAAAATAATTTATATGTTTACCGAGCACAAACTCAGCATACAACTTCCGAAGGAAGTATAGTGGTAGTTCCATGTTGTTGTGTGGTGGAATATCAAAAACCATATACCATATATACATACAATGATCTCATAATGGTTGATATCTGCACCACTCAATCGAAATATGTGTTATGCTTTTGTTTGGAATTTGATTCATTCCAGGCACTCTGAAATGTTCATATATTTTCTCTTTTGTGATTTTCAGCTTCTTGACTTCGTTGTAACTCATCCATTTGCATATTCTTGTCGTTTTCTTTCTCTATATGATGCTATGTTGTACAACACATCATTAGAGAGGCTAATGGTGTCTACGATAGCATCCAATGACACTGTAAGGGAGCGACATAGTTCATCTCCACCCCTCCAAGTGGCACCGATCTCTCTCAAATGTGAAACCTCTCTCAATATCTCCACATTAGGATCCATAGTAGCCACTGCAATCATAAATATAAAAGAAAATATCATTAGAAAAATACACATGGTATAATGACATCACTAAGATATAAAAAATGTAAAAATAGTGTACAAAAAATAACGACGTGAACTATTTATAATTGAACAATTGTATAAACGAATAAACATTTAACATTTTTCCAACCTAAATTTATGTCATATATGTGTATTAATTTAAATTGGTAGATACATACATTAAATTTCCTATTTGTATATGTCATGGCAAGCTTCTCTACCTTATTTTAAGGCCGGGATCAGAGAAATTTTTAGGGGTGAAATTTAGTCAATTGGCTATTTTTGGGGGGGTTTCCAATTTTTTTTTTCGTTATTTGGTCATTTTTATTCTCTAATATCGCATATATTTACATAAAATATGTTTTTTTATCATAATAATCGCCAAACTTTACCTATTTTGGTAGTAAATTGTATGTTTCATCTTTAATATTCGCTTACCAATCTATATATATATATATATATATATTTTTATTCCAAAATAATCACCTAGAATACTATACTTAAGTATACTTTTATAATCCTTAAAAAATACCCTGGACACGATTATGAATTTACATAAAAACTGTAGGGTGTTGACTAATGCCCTTAGAGGACCAACTCTGAGATTCCAAGTAGAGACAAGTGTTATAGCCTAGAGGAGGGGGCACACGGTGCTATTGATGAATAAAATCCCAATATGAATTCCATTTGATATTTTTTTTAGTTGTATTTTGGGACATATATGAATTCCACTTGATATTTTTTTTAGTTTTATTTTGGGGCAGATATGAATTCCACTTGATATTTTTTTAGTTCTAATTTGGTGTAGATATGAATTCCACTTGATATTATTTTTAGTTGTATGCAACCTTTCTATATACATGAGAAACTTTTCATATTTATGAATAGTAGTTTGGATTCATAAGGATGCTCATGGATATATATGCATCTAGTGAAATTGATTTAAATTTTATGAGTAAATTGGGATTTTAATTTCTTTTGGACATACAAATAAGTAGAATTATGGTTCAATTTTTTTTAGGGTATACAAATTAATAAAATTATGGATTAAATTGATTTTAGAGAGTAGAAATTAGTGAAAACATATTATTTAGAAGGATGTATTTTGATGTAAATACCTAATATGGAGGAGAATGATTCCCAAGTTGGAATATGGAGACCCTTCACATGCAAATCACGTTCACCAATATGCTCTTTCATCGCCCGAAATCGTTGCATGTTGCTGTTGTGGATAAATTGACGGGCACGACCCGTTTTGGGGCATAAAAAATGCTCTACAAAATGCGTACACGTTTTAGAACTACATAACACATACATGGTTTGTTTTACTATCCTACTTGGCCTTCACCATGGTAGGATTGGGACGAGGTTTGGTAGGCTTGGGATTGCTTGTGATCAATTCTGTTTTATAGACCTTGAATGAGTTTCTTGAATCCACCATTGCATCTACAAGGTCCCTCTACTTTTTGCACTCACCCCTATCACATTTCATTATAATGAAAGATAACTTGTGGAATTAACTATAACGTGCCCTTACGTTATTAAAATCAAAAATACGCCTGAATTTTTTATATATACAATGGTTAAGTACACTACATATATATGCATAGGATTGTTTACCACCTATAACATACACAATTCTACTTATCACCGCAAATGCTATGATTTGGTAACAATGCATTCAAACTAAAATCATAAGCACTATCGAATTGCAAAGAATTCTGTAGCGATTCTCACAAAAAGGAAATCATATGCGCTACAGAATTCTAGCAATTTTTGCAGTGTTTCCTTCCTGAAAGGAGAACAGGGCACTACAAAATTCCACTGAATTCTACAGCGAGTCACTTCCAAAATTCAAACAATAAGATCATTAACTGGGATGTTCATACAATGATCGTCCCTTGTACCTTTTGAACATGAATACATAACTGCTATAAGGCATCTTTTACTCAACATGATTCATATTGAAATGAACTTCTGCAGCATATACTTTTATTTAGGAATACATTTTGAACATAGTAATGTTTATATTTTAAGAACAAAATGAAAGAGGACAAAGTTCGCTCTATACTTAATTAAAGCTTAAAAATGTTGGTTACCGGATTTTAACATTCTACCGTCCTAGTGCACTAATGAATAAGAAGAAACCCATCAACCAGGTATATGACTAAATCCTAGGAAAATAGTGTCTAATCTATCCCTTCCAAATTTTGGCCATGAAAGCAATTAACTCGAACATTCATCCAGTAATAATCCATTATATGTCTTAAGCATGATATCAACATTCATGTACGACACCTACTATTCCACTTATTCTTATTTGATTATAAGATTTTGCACCATAAATTATTATAGTGGAGTACTTATTGGACATAGTTAACACTCATTTCCAAAAAGTGAATAAATAGAGCAAATCTACTGTAACATGCCCTTTTTGCTAAAGAACATTTTATGTTGGCAACATTATGTTAACTTTTATTGTAAATTTTTTATGTTAAACAAGTGTCCAAGTATGACTGTAATTTGCACAATATTTTATTATTTAATAAATAAAATAGGAGACAAACACCTAAGGGGACTGTTGAAAGAGTGGTTACTAACCCACTAGGTGGAATGGAATCTGGGGTAGAAGGAAATGGACAAGTGGCAGCATCATGATGCAACTAACTAGCTGTTGGTATGGGACAACTCCCTTGAAATGTGGTCATAGTGCCTTGCAAGGTGGGACTGGAGCTTGAGGCTCATTTATTTAAAAAATGACCACTAAAGACCTAGGCAGTCTATATAATAGCCATCAAATTATGAACTGAGGTTCATCACTTTTCCTGACGAGGAAATTTACCTTGGGGTTTTGTTGTGCTTGCACCCAAGAGATTTGATGAGGGGATATGCTAAGTTTTTGATCATGTTGTGAGTCTGCCTATTACTGCTGAGTGCAGAAATTGCATTGCTAAGTGCAGAAGGCATATTTTGAGTGCAGAATTTATACTACAGAGTGCAAAAGTTATATTATTTAGTGCCTTGCTTCTACACAGATTCCATCTACTTAGTGGTTCAGTAAGTAGGCTCGGGGGTCCATAGGAAGCCAGCAGTTTGGTTACTTCTTTTGGAGAAGGTTGGGAGGAACAAGCCTCCTTAAGTGTTTGTCTGCCCTATCTTCATCTATAGGTTCTATTTGTTTATCTGCCATTAAGTAGTTAAATTTGTTTATCTGCAAGTATTTAATTCCTATTTACGGAATGTATTCTTGTTCAGATGCATCTATTTTTCAGTTTCTAAACCTAATTAGGATTGTGAATAGTAATGGTAAAATGAATAAAATATTCTCTGCATTTTTCCCCATGCAAATGGTTCTGCATCATATTCTAGTAGAGAGGAGGAGATTAAGGTAAATAAATTGATAGGCCGATTGTCAAATAAATGAAATAGTTAATACTGCTATATTTCATTAGTTTTTCTTCTCATTAATGTTCTGTAGTAAATAATAAAAATTCTATTTTTTTCTTCTTATTATCCCTTTCATCAGTTTAAGGTTTAAGGTTCACTATATTTTTTATTTCATAAACATTTCTTGAAATAACAGCTGCAAATTAAATAACATCATTCAGTATTTTATTTCATTTCTATTTTTGACAGTCATAGAATAGACTAGGGTTTTTACGTTTCTATGTCCTCTTTTCAATTCTTGCAATAATTCTATTCTATTCCTCAACAACAATTTATTTCAAAATTTAATACAAATATTAAGTGTAGACATTTGAAGTATCTATCGATTCCAATGAAGGAACATGAACGGATCTACACATATCACTGTATAAACACCCTATTAATATCATTTTAAATCAATTTTCCAAACATTCGATACATGGTCGAAAACCCTAGCACATAACATTCTTTTCATTCTTTTGTTTTTCTTTATTGTTATATTTATTTTCCTTTTACACTACAGAGTCACTCTAGGCTTTTTCATTTAGGACTGAGATTTCGAAATCACATTTACATGTATGGTCAATCGACTCAGGGATAATACCCTTTCAACGAAGAACTCTTCGCGAGAAATCAAATAAATTCAATACTGATTTAAAATCAAAACCCATATTTATTATAAAGTGGTTGAATCAGAAAACATTCATCACAGTCTTTCATATCAACTTCAAAATCTGAACAACTACCCTAAACCATGGCCAAGCCACTTAGATATTTTTTTTATAAATAGTATAGAACACAGAGATTAAAACAACAGACATGTTCATCAATACAACCTAATGGCTTTTGGCATCTCTATTAATTTAAATGCCATAAAATTTAGTCAAGCATCACATTACACTTTAAATACAAATCTACACCATCATTGCTTCCAAATCATAATTGTAAATTTATTTATATACATACGGTTTCATTCCCTAGTTCGAATCAGTTAAGAAACTATCAAAACAACACATGGCCGGGCCGGCTATCAAAACATGACAAGGGTTCACCCTGTGTCCATTAAAATATTACATTCAAATCATTAAGTTTATGGCTAAAAATGATGCCAGGATCCAACAACAAGTATTGAACGAGCAGCATCATCAACAAGCTATGCCAGGAGAACCTACGAGGAGTTACACCACCGAGGCTTACCGGGTGGAGTGAGCTTGGACCCATCCACAAAGCTTTCATCATTGCAATCCTCTAAGACGATGTCAATACCTGCCATAGAAATCATCACAAGGTTAAACACATTTCTAAAACAAGAAGATGCATGAAGTTCAAACTTTAAACATTGAAAACATTATCCATTGAGTCGAAAACATTACCTTTGTTTGGAGGAGCACGAAGTTGGAACGTTGTTAGCATCAAGATTCAAATCCACCTAACAGCCATAATAGAGAAAGCATTCAGACTCCACGACTTCAACATTCATTCTCAGTTAAGACTTCTGAAACTGAAATCCTGTAAACCCTCTATCAAAGTACATGATGAAATCCATAGGACTATCCACACTCAACTCCATTAAAAACCTGAAACTATCAATATTATAACCAGAGATCCCACCATCGAACCCGAGCATGAAGTTCGCAAGCAACCTGGTATCAAACCCTACTACTATGCGGCCTGTCGACCTCTCTCCAAGCCCAGACCCACCAAATGAATGCCAAGGAGTGATAAAAAGTGTAAGTATAGCATGGGAAGTTAGGTCAAAACCCAAAACCGAGGACAGAATCAGATCAATGGAGCAGATCAAGCCAGCTGGGGATCACGAAACTCAAAGCACTGGTACATACAAAGTTCATTTATAACCCCATTAACGCCGAAGGCTAACTCAGAGGAAGCTCGTCAAATTTCTCTAATACAGCTTAGCTTTTCATACATGTATTCACGTGGAATCCTCCACATGGATATCCAACATGACATTCCATCGAAGGAGTGGATGGAAGCATTAAAAGTTCAGTGCAGACACGTTATTATCAAATCTCAAAGGACTGCAGAATAGTAAAGACCTGTCACCTACATTAACGTTGCTTGGGCGTGATTTACACTACATTAATATTCCATGTTATCAAGGATATCATAGATATTGCATAGTATTACACCTAGAATTGCAATACATTATAATCATATCATCACTATTGCATAATTCACAAATCATATAGTTAGTTTCTATGATGCATAGGTCACATTTTGCATATAACATATGAAGTTTACATGGTAAGTAACGTACATGGTATTCATATTATTCGAAAAATATATTGTTGCATATATATATATGGTAAGTACATTAGAGATAGAACCCAATACATCGAGCATCGCATTATTTTGATCATTCTTAACCCGCACTATACCAAAATATTATTATAAAATGACAAGTAGAGATATTAAATATAGAAACATATAATTCATAAATGCATAGTCAATGTATATAGTCAATATATATGTGATGCATATGATTCTATTGACAATAGGTCACAATTATATAGCATGAGTCTCGATACATGGGTTAAAGATCAATACTTTTGCACATAAGAAATGTTATGTTATTGCATTATTACCTTACTACATTGTTACATGAAAACCATAAATGATATGAAGGTAAATCAAAGGATAAATTCTAGTTGTTATAATTTCCGCATTTGTAACTTCAGATTTCAATGGATACATCATGATGAACTCTGTTATGATAGTAGTAAAATCACCATATGCTTGTACCTTGGAATATAAAAGTTATCTAACCCTTGCAGGTATCGAAATAGAAAGTAACCTATGTTTCTATGATGCAAATCAATATAGAAGTTGGAACACGATACATTTGAGCAGATAGTGATAATAGTGAATTCCACAATTTGTACAAATAGCTAGGTTAACATTTGATGAAATAAAAACTGAAGATCCATACCATAGATACCTTTCATGCACAGAAGTATTCATATTTTTCTTAATGCATTGACGGCTAGCTGAAGCATATATCGAATTACTTGAAGTACTTGAATTGTCATAATACCTTACCTGTGGATTTGTGAAAAGAAACAGGTTCAATGCTTTAGCTATCAAAGCTAAGTAAACCCCAGAGCACCTTGTAGGAACCCCTTCATCAACATTCAAACATAGCTATCAGTATTTATCACTAGAACTGTATCGCATGAGAAATTAAATATTGTATATAGAATTATATTTTATTTCAAATGAACTATTGTCTTACTATGTTTAAGAATTACAATTTGTCAATTGTGTTAAAGTGTTATTAGTTAAGTAGTTAACAAACATTTATTTCTGCAATTTGCATTCTTAGTAATTAATGCCAGTTCAAAATTTTTTAATTTTAGTAAAATTTTCATGATGTTACATGTGGTATCAGAGCGCGAGTTCAAATTCTAGGCCTTAAATAGGCTCACGTGTGCAACACAGAAAATGAAAATCAGAAATTTTATGTTACTAAATTTTATTTTTAATTATGTTTTTGTACAAGAACAGTTTGACATTTTGCAGGTATGGAAATAGCGGAAGAATCAACAGAGTACAGATCTCCTTGTAATGAGCATAATAATAATAATCATGAAGGATTCTATGTCGAATTAAATAATCAATCTTCTGAACTGCTACGTATTGTAAAGGATTTAAAATATTAAATAAGAACTATCAAAGAAGAGAATGAACGGA
Source organism: Larix kaempferi (assembly GCA_027924585.1). Lineage (NCBI taxonomy): Eukaryota > Viridiplantae > Streptophyta > Pinopsida > Pinales > Pinaceae > Larix > Larix kaempferi. Next base: position 5,542,163 of record BSBM01000506.1, read on the forward strand.
TTCTGAAGGTATAGGAGAGGTTAAAACAAAATTTGAGGGAGAACTGTCATAATGATGAAAGAGGCAGAAAATCAGAAATGAAGTCTGAATCTGAAACAATGTCCAACAAACATAAACATAAGAAAGCAAGAAATGATAAAAGGAATATTTACTCATCATCTGAATCTGAACAAAGTAATAGTGACTCTGATCATGACAGCAGTGACAGTGATTGCTGCTCTAAAAAGAGAAAACATAAGCATCATGAACAGATTACTGGAAAATTTAAAAAGTTTAAGCCACAAACCTTTAATGGCGAAAGTGAGAAGGGTGAGGCAGCTGAAGCATGGTTGTCTGGAATGAAGAAGTATATTAATATTTACGACTACTCTTCTCAGTTAAAAGCCAAGATGGCTATTTACAATCTGACCAGGAAGGAAAATATTTGGTGGCAGGATCTTAAAAGAATTAAGAGTATAAAAGAAAGAGAAGTAACCCGGAATATGTTTAAAAAACTGTTTAAGAAAATGTTTTTGTCAGAACAGTATTTTGAAGATAAGTCAAAAGAGTTTTATGATTTGAAGTTGGGTACAATGAACATGAAAGAGTTGTGCAGCAAGTTCCTTAGCTTGCTGAGCTATGTACCTTATATGGTCGAAGAGAAGCCTAAAGTGCAAAGGTTTCTCATTTGTCTACCTTTCAATATAAAAGACCGGATCGAGTATGATAATCCTTCCACCTTAGAAGAGGCCATGAGAAAAGCTAAATTCTGTTTTGATCAAAACAGAAAAAGAGAAGGAACAATTGGCTGGAAGAGTAATAAGTCTAATCATTTTGATCACAAAAAGAAGAGTTTTAATCAAAATTCTGGAAGTTTTAAGAAAAATTTTAATAACTGAAATTTTCCAAGTAATAATAATTACAGGGGTAATTCACCACAGAATTTTAATGCTGCAAAGAATGTACCTAATAATAATAACAACAATAGGTATGCTGAACATAAAGGACATTTGAAGTGTTTCGACTGCGGTGGACCACACAAGAAAGCCGATTGCCCACGCAACAAAAGGACAGTCAACAATATTCACACTATGCAAGCAGAACCTACAGTTGGAGAAATCGCAAGAGAAATTCCTAGAATAAATGCAGCGCTAGAAAATCGTCAAGCTGACCATCAAACATCTATGGTCGAAATTGAAGGTATGATACAAAACAAATCTATTTCCATTCTGATAGATCCAGGTGCAAATTTGAATTATATTTTACCTGCTTTAGTGAACAGTTGTAAGTTAAAAGTAGAGAAATTTGATAATGCATGGTTAGTTTAGCTTGCAACAGGTACTAAAAGAAAAGCTACATATTTTGTCAAAGATTGTGAAGTGTTTCTAAGTCAACTGGAAACGCAAGTTAATTTGGATGTTTTACCATTAGGTTCATATGACTTGTTGATTAGCATCGACTGGCTTGAACAGCATAGAGTAATACTTAATTGTTATGAGAAATATTTTACTTGTTTGAATAATGAAAGTAATACTGAAATGGTAAAAGGAATTCATAGGAATATTTCAGTAAGACAAATTTCTGCTTTACAAGTTAAAAGAGCTGCAAAAAAGGGTTGTAAACTGTTTGTTGTTAATGTTATTAATGACGAGTGTTCATCTAAAGAAGACAAGTTAAAAATGGAGGATATTCCCATCCTTATGGACTTTTCTGACGTATTCCCGGAAGAAATTCCAGGATTACCTCCAAAAAGGGAACTTGATTTCACCATTGAGTTAGTACCAGGTGCGGTACCAAACTCAAAGGCTCCCTACAGGATGAATATTCTGGAGTTAAACAAGTTAAAATCTCAGCTGAAATAATTAATAGATCAAAACTACATAAGGCCAAGTGTGTCTCCTTGGGGGGCACCAGTAATTTTCGTTAAAAAGAAGGATGGTACCATGCGATTTTGCATTGATTACCGTCAACTTAATAAAATGACAATTAAGAACTGATATCCCTTACCCCGCATAGATGATCTATTTGATCAAGTATGCGGAGTAGAGATATTCACTAAAATTTATTTAAGGTCTAGGTATCATCAGGTTAGAATAAAAGACGAAGACATATTCAAAACTGCATTTAGAACGCGATATGGACACTACGAGTTCGTAGTTATGCCTTTTGGGCTAACCAACGCACCAGCAATGTTCATGTGTTTAATGAGCAACGTTCTGCATAAATATTTGGATAAGTTTGTAGTTGTGTTCATTGATGATATTCTGATTTACTAAAAAACTAAAGAAGAGCATGACGAACATTTAAGAATAATTCTGCAAGTTTTAAGAGAACATTAGCTTTATGCTAAGTTCAGTAAATGTGACTTTTATAAAAATAAAATACAGTACATAGGTCACATAATATCTAAAGACGAAATTTCTGTCGACCCCGATAAGATAAAATCAATTAATGAATGGCCTGTCCCTAAAGACGTAACTGATGTACGGTCATTCATGGGGATAACAGGTTATTACAGAAATTTTATTGAAGGATTCTTTAGAATTGCTAACCCCATCACTTCTTTGCGGAATAAAGGGAAGAAATTCGTATGGGATCAAAAGTGTCAAGAAAGATTTAATAAGTTAAAAGAATTATTAATTACAGCACCAATCTTAAAAATTGTTGATCCCAATAAGGATTTCATCATATGCACTGATGCATGCAACGATGGACTTGGAGGGGTCTTAAGTCAAGAAGGTCATGTCATTGCTTTTGAGTCAAGGAAGTTAAAAATTCATGAAAAGAATTATGAAACTTATGATCTTGAGTTGGAAGCCGTTATACATGCATTGAAAATGTGGTGCCATCACTTGATTGGAAGAAAATTTATACTAATGATGAATAATAAAGGCCTACAGTACTTGTTGGATCAAACAAATCTTAACGTGAGGCAAGCTAGATGGCTAGCTTTCCTTAGCGAGTATGATTTCGAGATTCAACACATTAAGGGGAAATAAAACAAAGTTGTTGATGCCTTGAGCAGAAATGCCAAATTAAACTTTGTGGCAACAATCAGCATGTTTAAGACAAATCTGGAAAATCAGCTCGAAGAAGGAATTAAGCAAGATGAAAATTACCGAAAGTTACATGCTAAAGTGGCTAAAACTTTATCTGAAAATTTAATAAAAGATTACAACATTAATGAAAAAGGCTTCTTGATTTATAAAAAAAGAATTTGTGCCTAATATGTTAAAAGTTAAACTGTTGATTTTGGATGAAGTTCCTAAGAGTCCTTATTCGGGACATCCTGGTTATTAGAAAATGATAACTATGTTAAGAAAATATTATTTTTGGCCCAATATGAAGAATGAAGTGGCTGAGTATATAGCTAGGTGTTTCAAATGTCAGACTATAAAGGCTGAACACCAACACCCAGCTGGATTATTGCAGCCATTGCCAATTCCAAAATGGAAATGTGAGATTATAAGTATTGATTTTATTACAGGTTTGCCTAAGAATAAAAAACAAAATGACTCCATAATGGTGGTTGTGGACAAGTTAAGTAAGGCTACTCATTTTATTCCTGTTAAAACCACTTTTAAAGCTTCTAACATTGCAAATGTATTCATGAAGCAAATCTTTCGCTTGCACGGAATTCCAAAGGTAATTATTTTTTACCGGGACTCTAAGTTCACTGGAAATTTTTGGACAACATTGTTTAAAGGTTTAAATACTAAACTAAATTTCAGCACTTCTTTCCACCCACAAACTGATGGTCAAACAGAAAGGGTAAACTAGATTTTAGAAAACATGCTAAGAATGTATGTCCAAGATCAACCATCTAAGTGGGAAGATTACTTACATTTAGCAGAATTTGCCTACAATAATCATTATCAAGCATCTGCTAAGTTAAGTCCATTTGAGATTTTGTATGGAAGAAAATGTTTTACTCCTATTTCTTGGGATAACCCTATAGACAGATTAATGCTAGGACCATATTTATTGAAAGAAATGGAGCTAACCATGAAACAGGTTCAAGGTAACTTAAAAGTTGCCCAAGATTGACAGAAAAGTTATGCAGATTTGAAACGCACTGAAAGAGAATTTCAGGTGGGAGACCATGTTTTTATAAAGGTAAAACCCAAGAAAAGTTCTTTGAAGCTTGGGAGTTGTGCTAAACTAGAACCAAGGTATTGTGGACCATTCGAAATCCTATCAAGAATTGGAGCTGTTGCATATCAATTGGCATTGCCATATAATTTAAAAATCCACAATATTTTTCACATTTATGTTCTAAAGAAGTATGTGCACGATGCTACTCATGTGCTGAATTGGAATGACATATAGGTGGAACCCGAAGAAGATTTTCAGGTGGAACCGGATTGTACTTTCGACAAGAGGGAAATTATGCTTCGAAATCACAGCATAGGGCAGGTAAAGGTGCAATGGAAGCACTTTATCCCTGATGAAGCTACTTGAGAATTGGAACGTAATATGCGGGCAGCATATCCAGTTCTATTCCATAAGGAATTTGATGAAGAATAAGCAACATCGAGGATGATGTTGAGATTAAGTGGGGTTTTTTGTAACATACCCTTTTTGATGAAGAACATTTTATGTTGGAAACATTATGTTAACTTTTATTGTAAAGTTCTTATGTTGGACAAGTGTTCAAGGATGACTGTAATTTGCACAATATTTTATTATTTAATAAATAAAATAGGAGACAAACACCTAAGGGGACTGTTGAAAGAGTGGTTACAGACCGACTAGGTGGAATGGAATCTAGGCTATAAGGCAATGGACAACTGGCAGCATCATGATGCAACTAACTAGTTGTTCGTATCAACTTCAAAATTTGAACAACTACCCTAAACCGTGGCAAAGCAACTTAGATATTTTTTTTATAAATAGTATAGAACACAGAGATTAAAACAACGGACTTGTTCATCAATACAGCATAATGGCTTTCAACATCTCTATTCATTTAAATGCCATAAAATTTAGTCAAGCATCACACTACACTCTAAATACAAATATACACCATCCTTGCTTCCAAATCATAATTGTAAATTTATTTATATACAGAGGGTTTCATTCCCTAGTTCGATTCAATTAAGCAACTATCAAAACAACACATGGCAGTGCCGGTTATCAAAACATGACAAGGGTTCACCCTGTGTCCATTAAAATATTACATTCAAATCATTAAGTTTATGGCTAAAAACGATATCAGGATCCAACAACAAGTATTGAACAAGCCGTGTCATCAACAAGCTATGCCAGGAGAACCTACGAGGACTTTCACCACCGAGGCTTAGCGGGTGGAGCAAGCTTGGACCCATCCACATAGTTTTCATCATTGCAATCCTCCAAGACGATGTCAATACCTGCCATAGAAATCATCACGAGGTTAAACACATTTCTAAAACAAGAAGATGCACGAAGTTCAAACTTTAAACATTGCAAACATTATCCATTGAGTTGAAAACATTACCTCTATTTGCAGGAGCACGAAGATGGAATTCCATTAGCATCAAGATTCAAAGCCACCTAATAGCCATAACAGAGAAAGCATTCAGAATCCACGACTTCAACATTCATTCTCAGTCAAGACTTCTGAAACTAAAATCCTAGAAACCCTCTATCAAAGTACATGACGAAAGCCATAGGACTATCCAAACTCAACTCCATTAAAAACATGAAACTATCAATATTATAACCAGAGATCCCACCATCAAACCCGAGCATGAAGTTCGCAAGCAACTTGGTATCAAACCCTACTACTATGTGTCATGTCGGCCTCTCTCCAAGCCTAGACCCACCAACTGAATGCCAAGGAGTAATACAAAGCGTAAGTATAGCATGGGCAGTTAGGTCAAAACCTAAACATGAGGACAGAATCAGATCAATGGAGCAGATCAATCTAGCTGGGGATCACGAAACTTAAAGCATTAGTACATGCAAAGTTAATTTATAACCCCATTAACACCGATGGCCAACTCAGAGGAAGCTCGTCAAATTTCTCTAATACAACTCAGCTTTTAATACATGTATTCACGTGTAATCCTCCACATGGATATCCAACAGGACATTCCACCGAAGGAGTGGATGGAAAGATTAAAAGTTCAGTGCAGACATGTTATTATCAAATCTCGAAGGACTGCAGAACAATAAATACCTGTCACCTCCATTAACGCTGCTTGGGCATGATTTACACTGCATTAATATTCCATGTTATCAAGGTTATCGTAGATATTGCATAGTATTACACCTAGAATTGCAATACATTGTAATCATATCGTCCCTATTGCATAGTTAACAAATCATATAGTTAGTTTCTATGATGCATAGGTCGCATTTTGCATATAACATATGAGGCTTACATGGTAAGTAATGTATGGTATTCATATTATTCAAAAAACATATTGTTGCATATATATATATGGTAAGTACATTAGAGATAGAACCCATTACATTGAGCATCACATTATTTTGATAATTCTAAACCTGCCTATATCAAAATATTATTATAAAATGACAAGTAGAGATATTAAATATAGAAACATATAATTCATAAATGCATGGTCAATATATATAGTCAATATATATGTGATGCATATGATTCTATTGACAATAGGTCACAATTATATAGCATGAGTCTCGATACATGGGTTAAAGATCGATACTTTTGCACATAAGAAATGTTATGTTATTGCATTATTACCTTACTACATTGTTAAAAAAAACCATAAATGATATGAAGGTAAATCAAAGGATAAATTCTAGTTGCTATAATTTCCGCATTTGTAACTTCAGATTTCAATGGATACATCATGACTAACTCCATTATGATAGTAGTAAAATCACCATATGCTTGTACCTTGGAATATAAAAATTATCTAATCCTTGCAGGTATCGAAATAGAAAGTAACCTATGTTTCTGTGATGCAAATCAATATAGAAGTTGGAACACCATATATTTGAGCAGATAGTGATAATAGTGACTTCCGCGGTTTGTACAAATAGCTAGGTTAACATTTGTTGAAATAAGAACCTAACATCCATACCATTCATACCTTTCATGCACAGAAGTATTGATATTTATCTTAATGCATTGATAACTAGCTGAAGCATATATCGAATTACTTCAAATACTTGAATTGTCATTATACCTTACCTGTGGATCTGCGAAAAGAAACAGGTTCAATGCTTTAGCTATCAAAGCTAAGTAAACCCTAGGGCACACTGTAGGAACCCCTCCATCAACATTCAAACATAGCTATCAATATTTATCACCAGAACTATATCGCATGAGAAATTAAATATTGTATATAGAATTATATTTTATTTCAAATGAACTACTGTCTTATTATGTTTAAGAATTACAATTTGTCAATTATGTTAAACTGCTATTAGTTAAGTAGTTAACAAACATTTATTTTCGCAATTTGCATTCTTACTAATTAATGCTACTTCAAAAATTTTAATTTTATTGAAATTTTCAAGATGTTACATCTACCCTTCACGTACTCCAGACGTAAAACCTATAGCTACAGGCATTTACTTATGTTCCTCCTTCCTAAACAACACTACATAACCTTTTTATTTGATGTAAGAGTGGAGAAGAGATTTCTCTATCCTTCCCACACATATGGGAAACACATACGCATATTCTAATCTTAAACGATTAATAACTATTGTTTCAATCCATAAGATTGACATTAGTCCAGACAAAGTCAAATATGAATGTGTGTTAATCTAAGTTAACTTCCATCATGAAGATATTGTCTCATGGCTCAACTACCCCCCATGTGTTAAGCAAAGGTTTGAATTCCATTGATAACACATGCTAACATAATTTATATAATCAAATAATAAACAAAGGAATGAAGCTAAGGCTCCACCAGGGCATTACTGAATTGCAGATAATTATGTAGTGACTCCACTTGGAATAAAAATAACATAGATGCTACAAGATGTGGGTTGTTCCTACAGCAACTTCCTCCTCCCAATAGCTCACATGATAATCATAATTTTCAAATACGGTACCGTATATTTACAAGATTTCCACCCTCCAAGAGGATCCCCTCCTTAAAATTCTTGCAAATCCATCCATGACAAATAATATCAGATGTTTACAAGGGTTGCACCCTCTAATTGCAGACTAAGCAAAATAAGTTTAGAGTTTCACCATAATTCCAAGGGTTGCGCTCTAGAAGAGTTGTGTGCTCTCAAGCAAACAATACAATACCATCAATTACCAAGCGGCTATGCCCTCACCAATGCACTAGGAAATATATATATATATATATATATATGTATATGTATGTATGTATGTATGTATATATATGTATGTATGTATGTATGTATGTATGTATGTATGTACACAATGAATTGAATTACAAAGGGAAACACTAATTACAAACTCTTTTAATTGACGACAAGAGGAAAAATGCCCTCCTCGACTACAAAAACCAATATTAATTCAAACACTTGCAAATACAAATAGATGGAAATGCTTTGCCATCTCTACACAAGAAAATATAACCAATGTAATTGATGCATATGTCAATGTTTTCATTAACACATTTTTTCTAACATATAATGTGCAAGGTCTATAAAATGCATTTTCAACGATAATTTAACTTACATAAGCAAATAATTTCCAACTCATAATTTAAATTTAAATGTTTAGAAATTAAACAATATTCATTTGCTGCATTTTACCAAACATTTTATAGGAAAGGTTTTATTTAATGTTGCCACAGTTACTCAATAGAAAAATATAGAAATTAATAGTATTTCTTTGTTGCATTCTAACAAACATTTCATAGGAAAAATATGAATTAAAGTTTCCATAGTCACTCAAAATAAAAATACTTGTCTAGATGATTGAATGTAGAAATTTGCACAATTAATTGTATGGAATCCACACACCACCTTACCAAAGGCCACCTTGTTCATATAATGCTCAACAAATCGCCACCACCCTGCTGAAGCCATGAGGAGAAAAAAATTCTGATTTGAATGATGTCTTCAAATTCCTCTTCCAGAATTAGATAACCCTCACCATGGATCACCAAATATAATGGCCAATTGGAATTAATGGTAATTCTATGCCATGGATTCTTAGGGTCTTTGGCCTATCGGCCACACAACATAGGCAAGGATAAAACGAGTGGGATAAAGAACCAAAATTTTCTCTCTCCAAATTGTCAAATTACTCCATGCGTGAATAATCTGCCCTCGAGTGAAATATCCTTTTGTAACATGCTTACACATGCACATCCATGTGGTTTCCCAAGACTCACATCCCATCCCCTTGATAAAAATCATAATCATGTTTAAGGTTAATATAAAAGAAAGTCCATTAAGGTCAATAAATTCTATCAGGTTAATAAAGTATATGTAAAGACTTTGTTATGGATTAATAATAATAAGACACCTTAGTACTTAATGTTAAGGAATACGATCACAAGATAAACCCTCCTTCACTTCCTTATTGTTAAGGCATATCTAGCTCCCTCTTCCTTTCACTCCATGTTAATTCCTCACTCGTGGGTTCATGGTCCCCCATTTCTTCTGTGTTCGCCTCGGACACACTGAGTTGTATTTATATATTATTAATAATTAAGTGTCCATTACACATTTAACATCATACTTTTGTCCTATAGCCAAATTGGCTTTTAAACAAAACGAGGGGGCATCTTTGGGGGCAGCTTTGGGGGTGTTACAATAACCACGTGTGAAAGTTAAAATCCCTCATTGAGATCAACCTTAAGAATAAGAGAATGCTATTGCACGTTCACCTGCGTCACGAGCTAAATGCACAAAAAGAACAATCACCTACTATTCATGAAGAATCTGTTATCTCTAAAGTTGAACCCTGACTGCTAGGGTCAAGCTTAAGGAAATCTTAGATAGTACATATTAGACATCTACTTAGTAATTCTATCAGTTTTGGTGGTAGATGAGTATATGATAGAGATCAAGCAACTCAATAATCAGGTAGGAGGGAGTACATGGGTTTCAGTACTTAAACATGGATAGAAAATGATTGTGATCATAAACATACAAATGTAAGATCTTCGAATTTCATTTCATAATTGGGGCATAGTTGTATACTAGTCAAGAGAATCACAACATGAAATTGAGACCATGAATTGACAAAATAATGACAGTATATACTTCATAGATTAAAATAAAACAGGCTCAAAGATTATAGTTTACTTAAAAAACAGTCATTTCTCGTAAATATAAGATAATACAAGTATAACCCTGCCTCAACCCTCTCGGCTGGAATTCTGCCTCTCTCTTCCTTACAAAATGATGAAATAAATAGAGATTACAACCTCTGCGCTATTTCAATCTCTTAGCCAATACTTGAGAACAAATTTTGATTTGTTGCAAAGAATCTGGGAATGTTGAAGTTGAATATTTGATTTTTGACACTTGTAATTGACTCCCTGAAAAGACTGATAAAATCCCTCAAATCTAAATATGATAAATATTTGTTAATATTCTTTGATCCCATAGACTTGTAGCTATTAAAACTTTCGATGAGGACAGGTGGTTTGATATTTGGATGCTGGACATTCTGTGGCACTACACACCTAGGCGTTTAACCTGGAATATATTTTATTGATCCTTATCCTGAAATGCTCTTTCCAGAATTCAACTGCTTGATGCCACATGCTTTGCCACCTATATAATATAGGGATAAAAATATGTTTAAGCAAATTTGATGTCCCATAATTGATGAGCATTCAAACTCTGCGTGACACTTAGCTAATGGGTGGCTTAATCTCCACCAATGGATTTTAACCTGTGAGTGAGGATCTCATATTTAAACTACTATTTCTCTAATTAACATTAAAGGCACATTGTACAAGACTTCTGACTCTTCATAGAACACTTGTCACTTAGATGTGTAATGCTACTTGATGGACTTGGGATTTAGAAATTGGGATCAAATGATTATAAAAGCCTTTTAATCGCTCAAGATGATAATATTCTCTGCTTGATATTTGAGCTCATTTTAATGCCAATGCAATCTCATTTGATATTTTTTTATACATGCGATCAGTCCAATATTGTCCGACAATTCCCCTGCATCTGAGGGATTCTAATTCGCCTTGACTTTTGAGTGTTATCTCAATGCCTGGGGCTTTCAGGGTTCTTCAACTCTGCCAGTACCTTTTTACTTGGTGAACCTGCAGTTGCCTTTGCTCCACCATTTGCACCCTCAACAATCAATACAAATTTATTAAATGTGAAGGACCATGTGTCAGAAATTACTTCAAAGAAAATAAAAATCACATGTCGCAATTACAAAGACAATTACTAGAATGTTGAAAACAATGTCGAGACCATCATAAGCTCATTTGGGCCATCCTTTTGGAAATTTGAACAACTAGAGAGATGACTACTCAAATTGCGAGGATCATAAGAGTTGTGTCCTTCTTCACGCCTTTGTGGATGCCATCGACAACTGCTCGTGCATTTCTTAATACTCAAACATCACTGTTTCCTGTGACCATGACTTGGCAAACTCGGTTCTTGCCACCTATTGTGTATGAGACTGTATTCCACATGTAATTGGTGAACATATTTGTAGTTCCATATATCCATAATGATTTTATTCTTAGTCGAGACTTTGGCATTAAATCCCTATTTTTCCAATTTTAAAACCATTACAAATAATAATTTTGCTGGAGTGGATCTGGAGATAACATCTGGCCTTATCTGGGGATGACATGCTCCCTGCGAGCTGCCAAGAACTTGCAGATCTGTGCCTTATCCATTGGGCTTATACAGTCAACTTTTTAACCATCCTCTGAAAACTTCTGAAATTTGTCACCACTCATTCAAACCAAAATAATTGATAAGCCTGCTAAAAATCTAATCAGTGTGAAAACCGCAAAAAGTAAATGCTCATGAATGAGCTTATTTATCCACACATCTACCCTAATCTCGCAGACATCACACGGATCATGTGTAATTCCATTTCCAATGAAACCAATTTAAAAACTGAATTAGCAATTCAAATCGTGAAACATGCTTTTGTAAAATAAAGATTGAAGAACTGATACACAATTCATCATGAATCTGAAATCCATATTTGCAGTTGAACAAAAGTGAATGGCTGGAGTTGATAAAAACTTCGAGATAAGCAGTTAATGGATCATAAAAATAATTAAAAATCATGTTCTGATCAAATATCCCTATTTCTTCTTGAAGATAAGCAAGCTGCCTCTGGATAAACTCTGATTTCACTATCTCCATAAAACCATCTTCTTCACAATCATTTGAAAACCACTTTATACTTTCTAAGATATGTAGATTTAATTCTTCATTCAAAGCCACGCACATATCTTCAAAAATGCTTGGAACAACAGCAGTAATACTAAGATCTTGAGAAATCTTTTCTGTCTCATATTCTAACTCAAATGCTTTTAAAATCTCCTTCAAAAAATCAATTTGATCTTGTTCACTATAAATATTATCAGAATCTAAACAAGAAGACAAATCTTTGTCCCATTCATCAACAGAATACATACTCATCCATTCTCGAAAACCTTGAAGAATAACATGACCTGCCTCAACCCCTGTAGTCTTGGTACAGGAAGTAACTCGCTCAGCAACTGAATCTTCCATTTTGAAACTAGTGGAGTCACCAGGTGAATATCGCAGCCACTATGTCACTAACCTTTGTTCACCATCAAAGTTTGGATATATTCGTTGTTGTACAGCCCAAGGAAGGATGCCTTCACTCCTCCGTCCCCGGCAACGGCGCCAAAAGATGTTATCCCTAAAGTTGAACCTAGACTACGGAGGTTCAAGCTTAAGGAAATCTTGAATGGTAGGAATGGGCCATGTACACAATAATTCTTAGATATTTCTGGTGGTAAATGAAGGTATGAGAGAGATCAAGCAACTCAATAATCAAGTAGCAGGGAGTACATGGGTTTCAGTACTTAAACATGGACAGAAAATGATTGTGATCATAAACATACAAATGTAAGAGCTTCGAATTTCATTTCATAATTGGGGCATAGTTGTATACTAGTCAAGAGAATCGCAACATGAAATTGAGACCATGAATTGACAAAATAATGACAGTATATACTTCATAGATTAAAATAAAACAGGCTCAAAGATTATAGTTTACTTAAAAAACAGTCATTTCTGATAAATATAAGATAATACAAGTATAACCCTGCCTTAGCCCTCTCGGTTGGAATTCTGCCCCTCTCTTCCTTACAAAATGATGAAATAAATAAAGATTACAACCTCTGCGGTGTTTCAATCTCTTAGCCAATACTTGACAACAAATTTTGATTTGTTGCAAAGAATCTGTTAATGTTGAAGTTGAAAATTTGATTGTTGACACTTGTTGGACTATAAATTGCTGGAAGCTTTGCCACTTGTAATTGACTCCTTGAAAAGACTGATAAAATCCCTCAAATCTGAATATGATAAATATTTGTTAATCTTCTTTGATCCCATAGACTTAATTAAAACTTTCGATGAGGACAGGTGGTTAGATATTTAGATGCTGGACATTCTGTGGCACTACACACCTGGGCGGTTAACCTGGAATATAGTTTATCGATCCTTATCCTGAAATGTTCTTTCCAGAATTCAACTGCTTGATGCCACATGCTCTGCCAACTGTATAATATAGGGATAAGCAAATTTGATGTCCCTTAATTGACAAGCATTCAAACTCTGCGTGACACTTAGCTAATGGGTGGCTTAATCTCCACCAATGGATTTTTAACCTGTGAGTGAGGATCTCATATTTAAATTGTTATTTCTCCAATTAACATTGAAGGCACGCTGTACAAGACTTTTGACTCTTCATAGCACACTTGTCACTTAGATGTGTAATGCTACTTGTTGGACTTGGGATTTAGAAATTGGGATCAAATGATTATAAAAGCCTTTTAATTGCTCAAGATGATAATATTCTCTGCTTGATACTTGAGCTCATTTTGACGCCAATGCAATCTCATTTGATATTTTTTATACATGCGATCAGTCCAATATTGTCAGATAATTCCCCTGCATCTGAGGGGTTCTAATTCGCCTTCACTTTTGAGTGTTATCTCAACGCCTGGGGGCTTTCAGGGTTCTTCAACTCTGCTAGTACCTTTTTACTTGGTGAACCTGCGGCTGCCTTTGCTCCACCATTTGCACCCTCAACAATCAATACAACTTTATTAATTGTGAAGGACCGTGTGTGAGAAATTACTTGAAAGAAAATAAAAATCACAGGTCGCAATTACAAAGACAATTACTAGAATGTTGAAAACAATGTCGAGACCATCATAAGCTCATTTGGGCCATCCTTTTGGAAATTTGAACAACTAGAGAGATGACTACTCAAATTGCGAGGATCATAAGAGTCGTGTCCTTCTTCACACCTTTGTGGATGCCATCGACAGCTGCTGGTGCATTTCTTAATAGTCAAACATCACTGTTTCTGTGACCATGACTTGGCAAACTCGGTTCTTGCCACCTATTGTCTATGAGACTTTATTCCACATGTAATTGGTGAACATATTTGTAGTTCCATATATCCATAATGATTTTATTCTTAGTGGAGACTTTGGTATTAAATCCTTATTTTTCCAATTTTAAAATCATTACAAATAATAATATTGCTAAAGTGGATCGGGAGATAAGAATCAATGTATCCCTAATGTCCATCATAACATGTGGATGATGTAGAGTGGTATTCATGAAGATTGAAGATATCCTTCATGTCTATCATAACATGTAAATAAACTAGGTTTGAACATGAGTGGAAAGCATCACAACCAATGTTCCCAACCACCTAATCTAAGCTCTATTAACACATAGCATCCATATTATTGAATCCCTCTATATTTTTCCACAACTTGAATAAATCATATTTGAGAAGATTCAAGATATCCCTAATGCCCATCATAACATATAGATAAACTAGATTTAAACATGAGTGAAAAGTATCACAATCAATGTTCCCAACCACCTAATCTAAATTCTATTAACACATAGTATCCGTATTATTGAATCCCTCCATATTTTATCACAACTTTCGCCATCAGTGAGATTTCAGGGTATCTCTATTGGAGTATCTATAAAGCCAAGAGATCGAGGGCACGTGCAACAGCCGTCCAATTTGACAGGAAAAAGATTTTACCGTCCTAGAGAGGGCACGTGTAACAGCCGTCCAATCTGACAGGAAAAGGATTTTACCGTCCTAGAGAGGGCACGTGCAACAGCCGTCCAATCTGACAGGAAAAGGGTTTTACTATCGTAGCAACGGCACATAAATAATGGCGATCTAAGAAAGTGAAGGTTTTAATGGTGCTAAAATTTTTATAGAATTTAGATTATGGCGAAATTTTGATTATACCTAAAATTTTATCAAAATTCAAGTAAGTTATATTTTATTAACAAATTAACTTACAAATCTTACACTGATGGAAGAAAATTACATCAATATTATAAAGGATTTAATATTGGATCCAGCTGGGATGAACAATTGTAGTAAAATTCTGACCATCCGCTCAGAAATCCGTCAAGCTTCACCATAAAGCCGATCGCGATGTTGTGATAGCATAAATAGTGTGATCGGATTGACATCACGACGGGTAAATTGTTGTAATTAATTTCGTAGGTATATGGACTGGAGTTAGCGGTTGTGATAGTAATGGGCATTAAGATGGACTAGTATTGAAGTTAATGGAGTTAATATTTATTAACACACAGTTAGGGTTATCACGTCACAAATTAAGTGCATTCATTGTCTTTTACTCAACTACCCTACCATAAAATAAATAAATATTAATAATGTGATATATCTAACAGCATGTAAGTTAGATATATCAGTAATTTGTGTACGGCCTGAAGCTCAGATGAGTTTCTATCTCAGGAGTTGTTAGTTAGAGGGGTCACGTAATTTAAATCAAACCACTGTATTGATTTAAATATAGTGCCAGTGGTATCTTTTCAGATAGACAAGAAAAAATTGGGATTCGGGAAAGCTTTGGGGATCTTCCATCAAGTTACTATTAGCAATGATAACGCAGTTGGAAAATATCAAGAAGTACGCAGGTGGGAGAATCCTGTCATATTTTTCCACGGCTTTCTTGAACTTCACAATCAGGATTAGCAATGTTTGTGGCGGTCGATCGCATCGATAATAGATCCAGATAACAAGCTCAAGAAAGCCGTTGAAAAATATAGAGGGATTCAATAATATTGCTTCTAAGATCGGACTTTGTACTTTGTAGTTATAATCTAGCCAGATCCATAATAGAACAGTAATACAGGCACACGGTCGATGAGACAATGGCTTCGCTGACTGGTTAGTAATCTTCAGCTTTAAATAATCCTCCCTCCAGTGTTTGTATTTTTCTATGTAATAAAACTTGGACATTTGGATGTTCTTGTTGTGTATCTATTTTAACGCATGCTCTATTTATGAAGAATCTACGGGGATTGATAAAATCAGGTGCAAACTTGTGGTCAGTTCAGAAAATATTAGGTGCAAACTTGCTGTCAGTTGGAAAATACAGGTTGACATATATGTCTCCTAGGATGTTTTGGGATTACAGAATTTGCTATTTTACGATCCCTCCATCCAAGGTTATATCATTTGGTTTGGGTTCACTTGGTTTGAGTTGCATAAAATGATAATCTTAACTAATTTTGAATTCAAAAATATTAATCAATTTATGATACACTAGCATAGATTCATTTTAAAAAGAAATTTACCAAGTTTCAGAGGAATCAAATTTCTTCCTGTACAAACTCTTTTTTAGAATGTAAATGTTGAGGAATTTTTTTAATTTATAGTTATATATATATGTTGTGTCACCTCCACTATGAGCATGGAAGGAGTTACACATCCTCTACAAAGAATTTTCATTTTCTGATTAATATTTATTAACAGAAATGCACCTTATATTTAGATTTATCAATTATGAGAAGATCCAATTTCTTGAAGTGTTATCTGACAAATACAATTTTTGTAAAATTGTTTTATACCTCCTAAAGTTATCTCTCTATTTACTTGATTGAACAAAATTCAAAATATATCTAAGCTCACAATCTTTTGATTTACTTTTAATTTTTTATTTATAAATTTTTTAACAGTTAATTCCTGGCTTGAACTTTCTAATCTTGCTTAGCTTTCTTGAGATGTGGTGACAGAGGGATCTCTTTTTAGATTTTCTTATTAAATCTAGTAAGACTTTTTATGGAAACATACTGAAAACTATTAAATCCAATAAGACTTTTTTTTTTCCACAGAAAAAAACTACTATTGATATTCATCTAGAATCAAATAGTACAAAGAGAGTTCATGATTCATAACAGAATCTGATACTGATCATCAAAAATGCTGTAAAACAGTAGCATAGAAGCATCTGAGACAGATCAACAGTACCTTCTTCCCAGATAATATGACCTTCAATGCCAGAAAGAGCAAGTTTCCATTGTTAAAATAAATCTATCTACAATGTTAGGAATTAGAGAAGTTGTAAAATTTTATAGTCAAAATAGAGATTTTTATTATCCGATTCCAAGAAGCGTTTGGTACACAAATAAACTGCTCCCTCATGTAGAAAGTCAAGTTCATGTACTGATAATTTTGCTTAGATCAGTTCATTCTTTTGCCAATCCGTGAGATTATTCCATCAACATGAGATCTATTTAACGAATCCCCATCAAGATTAGAATCTCGACATCCTACGTTTTTATAAAGCATTCTCATAACCAATTTAAAATCACTATTTTTATATTTCATTGCTTTATAACAAACTTAGTTTTGCATATATTCATTTACTGGAATTCCCCCTACTAGTTTGAATCTATTCCTTCTTAAATATCATGCCTCTAACTCTCAGTTGTTGTAGGTTTTCTTGAGGCTGTGTTGTAGGTTTTCTCTGAGGCTGCGTCACAGATTAAGATGTTGTTTAAATGTGTGAAGACGCTCTTTGATTGAAGCAACGTGGAAGTGACGCATTCTACAGCCTAGTTAAGGCCTTCTACTAAAGAGAGGTATAACTGCTTCAGTCATCGAGATGTTGGTGGAGTTTTTGGTTTGTATGGTTGACTAAAAACAATAAACCTAACCAGTAGCCGTCAAGATTGGTTGGTGGAGTTGTGGTTTGTATGGTTAACTAAGAAGACAATGGCCCTATCGAATCACTCTCAAGACTATTGACACATTGTAGCTGATGTAAGATTTGAAGTCTTGACACATTGTAGCTGATGTAAGCTTTCAATGATGTAGGTTTAGATGAAATTGAAGTCTTATTAGCTGATGTAAGCTTTCAATGATGTAGGTTTAGATGAAATTGAAGTATTATTGATATGGCTGCCAGATGTTGTGAAGAGAACATATAAAATATTCGTACATCAAAGATTGATGAGAGATGTATTTGGTTGTAAATCCTTTTCGAATGTTTTATTTATTTCAGTAAATATTACCTTAATTCAATGTTTTGGTTGAGAATTATTGTTTTACTAACATGTTCAATGTGACTATGAGTGTGGTTGTTATTATTATTTTGTTCATCTAAGAGTAAATTTTGTATTTCTTGTTTTGTTTTGTTAATCTAAATTTATGAGAGTGGATTTTGTGTTTTTATTTGTAAGTTCGTATTTTAAAAAAAGGTGAAGTGTTTTACTTTACGATGATGCTTCATGCTTCCATCTGTGATATATAAATAAAACTTTTGTATATCAAAGAAACATAAGGGTATATGCATAAAGTTGGTACCCAAAAAGGCTTCAAGAGAAATGCATGAGAGGAAAAAACAAAGCAACAACATGCGCATTCAAATTCATGCACGCATCCTTGCTTCAGCAATGCCAAACGTCCACGTGGTTGAGCCCACATGGACAAAAGGTGCGCGCACGCGTCATTAATGCGTACGCACAAAATGGCGACGTATGCGTCAATGATGCGTGTGTGCCCCTGTTTTTTTTATAATAAAAAAAAAGAGCTCACGGGTTTGTCATTTTCAACAAACTCGCGAGCACACAGAGGCACCTTGTGAGCGCGTCGTGGAGCACACAAAGCCCCCTCAACACCAACAAATCGCCCCTACACCACCTTGCCAACAATTTCTCTAAGTAGGTACTCAACAAAGCACGAATTTGTTGTTATTTTTTTTTTCTCAATTCAATTTTAATTTTTAAACAAATTTACAATCTATTAAAAAACCAAGAAAATTTTATTGCAGGCCATCTACACCTAACAAGATGACAAACACACCTGAACCATCAGATGAAACCAATGAAACCCGACCTTCAGAAAACAACATTGGAATGGACAATGAACCAAATGAAAACCCCGAAGACCAATTACACCAATATTTAAATAAATTGAGGGTATTGAGCGATAAATTGAAGAGCACTAAGGAACGCTCTCGGGTTTCTTTGGCTTCATCATTGCAAAACATTATCGAATCCATCAACATTGCACACAACAAGATCACAAATCTGAGCCAATACATGGCTCGAATGAGGAAACACTACTCCGTTAATATGTCCAAAGAACATATAAAGGACCTCAACATCACCAAAGCCCAGTTGTATAGCAAATTCATAGTTCCCTCGATAGGACAGCCTCCAGATGTGAGGAGGAAACAGGTTTGCATGGACTGGTGTATTTACCAGCCATGGAGAGATAACTGGAGAAAGAGATGGTTCATGGTGTTTGACAGGTCCCCGTGCAACAATTTGGAGGTCCCACAGTATTTCCTTCAAAAATTGTGGGTTGAGTTTGAGCTAAGCTACCATGTCAACTATTTTGACATCACTAAGTTTCAGGGTGTCGGTCTTGGATCTGCCCAAGATCGACCTTAGGCCCACCACAACCCACTTAGAGGACCTCCTGCACCCAGGAGAGAGCCAAACCCCCCTCCTCAGCCACACGGGTTTGGTAGCAGTGTAACATCCCGAAATTTCACAAAAATTTAAAATTTTTCTTTGCGACATTTAATGTTATACTAGCTGTGCGAAAATATATAAAGTGCTAGTTTATTCATTTAGATATGTGCTGGAATAAAAGTTATCATGATCATGTATGTATTTTTGTTTTACGATGCGTAAGAAATATGATTATGTCTACTTTATGATGCTGTTGGATATTTCTTACCTCAGTTGGGAAACCTAGTTTACTTATGAGTTGATAATGATGATTATATAATTGCTTTCTATTGTTTAAACTATGTTAACTGTTTGTTCTTCTCTTTGATGGTGAAGGGGTCCTATGGATACCCCAAAGCTTACTTAGCATTTATGCTAAATCATTTGAACCTTCCTTTTCATAGATTACACGTAAGAGAACTAATGTTTTCGAAGTGAAATCATAAGAGTTTCTAAATTTGCTTCAGTTAGTCTTCGATATTTTTAGAGTTAACCTTGGAGTATTTTTCGGTGAGATCTTCCAATTTTGATCTTCATTCATTACTTTAAGCTGTTTGTAAACTAGAGTGTTTGTATAATAATGAAAGTGTTGGAATGTTAACTTTGATGTGTTAGGAGGTTACAATCCTACCTTAGTAATATCAACATGTAACAAGGAGCTATGAATTTGATTCTATTCTAACTCTAATGCTAGTATTAACATCCTATAAATTTTCTTACATTCCTATAAATCATAAACATAATCTAAACAATAATATGCAAAATAGCTTGACTAAGTCTAAGTCATGACTTCATGCGCTTACTTATATGATAGACTTATATGATAGATTTATGATGTTTAGAGTATTGATATAATTTCTATATCTTAGTGATGAGATAGCCTTTAGCCTTTATACAAGGCTTTGTGACAATACATATATTGTAGCTTGGGTATAATTGTGAAACATAACTATGCACCAAAACCATGCATTTCTATGATATGTAAACTAAATGCAATGCCATACTATTCATATAATATGTGAACTATATGCAATACCATGCATTTCTTATTCAGTGTAAACTATTTGCGATGATAAGATGATAGTCTATATGTGTCATGTCCCCTCCCATCATACCAGTGCGATGGAGAGGATCGTGATGCTAAAACCGGGCATCTAGCCCCATGAGCTTACTAAATAAGCATTCACATAATATAAAAGACCATATGGACATGTATAATTATAAGAAAACACAGCGGAAGTAATTTCAACAACACATCCATCATACATTCACGATATTCATCAAATAAATAAATGCAAAGTTAACACAAAAGAGTACTTATCTTATAACAAAGCAGTCCCAAGCAACCAGCTATGCATCTGCAACGTTCCACCCAACCATAGGCCAGTTGTGCTTATCAACCTCTTGATACAACTGCCACCCTCGAGCTGGGCATGATTTCTACAAGGAACCAGGGAACAACAGACTCACACATAGCCAAGCAAACACCAAGACGAGCCAAGCCAAACTACAATTGGGTTTATAAGGCTGCTAGGAAATGGAAAGGAAGAATTGCTAAGCTAGTGAGCTCAAACACAAAGCCAGGGATACCTCTACAAGATCTATCTAACTTGGCCCCCATAATACCTACACACCCAACACAAGGAAGAATTCTCTTCACTGCTACACAGTCCCTCAAGCCATACCTTCCTCTCTAGTGCTCTTAGGGTGTTCATAGAAAGTAGCCAAAGCCCTCTTGATCTTCTTGAGAGCTTACTCCCTTCACTAGGTTTATCAAGCCAATTCTATCCACTACCACTCCAAGTTTCTTGCTCACAGATTCAAACCAAAACAAGGATGCACATAACAGCTGAACCACAATTATTAGGCATGATAAAAATGTTTTTACAGTGAGATGCCCAAATATGGGGTTTCTACCAGTCCAGAAAAAACGTGTGAAGACCCAAAAACGAAATGGCAATTGGGGATTCAACCCTAGAGAACAAAAACCATTTTCAGAAAAACGCCCATGGGTATTTTGGGGCAAAAACGACCTCTGTAAACCCCCAAAACGTGACTCCCTTTCTCCCAGCTACTGTGCAACACAAAAACGAGCTCCCAACTATGGAAAATGCAGGAAATTGGTGAAAAATGTGATGAAGGAAAGACCGGTAGTTCAGACTGCGTGAGAGAGGAAAAACTATGGGTTCAGAATGGCTTTTGGGCACCATTTCGTGGGTTTTTTCTTGCCCAAGGAGACAAAATATGATTTCCCAGGTTGATGGCTTGCCCATACATGAAATTGGCTACCATACCTCTTCATTCCCAAGGCATTAACTGCCTCAAACCAATTTCTGGAAGAATTAAATGATTGGGTCCATAACCCAAAATGGGTAGTTGGTGGTTTATGGGTTTTCTCATTGACACATGGATTAACACCATTGGCTCAAGGGTTTGAATAATTTTCCTCCCTATTCCTTGTAGAATCATGCCCCCATCTCTTTGTTGCATTGCATAGCTAGTTGTGGGTTTTTCATTAAAATTCGTATTTACATGATGTCTTAATTTACATTGTGCCTATCTAGCACAAGAACCATAGGCATCTATTTTTTAATTGCCGATACATAAAATGCTAAATCAATGGTGGGGCCTTTCCCTTGAGCTCCTCACCATGATTAAATATCAATATTTACCTCATTTACGATTTAATGCGAAGGGAGTCAAAATGGGGACATGACATTCCCCTCCCCTTACATTAGCACTGTCCTCAGTGCTCATCAAAACTGAACAAAAATGGGTATGTCATCCTCATGGTATCCTCCAGCTCCCATGTAGCCTCACCGGGACTGTAGTGCTTCCATTGCACCTTTATCTGTCTGATGGCTTGGTTCTGGAGCAATGTTACCTTCTTGTCTACGATGCACAATGGATCGGTTTGGAACTCTCCCTCAGGTTCCACCTAGATCACATCCCAATTAATCACATGGTTAGGATCATGTACATATTTCTTAGGTAAAGAGACATGAAAAACATTATGAGCTTTAATGCTAGCAGGCAATGCAAGTATATATGCAACTGGCCCTATTCTTTCAAGCACTTCAAATGGCCCACAATATCTAGAGGATAGCTTGGCACAACTCCCAAGCTTCAAGGAACCCTTCCTTGGCCTCACTCTAAGATACACATGATCCCCAACACTAAATTCCCTATGGATCCTATGCTTATTTGCATAGCTTTTGTGTCTATCCTGGGTTACTTTTAAATTTTGCCGAATCTTGGCAACCTCTTGTTCTATTTCTTTAAGCAATTCTGGCCCAAGTACAATTCTGTTCACTGGATTGTCCCAAATCACTAGTGTCCTACACCTTCTGTCATACAAAGCCTCATATGAGCTCATTCCCAATGATTCTTGCTGCCCATTATTATATGCAAACTCTACCAGGTGTAGATAATCCTCCCACTTGGATGGTTTGTCCATTACATACATGCGAAGCATGTCTTCAAGCACCTGATTTACTCTTTCTAGTTGCCTATCTGTTTGAGGATGGTACACGGTGCTAAAGTTCAATTGTGTACCCAAATCTGCAAAGAGACTTTTCCAAAAATTGGAAGTGAACTTGCTATCGTGTTAGAAATTATAGCCTTAGGCAACCCGTGTAATCTAAAAATTTCCTTCATGAAAATATTTGCAATGGCATCGGCTTTGTGTGTGGACTTAACCGGTATGAAATGTGTTGCCTTTGTTAACTTGTCCACCACAACCATGATGGAATCATGTTGTCTCACAGTCATTGGCAATCCTGTAATAAAATCCATGGAAATTATTTCCCATTTCCATTCTGGAATTGGCACTGGGTGCAATAAACCTGCGGGGTGTTGGTGTTCAACCTTCACCTGCTGATATTTCATGCACTTAGAAATGTATTCAGCGACATCCTTCTTCATCCCTGGCCAGAAATAATATTTTCTTGCTGTAGCAATTGTTTTCTGATATCCTGGGTGACCAGATTATGGAGCTTTATGGATTTCATTCATAACAATCCTCCTCAAATCTGCCACATTGGGAATATAGACTCTATTTTTATAGGTAAGAAGTCCGTCTTCCTCCAAATGATAACCCTCATACTTCTTGCCAAGGTATTGCTGCTGCAATTTGTCCTTTATCTATATGTACACTTCATCCTCAACAATATGGTTAACAATCTACTGCTTCAAATCTGGTTGGCAAGTACTAAGTGCTTCCACATGCATTTCATGTACCTTTCTGTTGATTGCATCAGCCACCTTGTTTTCTTTCCCTTTTATGTGTTTGATTTCAAAATCAAATTCACACAAAAATTTCAACCATCTAGCTTGCCTAGCATTTAAAGTTGGCTGATCAAACAAGTATTTCAGACCACAATGGTCTGTCCTTAACTCAATTTTTCTTCCCATTAAGTAATGCCTCCACATCTTTAAAGCATGTACTATGGCTGCAAGTTCTATATCATGAGTAGCATAGTTATTCTCATGTTCCTTCAACTTTCTTGACTCATAGCATATCACGTGGTCGTCTTGCATATGAACTCCTCCAAGTCCTTGATTGCATGCATCGGTACACACCACAAAGTCTTTTTCTGGGTCTGCAATTTTCAAAATTGGTGCACTTGTAAGAAGACTCTTCAACCGTTGAAAAATTTTCTCACATCTTGGTGACCATTCAAACTTTATCCCCTTCTTTTGCAAAGAAGTGATCGGGTTTGCAACCTTGGAGAATCCTTCGATAAACCTCCTATAGTAACCAGCAAGGCCCATAAAAGATCTCACATTAGTCACATTCCTTGGAGTTGGCCAATTTATAATGGTTTCAATCTTCTCAAGGTCTACAGATATCCCTTCATCGGAGATGATGTGACCCAAATAATGAATTCTATCTTTATAAAAGTCACATTTGCTCAACTTTGCATACAGCTTATGCTCCTTTAGTAATTGTATTGTCATTCTCAAATGTTCTTCATGCTCTTCTTCATTCTTAGAATAGATGAGAATGTTATCTAGGAATACAAGAACAAACTTGTCCAAATACTTGCTAAAAACATTATTCATGAGACACATGAATGTAGCTGGTGCATTTGTGAGACCAAATGGTACCACTACAAGCTCATAGTGTCCATACCTTGTTCTAAAGGCTGTCTTATGAATATCTTCTTCTTTGATTCTTACCTAATGGTAACCAAACCTCAAGTCAATCTTTGAAAATACCTTTGCTCCTCTCATTTGGTAAAAAAGGTTATCAATTCAGGGCAATGGGTATTTGTTCTTCATAGTGACTTTGTTCAACTGCCTGTAGTCAATACATAACCTGAGTGTTCCATCTTTCTTTTTCACAAATAGAATAGGTGCTCCCCACGGGGACACACTTGGCCTAATATATTTCTTTTCCATCAAGTCTTGTAATTGCATTTTCAATTCTAACAATTCCGGTGTACTCATCCTGTAGGGTGTCTTAGACACTGGTGCTACTCCTAGCACAAGTTCAATTGTAAATTCAATGTTTCTCTTTGGAGGAAGTCTTGGAATTTTATCAGGAAAAACATCCCTGAATTCTTGCAATACATGATAGTTCTCCAATTTAAGAGTTTCATTCTCTGTTGCCTCTAAAATGTGGGTTGCATACAATTGACATCCCTTCCTATATAACTTCTTCAGTTGCATGGCTGAAACCTATCTAACAGAAGTCACATTTGGAATCCCTTTTACAACCCTTAGGTTTCCTTCTTCATCCATGCATTCAAATGTCTTATTATAGCAGTCAAGTTTAACCCTGTGTGCTTCTAACCAATCCATTCCAATGAGAATATCATAGAAACTCAGTGGTAAAATATTCATATTTGCATAAGTGAATAGCCTATCCATCTCTAATGGACATTTCTCTACTATTTCACTAACTTTTCTCTTGGTTCTAGTGGCTAGTCGAACTAACCATGATTTACTATGCTTTAATTTCTTAAAAGCATAGATCTCAACAATTCTAGGAGTGACATAACTGTGAGTAGATCCAGGATCAATCAAAATAGAAACAAATTGCTTAGAAATCTTACCTTTAACTTCAACCACAGTTGACTGATGATCTTCCTGGCGGTCTTTTAGAGCTGCATAGATTTTAGGGATTGTCATTGTCACTTGACCCACAGTTTCAGGTCCTTGGATGTTGTGAACTTGATTTGGATTCTCATTCCGATGTGGACAATTCCTAAGCATGTGGTCTCCTCCACAACCCCAACATTGAAGTGGTTCTCTTGACTCGTTTGGATCTCTTGGCTTGTCTCCCATCATCCTAGTTGGCTTAGTCACAACCTGTGATGGTTGTCCTTGCTGATTCCGAAATTGAGGAGGCTTGAACCCCTTCTTCCTTTGATCAAACTTCTCATTTTTTCTATCCTTCCATGCCTTATGGAATTCTAGTTTGCTTCTGTTTTGATCAAAGCAATACTTGGCCTTTCTTATGGCCTCCTTTAGAGTTCGAGGTTCATCGAACTCAATTCTATCTTTAAATGATTGGGGCAGTCCACTTAGGAAACTTTGAATTTTCACCTTATCATCTCGAATGTACCTGACATATCTTAGTAGCTCCAAGAATTTGTTTACATATTCTTCCATGCTCAATTGTCCCAATCTTAGCTCATGGAATTCTTTGATCTTATCATCATAGTACCTATCAGAGAGGTACTTCTGCTTGAAGTATTTCTTGAACTGCTTCCACACAATCTTCCTTTCATTGATCTTCTTCACTTTTCTGATGTGTTCCCACCATATAGATGCTCTTCCATTCATGTTGAAGATGGCTACCCTTGCCTTCATATTTCCTGAGTAGTCTTGAACTTGGAAATACTTTCTCATCCCAAGAAGCCAAGCTTCAACTTCTTAACCAGACTTTACCTCTCCATCAAATGTAGGAGGTTTTGCCTTCTTAAATTCTCCATGCGAACTGTTCTTGTACTGCTTCTTCCTCTTACTCCTGCGAGATGAAGAGCTTGAACCCTCAATGGATTCTTTAGAGTCATATGATTCATTAGAGGATATTTCTGGAGTATATGTTCTGTCTGTAGAAAATCTTCTTGGGCTACTGGCCCTCTTATGGGAATTCCTTCTAGAACTACTCCCACCCCTTTCTGGATTTGATGTCTGATGCCCAGAGTTTATTTTCCTTTGGATGTCTGCCAAACTCTGCAGCATGGCTGCATTCAACTGATTTTGTTCTTCTTGAGCTTTAATCATCCTTTCATTATCTTCTTTACAGCTTTGCAACTCCACCCTTAGGCTTCTCATGGTGGTTGCAACACCTGGAGGAGTCTCTTGATCTCTCCTCCCATTAGATTATGTTTCAGCATTTTCAACATGTATGTTCTCCCCCATGGCATCTGTCTCAGGCTCATAGGGATCCTGTGTATCATCCATGATGTTGATTTTCTTGGCCCAACCAAGATCCAAAACTTTGCAACTGTACTATCTAGAGTGTTGCCCTGATGTAACTGTGATTCTGCAAAATGTGTTCATCCACACAATTGTTAGCTGCAATATATTCTCATAAATTCATAAATTACTTTCATGCACGTGGGAAAATATTATATTGACAATTTGTCAAATCATAGAATTTTCTCACAATCAACGACATATGAGGGGGACGACAGGGGTCAAGGGGGATTTCCTCCATGTGGCTTCCCTGCGCCATTGCAGGGCGGGTCGAGGGTAGTGCCCTCGTTTTTATTTATTTATTTTGTAAATATTTCCATTTCACGCAATCTGGCGCATAAGTTCCATGGCAATTTTTTCATTTTCGGAACCTGAAAATCTCCCTGAAAAATGGTTGAAATTCCTTGTTTCGGAGCAACTTTTGGAGCTCTTCCGCAATTTCGGAAGAGAATTGGAAATTCCTTCCGCAGTTTCAGAAGACATTCCAAAATTCTTTCTGCATTTTCGGAAGACGTTCCGAAATTCTTTCCTCAATTTCGGAAGACATTCCGAAATTCTTTCCACAGTTTTCGGAAGACATTCCAAAATTCTTTCTGCAGTTTCGGAAGACATTCCAGAATTCTTTCCGCAGTTTCGGAAGACATTCCGAAATTCTTTCCGCAGTTTCGGAAGACATTCTGAAATTCTTTCCGTGGTTTCGGAAGACATTCCGGAATTCTTTCCATAGTTTCGGAAGACATTCCGGAATTCATTCCGCAGTTTCGGAAGACATTCTGGAATTCTTTCCACAGTTTCGAAAGACATTCTGAAATTCTTTCCGCAGTTTCGGAAGACATTCCATAATTCTTTCCGCAGTTTCGGAAGACATTCTGGAATTCTTTCCGCAGTTTCGGAAGACATTCCGGAATTCTTTCCGCAGTTTTGAAAGACACTCCAGAATTCTTTCCACAATTTCGAGGCAATTTGCCGAGTCCTTCCGCAATTTCGGGCCAACTTGTCGAACTCTTCCCGAAACAGACTTAATCAAAAATTTTCCAAAAACTCTTAAAACAATTTTGGATTCTTCTTTCCTTCTTCTTGTGATGACTACTGCTTAGTAGGAGGTAACCTTAACTCTGTAAACTATCCAACTTAGCCAGTTTAGGCCCGATGCTGAGACCTATGGTGATCAGGAATGGACTTTCCCATGTGACTGTAATTGGATTTGGCCCATAGAGGTCGAATGCTGCAACAAGCAGCTCTGATACCATTCTGTCACGTCCCCTCCCATCATATCAATGCGATGGAGAGGATCGTGATGCTAAAACCGGGCATCTAGCCCCATGAACTTACTAAATAAGCATTCACATAATATAAAAGACCATATGGACATGTATAATTATAAGAAAACACAGCGGAAGTAATTTCAACAATACATCCATCATACATTCACAATATTCATCAAATAAATAAATGCAAAGTTAACACAAGAGAGTACTTATCTTATAACAAAGTAGTACCAAGCAACTAGCTATGCATCTGCAACGTTCCACCCAACCATAGGCCAGTTGTGCTTATCAACCTCTTGATACAACTGCCACCCCCCGAGCTGGGCACGATTTCTACAAGGAACCAAGGAACAACAGACTCATACATAGCCAAGCATACACCAAGATGAGCCAAGCCAAACTACAATTGGGTTTATCAGGCTGCTAGGAAATGGAAATGAAGAATTGCTAAGCTAGTGAGCTCAAGCATAGAGCCAGGGATACCTCTACAAGATATATCTAACTTGGCCCCCACAATACCTACACAACCAACACAAGGAAGAATTCTCTTCACTGCTACACAGTCCCTCAAGCCATACCTTCCTCTCTAGTGCTCTTAGGGTGTGCATAGAAAGTAGCCAAAGCCCTCTTGATCTTCTTGAGAGCTTACTCCCTTCACTAGGTTTATCAAGCCAATTTTGTCCACTACCACTCCAAGTTTCTTTCTCACAGATTCAAACCAAAACAAGGATGCACATAACAGCTGAACCACAATTATTGGGCATGATAAAAACGTTTTTACAGTGAGATGCCCAAAGATGGGTTTTCTACCAGTCTAGAAAAATGTGGGAAGACCCAAAAACGAAATGGCAATTGGGGATTCAACCCTGGAGAGCAAAAACCGTTTTCAGAAAAACACCCATGGGTATTTTGGGGCAAAAACGACCTCTATAAACCCCCAAAATGTGACTCCCTTTCTCCCAGCTACTGTGCAACACAAAAACGAGCTCCTAGCTATGGAAAATGCAGGAAATTGGTGAAAAACGTGATGAAGGAAAGACCAGTAGTTCAGACTGCGTGAGAGAGGAAAAACTATGGGTTCAGAATGGCTTTTGGGCACCATTTCGTGGGTGTTTTCTTGTCCAAGGAGACAAAATATGATTTCCCAGGTTGATGAATTGCCCATACACGAAATTGGCTTCCATACCTCTTCATTCCCAAGGTATTAACTGCCTCAACCAATTTCTGGAAGAATTAAATGATTGGGTCCATAACCCAAAATGGGTAGTTGGTGGTTTATGAGTTTTCTCATTGACACATGGATTAACACCATTGGCTCAAGGGTTTGAATAATTTCCCTCCCTATTCCCTGTAGAATCATGCCCCTATCTCTTTGTTGCATTGCATAGCGAGTTGTGGGTTTTTCATTAAAATTCGTATTTACATGATGTCTTAATTTACATTGTGCCTATCTAGCACAAGAACCATAGGCATCTATTTTTTAATTGCCGATACATAAAACACTAAATCAATGGTGGGGCCTTGTCCTTGAGCTCCTCACCATGATTAAATATCAATATTTACATGATTTACGATTTAATGCGAAGGGGGTCAAAATGGGGACGTGACAATATGCACTAAGAACTTGTGATAACTTATAACCTAAGTTTGATGGTTTAAATAATATGGTATGAAAGGATTGTAACTATTAACTTATATTATTATATGTTATGACATGTTGCAGTCATAACCAGCGTGCCCAATTCCAAAACGAGTATGGTAATAATTTCTTAGTGGTTTAAATGCTAGCAGGCACTTGTGTCTAGGCTCAACATTAATTCTCCTATCTACTACTTGGTGGATTCCTTGGTGGCAGCTATCGTGGATAGAAAACATGTGAAAACTTCATACTTGTAATACCACCTCGTCGAGTTGTACAATGTTGGACCTGTCAATAAGCTGAGTTGGTCTCTACGGTGGATGTGGTAATAAATATGGTTTTTAATGCAGTTGGTGTTTCAAAATTTGTTGTGCCTTGTTCGCAAGATCTCTCCTATTGATTTTGTATTACCTCGGGTTTGGGTCTTAAACCCTAATATGTTCCACTACGTCTTCATCAAGGTTGTTCTTTGGCATTCATTTGGTGTTACTGGGCTTGGTGGAGAGGCCGACAGGACTGTGAGGTTGTAGAGTTTGCTAACAGTGTGTGAGGGCGCCTCATGGGTCTCAATAGCAAGACCTATGACTGTATAAATTAGCTCTCAGAGCCGAGGCATGTAATGAGGTTTAAATGCACTGGTTTGATAGCTTGAAGGCTCAGGATTCTCGTTGGTTGCAGGTGTACTCGTCTTCGAACCATCGTGGTTTTTTTGAAGGTAATGTCTTCGTTTCCAGAATGCACTATTGTCTATTACATGTTTTCAAGGTTTTGTAAAGCATCCTTTTAACCCTCGATTGTTTTTATGGCAGGTACTTCACATATGTAGATTATTTTGGTTAAAGATTTCATGGTGATGTGGCTTCGTCAACTAGTAAGCTTCAATGGTTTTCCTTGTTGTCTTTGGCTCGATGACTATTGGTCCTTGCTTTGGTTCTTAGCCGAGACTTCCTTTTTAAATATATGGCTGTGGAAAGTTGACCACTGTTGTGATGTTTGTGAATCGACTGGTAGCGTGGGGAGGATGAAATCCTCAACCCACTTCGGCGTTAAGCCCGAAGTGTTCATTTTCTGCGTAAATACTTTGTAAAAGAATGTAAGACAGTTTGAGAGGGTTTAACCTTCGGCCATTCTGGTTTAAAATAAAAGACTTTGGTTCCTTTATCTTAATGATTGTTTACGTATGATGCCACTGAGAGCGATGCTCCAGAATATGTGATAATGTAACATTTTGTTTATGAACTGATGTGTTTTTAAAGATGGATGAGAGCCATAGGTTTAAACCCTGTGTCGTGTACTCAAAACCCTAAACCTGTAGGTTTCGATGGTAGCTTGATAGTTATGGGAAGTCACACCTGAGGACTGTGTCTTAAACTTGTTTATCTATTTGGTTTTTGATGCAAACTATGGTTCTACTAAGGTTGTCAAACCACTATTTGATAATGATGCTAAAATGTTTCTTCGTTTTGATTTTATGTACTGGAATCGTGACTAAAAATTTACTACTGTTTGAGTGAGGGTATTGAATCTTAGTTGTGTTATTAACACAAAAAGTAGATGTTTTATGCTGCTAAGGGTTTGATCACTGAAATAGTTATGAAACTGTCACGATTCTTAAGGTTACTTAATTCTCTATTTAGGGTTTCAAACGCATGTCTGTTATGTATACATAAGTCTTATATTAACACTACATTGGATAATTTATTTGATTTGATAGATGTTGAAATGTATAATAAAAGTTGAAGTATAGAAGCTAGGGTTGGAACCTTAGGGTTTTAATCTGCAATAAAAGTGTTCTGAATTTATAACTACAGTTTGATAATTAAGTCAAAATAAGAGATATGAATACTGAGGATGAGATAGTGCTATACAGTAATGCTGTTGTATGCAATTGATAAATTCTGTTTTAAAGATATAAATACTTGGTAGCAGTTTTGTGTAATTAGTAAGGTTTATTTTTGCAACTGTTATATTTCATAAATATTGATGAAAGAAATAAAAATGAAATTTCAATACTATACTTGTTTTGAAAAGGATAATAAGAGAATACATAGCACATGTTTTCTATAAGGAAATAAGTGACCTAAATGAGAATCCTAGGTTTTGTACAGAGATGCAATGTTACATCTATTATTATGTAAAAGGAAATATTATAATGCCTGTAGTATGAAATGTTGTTATGTTTTCTGTGTCTAGACATATATAATTTATATTACAAAAAAATAACTGATAAGAAATACTAAGGAATCACAGCAGTGTTAGTCTATCCATTCATTCTACATTCTTCCTATCATTCATCTATCTTAATTATCCTTCTCTGTACTAGAGGACTATACAGAAAACAATATGGGAAAAATACAGTAGAGGTATTTTATCAATTCATATATTTATTCAACAGTTTACAAGATCTTAAATAGCTCAGAAAATCACACTTGTACTTCTGCATAATGTAAACAAACAATTTTAAACTAATGAGATACTAAATCAGTCATTGCAGAAAATAATTTAACTACTTAGGATTGAAAAAAAAAATAGAACCTGTAACTGTAGATAGGGTGGACAAACACCCAAGGAGGCCTGTTTCTCCCAACCTTCTCCAGACGAAGCAGCCAATCTACTTGCCTCCTTTAGACCCCTGAGCCTTTTTACTGAACCACTAGGTAGGTGAACTCTGTGTAGAAGCAAGGCACTCAACTTTGTATAACCAGCAATAAATAGAGACTTTCCCAAAGACCTAAATCTCTGCACTCAGTAGTAAGGACTCTGCACTCAACAGTAAAAACACTGCACTCAATAGTAAACAAGGCAGACTTACACCATGATAAAAAACATAGCATTTCCCCTCATCGAATCTCTTGTGTGCATACAGCAGAACCACAAGGTAAGTTTCCTCGTTAGGAAAAGTGATGAACCTCAGTCCAAAATTCGATGGCTCTTAAAAATATTGCCTAGGTCTTTAGTGATCAGTTTTCAATAAATGAACCTCAAGCTCCAGTCCCATCTTTCAGGTCACTATGACCACAATTCAAGGGAGTTGTACCATACCAACAGCTAGTTACTTGCCTCATGATGCTGCCATTTGTCCATTGCCTTCTACCCCAGATTCCATTCCACCTAGTGGGTCAGTAAAAATTGTTTTAATAGCTCTCCTTGGGTAAGTGTCTCCTATTTCATTTATTTAAATAATAATATTATGCAATTACAGTCATCCTTGGACACTTGTCCAAATATAAAACTTTACAATAAAAGTTAAGATAATGTCTTCTTCAAACATAAAATGTTTTCAGCAAAGGGGTATGTTACAAGCAGCCTAGATGAGATTGATGGCTCAGTTAGGCGTGCCACACATCATTTTCTTAGACATACCACATTTGTGGCTATGTCTTCATAGAGCCGGGAGGACATCGATCAGACAGACACAACTGCACCATCTATGGGTGGTGGCCGGGACATGTCATGTACATGTGGAACTCAAGTGGTGCCTTTTAGCTCTACTGGAACAACGGCACATCATTGTTCTCACTGTGGTCATTCTTGCCATGGTCCTACATAGTAGCATGCCATAAGGAGCTACATGGATCAAGTTAGCTATTTTTTAATTTAATCTTCAAGTATTTGTTGTATTTTATTTGATATCGTATTGTTTAATATATTTAACTTTGAATTACACATTGTTGACTTTATTTGTTTTAATATACAGTTATTCAGGCCTGAGTCTCCATCCTATAGGTGGGAGGACATAGGTTCCCTTGACCTCAACCGAGCCATAGCAACAGTAGAGGAGATTGCGACACCATACACATAGGTAACTTCTTTACTTTGAATAATTAGATCCTATTATGAGTAATTTGTGTTCAGTAATTACAAATTAATTAGCACTGAGTAATTACCATATTATCACCGTATTTTACAGTTGTGTTTATCATATTGTCTAAATTATTTGAGAGCTATAAATTCATATAATCCAACCAAACAAAAATGAAACCTTATACAACATGAAAACCTAAGAAAACTAGAAACATATGTTCAAGTTCACTTTAGGCATCCTAGACCTCTAATGATTATAGAAATGGGAGAGAAATTTTTAGAATCTATCATTCTTATTTGACCAATGATGAGCCCATAGCTAGGGTTTTGTTGATGCCCGCAGTGTACTTCATCCTTAAACTACCATCCAATGCTTTCTTTCTCTTCCTGCTTGACCAATTCCATGTGTGTTATTGATGCTTTGCCATTTGTCACCATGTCATCCAAGTTATCTTTGCCATGTACTCTCCTTGTCCAAATCATCTTCAAATAACCACAGTATGGGTCATTTGACTCATGTATCAATAGGTGTGCCAATGGCTCCAATGCCCATCACTTTGTTCACCAAATCAACCTTTGTTGCCATGTCCTTATGCCATGTGCTCTTCAAGTTGAAAGTTCCATTAATGTTGTCATCAATGACAATAATAGAAAACCATATTCATCAAGCTCTCCTCAATCTCCCAAAATATTCACACATTGCTTCCTTAAAAATTAAACTTGTCTTCTATTTATAGTTTTATCATTAACATGATTAAATAAATCAAATATGATTTATTTAATTATGGCCATGCCATGTCACCTTCTTGTCCTTAGCTTGCCATGTCCTTCTTCCATGCTTGTCATAAACACTTGTCATGCTTGCCACGTTTGATGCTTGCCATGTTTGTCATACTTGTCACCTTTTCCATCCCTCAAGCCATGTCACCATCTCCATTGTGCTTGCCATAACGTGTATGCTCCATGTTCTTAACTCTTCCATGTCTTTGTCATTAATGTATTGTCATCAATGTCATTATCAAGTCCTTGTCATCAATCCTTTGTCATGTCTCCACTTTGTCAAGCCTTCTACACTTGTCATGCTTGCTTGCAACTTGTCAAGTCATCAAAGCTTGTCATGTTTACCATTTGTCTAGTCAATTCTTTTCCATGTCATCACTTCCCCCTTTGTCCTTAACGTGTTGTCATCAGTGACAACTTTGGCCATCAAACACTTCAAGCATAAATTGTCAACCTTCTTGGCCAAATTATCATGGGCCCAATCCATTGTGGGTCAAAGGACACGATCCCCACAACCATGTTCTTTACCAAGTCTTGAACAAATGGACTGCACCAATACAATAAAAATGTTATATAATATCCAAAGCCCATCAAACCACTATCATCTAACTTGAATATAAATTAATTGCAGTCATTTTTTTAAGTACCATCATTGTCATTCTCATTTTCATTTTGTTTAATATTGTTAATATTGTTTTTATAAATTCACTCTAAAAATTGTAGTGTTCGCACAGGTGTCCGCAGGCTCCAGCGACCAGCCATCGCCACCAGGGATCAACAAATCTCCACATGTGCAGGTATCGTGTGTATTAAAGCATAATTTTAATTTCAAATATGATGACTTATCCGTGTATATTTATATTTTTCTATGTTAAAATA
This sequence comes from Larix kaempferi, assembly GCA_027924585.1. Taxonomy (NCBI): domain Eukaryota; kingdom Viridiplantae; phylum Streptophyta; class Pinopsida; order Pinales; family Pinaceae; genus Larix; species Larix kaempferi. The sequence continues at coordinate 5,577,863 of BSBM01000506.1, forward strand.
TGAGGTTATAAATGTGTATGCAGGTGCGAGCACCTCGGCCTGGTTGTGTTGTTATTCCTCCCTCTCCGACCTTTCGACCACCTTATATGCCAGTTGTATCCCCTAGCATACATGCCCCATTCCATGCATCCCTCCCCACACCCTTCCATCCATCCCCCCCCTCCTATATAGCACCACAGTTCCATCCATCTCCCCCTTACGTTTGATATGTAGCTCCACCTTCATATCAATTTCCCATCTTCCCACCCTCCCCTATCCGACCACGACACCCCACCCATCCACAGTCACCCATCCCTCCACCACAACACAGACCTCGCCCCCCCTCGACATTCCCCCACCACACTCTCTTCCCCTTCCAGGGTGCCTTGACCCATACTATAGCCAGTTGGGGTTTATAGCCCTAGACATGCACGTCCACTTCGCCCACCCCAGTCCATGCCTCTTTCTGCCACCCCCCCCTTCTTCCACTGTGGCCCCCAGTGCTGTAGCCACCGTTGATGTGGCTACATCCTCCCCTATACCGTCCACCCTAGCATCGGAGTAGGTTGTCCAGCCAACTGCTCCATCCTCCAGCCCTGAAGACCAGCCGATTGTGTTCACAGTGAGATTGACTAGTTTATGAAAATCTCGTTCAATTTTAATGAAAATTACTATATGCATCTAGTTTCATCATTTATCTGATTGTTCTAAATGTTGTAGGCTAGGAGCATGGAGGAGGGAGACCCCTTCACGACTTACAGTCTCGCATGAGGTGAGTTATCCTTAGATCTGAAAACTATTTTTACTTTTAAATTATGTTTTATACTTGTATAATTGCCAGGAAAAGTTGACATAGTATTGTTGTCATTTCAGGGCTCAAGGGGACGTGCTCCAAGATGCCCGAAGGACCCAGCTTCATCCAGCATAAAGAAGAGGAAGATCGAATTTGGATATGCACCTGGGAGCTCCGAGGGTGGGTAGGAGAGTTGAGAGACCCTCCTATGTACACTAGCCACGATGTGGTATTTTCAGCATGAGTTGCCATATTTTGTATAGGGCATCATAGGCCATATTTTGTATAGGGCACGAGTTGCCATATTTTGTACAGGGCACAAGTTTCCATTATATAGACGTTGGGAATGATGTTCCATTTTTCCAAAACGTGTACATGATTGGATAATTTTTGCATATTAATAGATGGATCTGCACTTGTCTATATGACTTTGTATTTGATTACATTTTTGAATACATTATTTTGTCTTCGATAACAATGTTATGGAACAGTTTTCACATACATATAGATGTTATTTCTAGACACCAAGTGACCTCAATATGAGTCCCTTGTATTTGAATGGGTCTTGCATCTTTTCCTTTCAGCAACAACATACCTAACCAAGCAAACTAAGGAGTGATATTTACATTACAAAGTGTTGTGACTTTAGGGCTACAAAAAAAAAATAGAAGATGATGACTTCTTCCATATAAAACCTTGTAATGTTTATAATAGTCAATTCTAACAATCATTTCATCACATATTATATCAAATTAACCTATGATATATGCCGAATTTTATATGTGTGCTTGGATGGAAGGGTTAACCATATCACTTGAATTAGTTCAAACATGAGGGGTGTGCATAGGTGCAATTGGATTGAGCAATAAAAGAGAATTGTTAATGTAGTTACATATGGATCGTTCTTTGTGTGTTAGTATGTGCCTTTAATGAAAGCATGGTTAATGTGTTGAACTACTACTTGCACAAGTTGGCATAGACCCTTAGTGTTGATAATGTCTTCAATGTTTTGGTAATATTGATAATCACTCTTTGTAATTTAAGTATCTTGGATTTTTTGAGGTTAAGACACATATTGAACATAGTCAACTCAATGGTTCAAGACATCATTTTACCCCATGATCCATGTAAGATTCATTGGAGTCATATGAACCTCATTGTCATCACCTCAACCATGGTCAAGATGCCAAGATCCATCCTTAGTAGTCAAAACCTCATGTTGGCACCCATATCACACTCAAAGATAAAAAAAAATCTTTTAAAAGGCATGTCTGGGGGTTGAGGGAATCTCGATGGATAATATCCTTAAAACATTTATATTCGATTTGAGGCCTCATATGTCCTCACATTATCATTGTCAATACCTAAAGACCCATCCTTGGTGCACAAAACCTCCAAATGGAATCCATATCCAAAACAAAGGCCATGTATCCCATTTAGAGAGCTTGTGTAGTGATTCAAGGACTTGTTCATGGCTCATGAGCATGCAGATATTCATTTACATCCTAATAACCTTTATATTTTTTAATCACCATGCTCGAGGTCTAGAGACCCATCACTTGTGTTGAAAATCCTCTATTGGCATTGTTGTAGTAGCTTTATTCAACTAGTCAACTAGGATAAAGACTTGACTGGAGGTATACATTATAAAAATAAATATTTTTTAGGGATTAATAAAAGGCTAATAATTGATGGCTCTAAAGTTACATTCTCCCCTTTCTCACTTTCCATTTATGTGTATGAATATTTAGATATATCTAGGATAATGACACATAATGACACTTGTATAGATAGATTGGGAAACTTTTAGATGAATGCCTAGAGCTCTACACACAAGTTAAAAAAAAGAAGAAAAACTCCTAACATTGGGAACAAATAGCCAAAACCATCAATCCAACTAGAACACAATGACCAAGGGAACATCAAAATGCAACACCACTCTACAAAAGAAGTTGCTTTAGACCTACCTCATTTGGTATGAGAGAAGCTGCTTTAGAGACCTAGAGAGCTACCCACCACTTCTCTCATTTGGTATGAGATAAGTTGCTTCAGACCTACCTCACTCATGTCAATGCTTGAGTTTTTGGAGGCCAACCTCCTACCCCACATGTCCTCTTCAACATTTTTGTTTTCTTGGTTTTGTGCCCACCCAAACTTTTTTCATGCTTTGGGTACCTTGAGGTATATCCCCAACCAAAAAACTCTTATATTATGATGATTATGTTGGTTATTGGCTTCACCCAACAAAATTATATTTAACAATACACATATTCATAGACATGGTTACCCATGCTCAACGCTCACTATATTAAACAATACACTTATCTTAAATTTAATTAATGTCTTGTTGAATATTTCATAATTAAATAGCTATTTGAGAGCACCACCTTAGACCAAGCCATACCATTAATATAAAATGTACATTAGAGAAATGACTTAATTCATTTTCCTTCCATAACTCTAACCCTAACCCTCACCCAAACCCTAGCACTAAACCATCTTCTTCACCATCACCATCACCATCACCATCACCATCATCATCAACGTCTTCATCATCATCACCATCATCGTCATCATGAACATCTTCATCATCATTGTCATCTCTAGGTTCCTCATCAACATCTCCATCACCATCACCATCTCCATCATCATCATCATCTTCATCACCATCACCATCATCATCAACATCTTCATCATTATCACCATCTTCATCATCATTGTTAGCTCTAACTCTAACCCTAATTCAATTTCCTTCTATCACTCTAACCCTAACCCTCACCCAACCCTAGCACTAAACCATCTTCTTCATCATCACCATCACCATCACCATCACCATCACCATCCCCATCATCATCAATGTCTTCATCATCATCACCATCATCATCATCATGAAAATATTCATCATCATTGTCATCTCTAGGTTCCTCATCAACATCTACATCATCACATCTTCTTCATCATCACCATCATCATCTTCATCACCATCACCATCATCATCAATGTCTTCATCATCATCACCATTAACTCTAACTCTAACCCTAATTCAATTTCCTTCTATAACTCTAGCCCTAACCCTCACCCGAACCCTATAACTAAACCATCTTCTTCATCATCACCATCACCATCACTACCATCATCAACGTCTTTGTCATCATCACCATCATCATCATCATGAACATATTCATCATCATTGTCATCTCTAGGTTCCTCGTCAACATCTCCATCATCAAATCTTCTTCGTTATAATCATGATCATCTTCATCACAATCACCATCATCATCAACGTATTCATCATCATCACCATCTTCATCATCATTGTTAACTCTAACCCTAACCCTAATTCAATTTCCTTCTATAACTCTAACACTAGCCCTCACCCAAACCCTAGCACTAAACAATCTTCTTCAGCCTCACCATCACCATCACCATCATCATCAACGTCTTCATCATCAACACCATCATCATCATCATGAACATCTTCATCATCATTGTCATCTCTAGGTTCCTCATCAACATCTCCATCATCACATCTTCTTCATCATCATCATCTTCATCTTCATCACCATCACCATCATCATCAACGTCTTCATCATCATCACCATCTTCATCATCATCATTAACTCTAACTCTAACACTAATTCAATTTCCTTCCATAACTCTAGCCCTAACCCTCACCCAAACCCTAGCACTAAACCATCTTCTTCATCATCACCATCACCATCATGATCACGATCACCATCACCATCATCATCAACATCTTCATCATCATTACCATCATCATCATCACCATTAACTCTAACTCTAACTCTAATTCAATTTCCTTCTATAACTCTAGCCCTAACCCTCACCCAAACCCTAGCACTAAACCATCTTCTTCATCATCATCATCACCATCACTATCACCATGACCATGACCATCACCATCAGCATCACCATCACCATCAATGTCTTCATCATCATCACCATCATCATCATCACCATCATCACCATCATCATCATCATCATTAACTCTAACTCTATCCCTAATTCAATTTCCTTTTATAAATCTAACCCTAACCCTCACCCAAACCCTAGCACTAAACCAACTTCTTCATCATCACCATTACCATCACCATCACCATCAAAATCGTCATCAACGTCTTCATCATCATCACCATCACCATCACCATCATCATGAACATCTTCATCATCATTGTCATCTCTAGGTTCCTCATCAACATCTCCATCATCACATCTTCTTCGTCATCATCATCATCATCTTCATCACCATCACCATCATCATCAACGTCTTCATCATCTTCACCATCTTCATCATCATTCTTAACTCTAACTCTAACTCTAACCCTATTTAAAGTTCCTTCTATAACTCTAGCCCTAACCCTCACCCAAACCCTAGCACTAAACCATCTTCTTCATCATCACCATCACCATCACCATCATCATCAATGTCTTCATCATCATCACCATCATCTTCATCATCATTGCCATCGCTAGGTTCCTCATCAACATCTCCATCATCACATCTTCTTTGTCATCACCATCATCACCATCACCATCACCATCACCATCATCATCAACATCTTCATCATCATCACCATCTTCATCATCATCATTAACTCTAACTCTAACACTACTTCAATTTCCTTCTATAACTCTAGCCCTAACCCTCACCCAAACCCTAGCACTAACCCATCTTCTTCATCATCACCATCACCATCACCATCACCATCACCATCACCACCATCATCAACGTCTTCATCATCATCACCATCATCGTCATCATCATTAACTCTAAATCTAACCCTAATTCAATTTCCTTCTATAAATCTAGCCCTAACCCTCACCCAAACCCTAGCACCAAACCATCCTCATCACCATCACCATCACCGTAACCATCACCATCACCATCAACGTCTTCATCATCATCACCACCATCATCATTATCATTAACTCTAACTCTAACCCTAATTCAATTTCCTTCTATAACTCTAGCCCTAACCCTCACTCAAACCCTAGCACTAAACCATCTTCTTAATCATCACCATCACCGTCACCATCACCATCACCACCATCATCAAAGACTTCATCATCATCACCATCATCATCATCATGAACATCTTCATCATCATTGTCATATCTAGGTTCCTCATCAACATCTCCATCATCACATCTTCTTCGTCATCACTGTCACCATCACCATCACCATAACCATCACCATAACCATCATCATCAACGTATTCATTATCATCACCATCTTCATCATCATCATTAACTCTAACTCTAACCCTAATTCAATTTCCTTTTATAACTCTAGCCCTAACCCTCACCCAAACCCTAGCACTAAACCATCTTATGCATCATCACCATCACCATCACCATCACCACCATCATCAACGTATTCATCATCATTACCATTATCATCATCATGAGCGTATTCATCATCATTGTTATCTCTAGGTTCCTCATCAACATCTCCATCATCACATCTTCTTCATCATCACCGTCACCATCACAATCACCATCACCATCATCATTAACGTCTTCATCATCATCACCATCTTCATCATCATCATCATTAACTCTAACTCTAACACTAATTCAATTTCCTTCTATAACTCTAGCCCTAACCCTCACCCAAATCCTACCACTAAACCATCTTCTTCATCATCACCATCACCACCATCACCACCATCATCAACGTCTTCATCATCATCACCATCATCATCATCATGAACATCTTCATCACCATTGTCATCTCTAGGTTCCTCATCAACATCTCCATCATCACATCCTCTTCATTATCACCGTCACCATCACCATCGTCGTCATCATCAACATCTTCATCATCATCATCATCTTCATCATCATCATTAACTCTATCTCTAACCCTAATTCAATTTCCTTCTATAACTCTAGCCCTAACCCTGACCCAAACCATAGCGCTAAACCATCTTCTTCATCATCACCATCACCATCACCATCACCACCATCATCGACGTCTTCATCATCATCACCATCATAATCATCATGAACATCTTCATCATCATTATCATCTCTAGGTTCCTCATCAACATCTCCATCATCACATCTTCTTCGTCATCACCATCACCATCACCATCACCATCACCATCACCATCACCATCACCATCAACATCTTCATCATCATCACCATCTTCATCATCATCATTAACTCTAACTCTAACCCTAATTCAATTTTCTTCTATAACTCTAACCCTAACCCTCACCCAAACCCTAGCACTAAACCATACTCTTCATCATCACCATCACCATCACCATCACCACCATCATCACCGTCTTCATCATCATCACCATCATCATCATCATGAACATCTTTATCATCATTATCATCTTTAGGTTCCTCATCAACATCTCCATCATCACATCTTCTTTGTCATCACCGTCACCATCACCATCACCATCACCATCATCATCAACGTCTTCATCATCATCACCATCTTCATCATCATCATTAAATCTAACTCTAACCCTAATTCAATTTCCTGCTATAACTCTATTGCTAACCCTCACCCAAACCATAGCACTAAACCATCTTCTTCACCATCACCATCACCATCACCGTCATCATCATCTTCATCATCATCACCATCATCATCATCATGAACATCTCCATCATCATTGTCATATTTAGGTTGCAAATTTCCTCAAGGTTGCAAATTTGCTCAAGGGAGCCATTTCTCGTCCGGAGGCCCCTGGGCATGCATGGCCACTGTGGACAAGTACACAATGGCCACGTGGACCTATGGGAGCCAACGAAATCCAAGTCCACTCGGTGGTTTGGGTTCTGTGGCCCAAGTTCAAATCCACAAAGTGTCCCTGAATGGCCCCGGGGTGCCAAACTAAAATGCCCATAGCATCAAAACCGTGGCTCCGTTGGCAAATCCGTAGATTCCGGTGGATCCAGGACACCGGGTTTCAACTTGGGGACCCCCCATAGTGTCCCTCGATGACCTGGAAGTGGTGCCAATGGGCCATCTCCGGCGCTAAGGTTTTGCTTAGTGAGGGCCATTCCAAATTTGCTCAAGGGGCCATTTCTCATCTAGAGGCCCCCGGGCATGCGTGGCCACCATGGATAGGTCCAGAATGGCCACGTGGACCTATGGGAACTGACAACATCCAAGTTCTCTCACCGATTTGGCTTCCGTGGCCCCAAAGCAAATCCCCATAGTGTCCCTGAATGTCCATCGGGTGCCCAACTAGAATTCCCATAGCATCAAAACCATGGCTCCGTTGGTGAATCCATCGATTCCGGTGGATTTGGGACACCGAGTTTCAACCAGGGGAACCCCACAGCATGCCTCAAAGATCCGGAAGCGGTGCAAATGGGACATCTCCAGAGCTAGGGTTTTGCTCAGTGAGGGCCATTCCAAATTTTCTCAAGGGGGCCATTTCTCGTTCGGAGGCCCCCGAGTGTGCGTGGCCACCATGGACAGGTGGACGTGGCCATTGTGGACCTGTCACATACCGGTACCTATTACCATGAAAACAAGGGAAATATTACAATGTGGCATTTGGAAAAATGTATATGTCATAACTTGAATGTGTAATATGAAAAATATGCAATATTCATTTGTACCTGTGACTTCACTAATGCAATCTTTTTACTTTCCATGGCACTGTCTAATTGATAGGTTACGTACTTGAAGCTCTGCATCTACATGACCATCCTGCAAAATTCGTGCTCCTTGCTTTCATGGATGCAACGGTTCAAAAGAGAAAACCCACTGCACCTAGAAGATGTCCCATATAGACACGATTTTTCATAATATTTTTGTCCTTCATGCCTTGGACACATGATGTTGTGGATAAAGTATCTTGATGCATTCGGTGGTAGTATGGATCCATTGCAGCCCTACACAATGTTAGTATGCAAATCACAAAATATATGTTTATATGTGTCATAATAATATTCATATTCTAAGTGGTATCTACAATAACAGGTGTTTCGATCAATGCATATACGAACGTACCATGGTTTGCATTTCTCAAAGGACCTTTGGCCCAAGTTCAATTGTGTGTGCTCATTCTTGAATCTCTCATAGAGTTCAGTCTGTGTGGTGTCAAGGAAGTGTTTAATATGGGGTTCACATTCAATAGAACCTTTTCTCAGCTTTAGCACATCTCTTTGGTTTTATGAAGGTCTAGTATGATCATGCCAAAACTTTTGTACTAACTCCTTAACAACATCAATTATCTTCCTATCTGCACGAGGAAACCTACCAACAAAAGGCCAACAATCGTTTCCACCTGGAGTGTCAAGATTTTCTCTTATAACAGAGTACTTTTGAATAGTTTTTCTATTTAATTTGAGTATGTGAGAAGTGTGTGATAGCAAGCGACATTTCCTTGTGGACTTGCTTACAACTAATTCTGCTAAAACACGACGAGCCGCACAAAGATCTTTTGTACAAGACATCTTCCCAATCACATTAAATGTGGATTGGAGATTTCTAACAATATGACTGCTAACCTATGAACTTTTAACCATCTTTATGCCCAAAATTCTCCTAACAACAGCTAAACAACGTGACTTTAACAAACATAGCAATAATTGACATTTACCTGCATCACCTTTGGATTCAAAATATTCTTTGACAATTTTGTTGCATTTCCATTCGATAGTGCATTTTGGAAACTTCCCTTCAAGCCTCAACATAGCACTTTCATCCACATGAATACGTCTAGGAGTTCTTCTTCTTGCACTGAACAGTTGAGGTAGGGAGGGTGGACATGAGACATGAATACTAGAGCTTGTTTGCTGTGGTTATTGGTTCACAGATTGGGCCATAATGGGAGTGTGGTCAACAAGGTTGTGGTCTTCTTGGGGAGATTGCAACTTAAGCACTCCTTCTATGTCCATCTCTACACATGCAACATCTCCCAATATTCCTGTATTGTGAGGAACTTCAGCATGACTCATTGATGGATTGTTGGTTAGAGATTGTGTTGATGTTGGAATTTGAGTTGGGTCCATTGGATGTGTAACATCCCAAATTTTCATAAAAATTTAAAACTTTTTAAAACAACATTAAATGTGATGATTACAGTTGCGGAAATAATAATTGCTTGATTAAGATGACAATGATTAAGAAGTCATTACATACTAAACATAATTTAATCACCGAGTTAAAAACATTTTAGATAACAATGACACATCATACTTATGACAACATGCTTACTACAATAATTGCTCAAGTTAATTGAAAGGTTAGAAATATGATGCAACAGGTTTCTTTTTGACAAGACACTGACAATTTGTTTTCTTGATGTCCAAGGGTGTCCTACGAGGTACCTTGGAGTTTACTTAGCTGCAAAAGCTAAGGCATTTGGAATGTTTCTATGTGCAGACAGCAGGTAAGAAGTTCTACGACCACATGTTTTAAGAGTACGCGTGTCTTTCAATTCAATGTCGATGTAATAATAAAATGCTAAGTACCTCATTGCGAAACAAGTTGCTAGAGGTATGAATTACTTAGTTTTAAAACTAACTCAAGTGTTGACTTGCAAACTAATCAATGTTTTATGAAAAAGCGTCGTCTATTTAATTCTTATGCTGCTAAGTTTGTCATCATGACTATCGTCATTAATGTTGAGTGACTTTACCATTGTCTTAAGGTAGTTCTACTTGTATGTTGTAGATGTAGTATTCGTACTACTAATTCATCAATACTTTTCACTATAAAACTATTGTGTGACGTAAATAATATGATCATGGTTTTTATGCTAAATAATTAGCATTAGTTATCTTGAGAAAAAAATACAAATCCTACCCTTTTCAATTATTTGCAATGTATGAAAAATATAAAGAATATATTGCTAGCATTATAATTTGTATAAAATAAATAATCCTATCTACCTATAATCTCCAATTACCAACAATCGTCAAGGTTTGGCTATATACAAATGTATAAGCCTTACCTATGTGACTTGTACACAAGCCAAGAACTGCGATGTAAACATTGTAACTTGACATAGCATAAATTCTAATACTATGAGGCGTGAATATTAGCTTTGAAACTATACCAACTATACAAATTGAAATTATCAAGTTATAAGATGCATGAATGGTAACTTTGCTACTATACAATATATATATATATATATATATATATATATATATATATATATATATATATATATATATATATATATTGATACTAACTCTGCATTCAATTTCGATTTGACAGGAGTTATGAAGCTTAGTGCTTGGCATGCATTTCAACCTAGCGTTGATGGTGTCCCATCCATGCATTAATGGATCAAACCAAACTTCGTAGTGGAAAGTGCTGTTGGCACTCCACGTAATACCATCCATGTGAACGTGGCGGATTAAACGACTATGAATCTAACTGTGCGTGGTTTCCACATCTATTCTCTTCCGTGCTCGATATGGTAATGATCCTTAGCAAGCAAAGATGGCTATGTCATGGTTGTGGTAATTTATGAAGCAATAAATGTTATGGTTTCCCGACCTCCAATGTAGCTCGTTGTCAATCTCTTGCTTGTTGATTGTATTAGATCTGGATCATTGATTTGCTAACCCTAGCATCTCATTGTAAATGTTTGATGGAGAGTTCTTGGTCTTCATTGTTACGCTAGTGTTCCAAGTGATGAGGCCGATAGGATGCTGTAAATTAGGGTTTAGACAAAGTATCTTAGAGGTTTCGACCTTGAGACCTGTAGGTGTGATCTTAATAGTTGCAGGTTCACCCCGGTGCCATGGTGATACGATATAGTTAGTGTTTGTTGTGTTCGGTTTTACTGCTATCGATTTATGAATTTGTAGCTTGATTACTTTAGTTAGTGGAAGAAAATATTCTGTAAAAGAATTCATAGCTTTGGTACAAGCCATCGAGCTCATTTTTTTTGCTGGTGTAATGTACAAGATTCAGAACGTTGATTCTAAAGGTAAGCACTCACCCAAGGAATATGTTACTATGTTTTAATTTTCATACTTGAGTTTTTCTTGTTCTTAAACTCTTGACTATGTTTTTGGCAGGCACCAGTTTGGAATGAAGTTCTTTGGCAAGGGTTTGGAAATGGAATGCATGCATCCAATTCTTGGTAAGCTCCAGTGGTCCTCAAACCCTCGTAGGTGCCTTTGGACTTGGTTTGATGATGATTCTATTGCCGAGAGTCAAAACTGTTCAACTTTGTTTTCGGCGATGACTGTCTATTGAGTTTTCTTTAAGGTCTTATATTGACATAAAAATTGTATAGAGGGTAACCCTCAAATGTTTATATTGTTATTTGGTTGTTTTGATGCCTAGCTTGTCATTGATAAGAGTTTTAACACTCGTTTTTGTAATGTTAGATGTCAAGGGTTTACCCCTGTGTATTTTTTGGATAATGTGATCTCGTATGATGTTTGTTGATGAGCTTCTTCATACTGTTAGAACCTTGATAGGTCTGAAATGTGAACTCTATTGAGTTTTTGGTTATTTCTACTGAGTATGGAACTCAAGGCCAAGGGCTCGTTTATCTCTGTATACCATGCTTCGTTTCTTGCAATGGAAAATTATGTTTAAACAAAATCGTGGAGATCACTGTGTAAAATGATTGTGAAAAATTGTCGAGCCATGATATTTATCTTTGGCCGAGGGTCTGTAGTTTGCAAAATGTATGTCTGTACTTCATTCTCTTTGTTGATAACTATAATTTTGGAAAGTCGTTGAGATAGTTCGACTGTTAAACAATTTGAAAGGGTTATGCCCCCATGTTCTAGTTTCGATTTTTTTACAAGGATATCTTACCTGTGACTTCAAATGTTTTCGGGCTTATACTAGGGTTTGTATCCAAGATTAAACCGTTGATAAGATAATTTGGATAATGTGTATGTTTGGATACTAGCGTTGTAAGCTAAGGTTTAAACATGAGTATGTAATTTGTTCCTTCGGCTAACTGTTAGATAATTCTCAGATAGTAACTTACCATATATAAAAGATGATATGGTTCTAGAATGTAATAACTAGGGTTTAATAAGTCATAATGTTATCATTCTTGAATAATGTCTACAGTTTTTTTTTGAGATAGAAAGTATCATGTTTGTATACAGAGTTAGGGTTTACAGTGTATTAGGTTTTGATACTACTGAAATAAATAATTGACACATGAAATCAAATAGGAAATTAGTGAAGAAATACAGTATGTGTAAAGATAAGAAAACTATATATTGATCAGTTCTTACAGCCGTTAAAATCCTTGGAAATACTATTACTTGGAAAACATGATATGTATAATTTTAATTGCATTCGCTTGCTATCTTGATTGAATAGAGATAAGAGAAAAGTATATGACTGTGCAGAAATTAGACTATATTTATATTTCATGAAATAACAAAAGAATCCTATAACACTGTCAATACTATACAGTAAATTTTTACTATGTTTAGATATAGGACAGAATTGTAATCATAGCACTTACTATAATTATTTGTCTAATCAATGGCAATCTTCCTATCTCTCATCTATCATTTGATTTGCTTCTCTATACTAGAGTGCGATGCAAATACCATGTGGAAAAACATAGAGATGATTATCTACTCAAATCTTTAACAAAGCTTATCATTCAGACTTAAACAAAGATCAGAAATAAATACATTTACAAAATAGCGTTTGATGATTTCACTAAACAAAATTATTAAACTGTAAACAAAATAGGAAACAGCAAAACCTAGTTAATCTATAGGGAAACAAGCAGCCCAAGGAGCCTGTTCCACCCAACCAATTCCTGAAGACAACCAAGTTACTTGCCTTAGGACCCCCGAGTCTGTTCACTGAACCACCAGGAGGAAGAAACTTAGAAGCTTAGGACCTCAACTTGCAGTAGCAATAGTTATCCAGTCTCAAAGACTTAACATTCAAAGGAACCTGCATTAGCACCTCTAGTTCTCCTTCTCAGAATAATTTGCAGACTTACAATTGCACTCTCACATAGCCTCCCTATTCGAATCTCTCAGTGATCACCTAATGCACATGAGGAATATTTCTGCATAGAATATTGTGTAAGAGCTGCCTACTCAATTCTAATTTTCCTTATCTAGGCTGCCTAGGCCTTTAAGTTGTTAACTGTTCATTAAATGAGCTACCTACTCACTCCCTCCACCTAGGGATAATGCCACATTTGTAGGGGTAGTTGTCCCATAACCAACATCTAGTGGTGAAGTGCAATTGCTGCCATCTGTCCCATGCCTTCTAACAACTTCCATTCCTCCTAGTGGGTCAATGAACACTCATTTAACAGTTCCCTTGGGTGTTTGTCTCCTACTTTAATTTATTAAATAATAATAATTCAGTAATTACATTCATCCTTGACCAAACTTGGTCATAATTACAAAACTTTGTAATTAAAAATTAACATAATGTATTTTGCCAATAAAATAATAATTTCAGAATTTGGGTAGGTGACAGGATGCGACTGCTTTACTTGTGGTTCTGAACAAGAGGTTGTCATGTCAACAACTGTGTTAGGATCAGTGGCATGATCCAGCGCAATGATACTAGGACCATGTATCAATCTTTCCATTCCCAACTTGGCCTTTTCTCTTAAGTCATTGACCTTTTCAATGGGCAGATTCCTTCTATATTTTTTTGTTGTGTTGCGTGAGTTTCCCATCTCCAAAAGTCTCTTTAACACAACTATCAGGCCTACCCCTGCAAAGAAAGAACAAATAAGATATTAGTGCCATTATACAATGAACTTGACACATTCCAACATAACTTACCACTTTACAAATTAACACATACAACTACAAACTATGTTGGTTTATTTGTGTTCAAATAAACATCAATATCCCTTACAATTCCAATCAATATAGATGATTGTTTGTCAAGTGTAGAGTGGAGAAACTAGTGTCTTTCCTAGCCATGAATTCATAAAAATTATGGTAGTAACACCCTACCCCAGAGATGGCTAGAGATTTCTTGGGAATTCTTATTGGTTTACATCATATTTTTCACCTTAATTAGTTGCATTTTTTGCTCTCCCTTAATGTTATCATTTCTAATTTTTGCACCTAGTTTGATTGCTTTGTTTTCATGGTGGAATGGTATATCCTTCCATTTGAGGCAATGTCCTTTACCATCATAAATTACTAGGTTATATAACACCTTAAGGAGTTGAAGAAACAACAACAAACTATTTCCTTATCTATAAACCTTGAGATGATAGAATGTGATTTTGAGTTTAAAATACCCATGGTTGAATTCAACAATGCATCACAATAGAATGAATGTATACTTTGTATTGTGCAAAACCTTAAGGAGGATGCAAAGGTTTCTAACAAGGATCATGGTCTTGGGAAGGGTGATTAGGGGGAATATAATTTGACCTTTCAATGTGCAATATCTAGGGTATGGAGGTGTTGGAAAGTGGGGAACTAGGGACTATACCAACAATGATCATGTTGGATAGAGCATGAAGTGGGAAAGACTTGGTTTTTGGAAAAAAATCATTATTAAAGGTGAGACAATATTGTAAGGATGGTAAATATGGATGAATATTATCATATTTGGATTCATAGAGAAAGGAAAGGTGCATATACTTACAGATATCCTCCAACCATACAATGGTATTGAATAAGAGATGAGAGAGTTGAGGTTTTGTGGATGAGTGAAGTGATATTTTCAGTCATGTTTAGTGAGTGTAATATTTTTTGATAGCATAATATGAGGTGAAAAGAACAAAATTAACTTGGGAACTAATTACACAATGAGGAGGTTGCATACTTCATCTTGTCTAGTGTTCATATGATTTTTTTTAGATGTGAACTTGGGAATTATTCTTGTCAAATTCATTGTTGTCTATGCATGGATATTGTTGTAGGCGTATGATAATAAAAAAAAAGGCATGGGAGAATCTCAAATCTTGTGAATGAAAAGAATTATTTACAATTCACCATACCTCTATAGAAATGATCTCCACTTGCAATGGAAACTGGTAGCTTGAATGCATCCACTAGATTCCAAGACAACTGAAGATGTTTGTTAGATTCCAAGGGTGATTTTGTGTCCAATATATCAATGAGTGTCCAAAATATCAATGAGTGTGAGCCAATAAGAAACCTATAAGAGCTTAAAAACCCACAGAAGAAATGAAACCCGTGTTTTTTGGTAGAATTTTCGGGAAACAGAGAGCTCTATTTTTTTTACTAGTAACAGGGACATGCACGCATGCTTAAACACGCACATGCGCATTTTTAGCACATACACGTCACTAGCGCGCATGTGCCCTTGTATAACGGATACACCATTTATTCCCAATGTTTACACCATTTAATGCCAAACCTTCCCCCACTTCAAAAATATTTGCATAAATTGGACTCGGTGATGAATTTTGAAGGGTGGTTCTTAGTTTTTATTGGAAGGGATTACTCTTTGCATCTTGACACATTTGATAATTTATGGTTGTCTATGCACCTTGACCCAATTGATATTGTAAGGTGGGGATGTGCATGCACAATAATCCTTATTTATGACTATGCGATGAGGATTTAAATGGAAGAGGATGTAAATACATGTTATTTTTATACATATTTTGATGGCGAGTGTCAAAGATAAACTTGGTGATAAACCACATATGTTTGGAAGGACGGAGGGAGGTTACATGATCATGATCATGCCACCCATAAAAAAATGTTTTTTTAAATTTTATCAATAACCATTGTGGTACTTTGGTCCAAATGTTTTTTCTAACTCATTGTTTCTCCATATTGTGTTCTTACTACCACCTCTCTATATCAATGCATAAAATCAACCTCTGCTTGGTTTGTGGTTATAGTTGCATGCCATTGAGTGCTGTTTAGAGTTTTTGTGAGTCTGTGACATTCATGCAATAAATGAAGTCTTGTAGAGGAGGACTCGTCAAAGAGGCAATTTGAGTTTCATTTTGACAAAAAAACATATTTTGTAAAGATCAAATGCCATGAATGCATCCTCAGCATACCATGCAAGACCATGATGTGTTTAAAAGCATTGAACATCATCGAAGAATGAAAACAGGTTCCTCAAGATCTTATTGAAGCATATTGATCTCAATTGAATTCCACTTGGGCCTTAATTGAAAATTCTAGACCTCAAGTGTCATCAATAACACATAGAACCCATGACACTATCCCTCTACAAGGAGCCTTTTGTATATGAATTGAATATTGCTGCCATTATAATGTCTTCGACATCAAGGATTTATCTTGGCTCCTTAACCATGGCTAGTGGAGGGAAACAAGAGCCTCCAACACTAACTCTTTCTTCTTAGGCACAAACACCATGAATCAATCCCTGGACCACCAAGATGTGTGTTATGTGTGCGATGACTAGGTTAGTTGTGAACC
>BSBM01000506.1:5600000-5635000 GCA_027924585.1 Larix kaempferi
ATTAGCTTGCACCAGCCCATAAGTGAGGGATCATGAGTTGGATAGCTATAATCAACATTTTAGAGAAAATGACAAAGGTAAATCAATGAAAAAACATTATTGAGTAAGGAATATTGACGAACTTAGAAATGGACATTGATTATAGAGAAAATGAAAAAGGTAAATCAATGAAACAACATTATTGAGTGAGGAATATTGACGAACTTAGAAATGGGATGTCACGTCCCCTCTCATCCACCCAACGTAAGGAAGGGAACATGACTACACTTATGGGGATTTTTACCAAAACTCAACCCACTTCATCAAATTCATATAAATAAAAACACATGTGCAAATGTATAATTCAAACAAAAACAACTGGAGCAAGATCCACTACATGCATATCTAGCATGCATTGATTTTCATAAACATAATAGTGAATAATTAAATAACATTGTAGAGTTAAATACACATAGAGAATACTTATCTTGATTATGAAGTTGTCCCAAGCAACTAGTTATGTCACTGCAACGTCCACCCAACCATAGGTCTCTGCCCATTCTATATTCTTTCAGCACTCAGAGACCACCCCCGAGTTGGGCATGATTTCTACAAGAAAGAGAGGACTCTCAAGCTCAAACCAAAGCAATGGATACCCATAACCCATATTCCAACATACTTTATCTATACACAACAAACGCAATCATTGGGCATGGATACACATTTTTAACAATGAGATTAGAAACAAGATGGCCATGGGTTTTCCCCAAATCCTGGGCACACCAAAAATGAATTGTGAGAGGGAAAATAGACCACAGGGAATAAAACGATTTCTCCCACAGATATATAAGCATTCAGTGGGCCAAAATCGCCTCTATGGACCCCAAATCGATTTCCCCTTCCTTCCCATTATTCTGCAACATGAAAACACCTTTCTCCTAGCTAGAAAACAATGAAAAACCATAAAAATGTGGAGGGAAAATGCCCAAGTAACTACAAATTCATGAGAGAGAAAAACTAATGGGTGAAGAATGGATTGGGGAGCAATTTTGTGGCTCTTTTATTTCCCAATATGTCAAACATGAATTTCCATGAAGGTTGGCTTTCCCATACCTGAATTTGGACAGCCATACCTCTCCATTTCCCAAGGCATTAACTACCTCAACCAACTCTTGGGAGAAATGAATGATTGGGCACAAAAGTCAACATGGGTAGTTGAGGGTTCATGGGTTCTCTCATTGACACTTGGCTTGACTTGATTAGCTCAAGGGTTGGAATAAACTCCCCCTATTCCTTGTAAAAATCATACCCTCATCTCTTGTTGCATTGCATAGCTAGTTGTGGGCTTTTCTATTAAAATGCATATTTACAATTTCCATGGCTCACTAGCACATGGATAGCATAATACCGAATACTTTCCTCTTCAAGGCTGAACATTCACTAGCAGGGCCTTGGCCTTGAGCTCCATGCTAGGAATCATACATAACATGCATACAATATTTACATTATAGCCAAAATATTCCGAGGGTCAAAATGGGGGTATTACAGGAAATGTCCATTAGCAATTTTAACCAGTTAGAAATGAGGCAACGTCTTTTCCTGGATACTAACATCTGTTCATATAATGTGTTTTGGACTATATCGATAAAATCATCGTCATATTTAAGAGAGAGACATTTCATGATTTACATAACCAAAAAGATTTAATGTCTTCAACTTATGTTTTATTATTTTGGTTTTCTTTATTTTTTAATCTATTTATTTATATTATATATTTTCTATGTTTTCATTTATAAATAATTTTATAATAATAATAATTCACCATTCATTCTCCGTACATTGATAGTGAGATTCGATGGTGAGATTTGTTGGTAGCGGAAGCTAAATAGAACAGAGATCAATAATAGACAATGTCAATCACACAAACATCCATGGGGAAAACAATATCGGTATTCTTATTGCTCAAATATGGAAATTCCAATAGCCTTCACGCTTATAACCATTCTTCACATTCACTCACATAATGATATTTTCCTCTACAAGTTTACATGGATTTATAACACTTCCTACAAAGTTATGGAAAACTGACCAATTAGTTTTGCATTCTAACTTGGGTTGCCTTATCTCAACCAAAGTTAGAATAATAGGATCTAGAAGATGCCAGAATCCAAAATGCATGGGAATTGGTTGTCACCTTATCCAACAATCTCCACTTTGACAACAATTTACCTCATACCTAGCCCTTGTTTTATTCATCAAATTTTCTACAAGCCAAGAGAAGCTAAGCACCACCGCAACTTCTCTAATGTCACTAGTTTTGTGAACATGCCTGCACAATTCTTTTGAGTGTGGACCTTTTCAAGAACCACTCCACCTTCATCAATAACGTGTCTTACAAAATGGTATTTTACAGGAATATGATTTGTTTTACTATGATAAGTTGGATTTTTAGCCAAATGTATAACACTTTGACTATCACAAAATATTTTTAAACATTATTTTGAAACCTTCTAAATTCACCCAACAAAAATTTTAACCAGATTGCCTCTTTGCAAGCATGTGAAGCAGATATATACTCTTCCTCTGTAGTGGATAAAGAAACAATATTCTGAATTTTTGACATCCAACTAATAGGACCACCTGAAAGATTAAATACATAAACTAAAGTGGATCTCCTCTTGTACAAATCACCCGCAAAATATGATTCAACATAACCGCAAACCTTATCACTACAACCATCAAAGGTGATACAATAATTGCTTGTGCCTCTAAGATACTAAAGCACCCATTTCACTATTATGCAATGCTCCTTATCTAGAATTTCCATGAATCTACTTACAACATCAATGGCATGTGAAATATCTAGTCTAGTACATACCATCAAATACATCAAGTTTCCTACTGCATTAACATAAGGTACACAAGACATATACTCATTTTCTTCATCATTAATAGGACACAAACCTGAAGAAAGTTTAAAATGGGAAGACAAAGGGATATTAATAGGTTTCACATTATTCATACTGAATCTTTGAAGTATTTTCTCTGTTAAATTTTCAGAATTTACTTCAATATGATCTAGGATCTTAACTGAGAGAACAACATGTACAACAAATCTATAGCATATCAATCATGGACACAATAATGCAAGCACACAAGAGACACAGAGTTTACTTGGGGAAAACCATAAAGGTGAAAAATCCCAATAACTTCCTCAGAGATAGATAGAGCAATGATACAACCAGAATACAAGAGATAGTCTTCTCCTAGCAGCAGAGCCTCCTCCTCCACAAATGCGCCACTCTCCATAGTGTGAGTGAGAGAATAGAATGTATAAAATGAGAGAGACACACTCTCTATTTATACACTAACTTGATTTGACCTTTACTCAACTAGGTTGGCCTCAACTTAACCACTTAACATAATGCTGACTGGGCCGACCCCCACTAGGGTGGTCTAATAACCCTTTGACCCACATGGCCGACCCCCAATAGGGTGGTCTAATAACCCTTTGACCCACATGACTTATACAGGGCCGACCCCAACAAGGTGGTCTAATAACCCATCAAGTATAAGTTACGACACTTACAATATAAATGGCAACACTTCCGTATAGAGGAATAATAACATCTCTATAGGAATACAATATACATATATGTGAAATACATTCCGAAGTTACATATACATCAACACTCCCTCTTAACTAGGAAGGTATTTCTCGACACAGGTCTTCTAGCACAAGTCATCTTCTCTGGATCATCGTCACTGGATAATCGTCATCGAGTCATCATCATCGTCACTGCTGCTGCTATCTCAATCAATCTCTGAATCTACTCGTCATAGGAAGTTCTACAGAGCCAGTCCTTTTTCATACTAGATGTAGGCCCACCACCTGCAGGTCTTTGTCATCACTGGCCATACTGTGGAATTCTCAAGACTTATTACGTGCGTCACAAAACCTTAAAAGAGTCTCTTGACTAGCAAGAACCCTAAAGAGCATCTGAGGCCTTTTTCATCCTATCCAGATCTCTAGCACTTATTACATGTGACCCCACCACAAAACCTCGAAAGAGAATCCCATAACTGATTACGAGCACAAGGCTCAACCTATCGGATCTCCCAGGGAACAAATTACATGTGGTCACCACAAAACCTTGAAAGAGCATCCCAAGACTGATTACAAGCACAAGGCTCAACCTATCGGATCTCCCAGGGCACAAATTACATGTGGTCATGGAAAAACCTCGAAAGAGAATCCCAGGACTGATTACGAGCACATGGCTCAACCTATCGGATCTCCCATGGCACAAATTACATGCCATAGGACAAAACCTCGAAAGAGCATCTGCCAGATATCCCAGGGCACAAATTACATGCCATAGGAAAAACCTCAAAAGACTATCTGCAGATCTCCCAGGGCACAAATTATATGTCCTCCCAAGCAAATCCTCAAAAGAGCATTTGCTAGATATCCCAGGGTACAAATTACATGCCATAGGCAAAACCTCGAAAGACTATCTGCAAATCTCCAAGGGTACAAATTACATGCTTATCTGCACAACCTATTCCATGGCCACAGAGTATCAACCTAATACTCACCATACATCATCCTGATGTACACATGATCATCCTGATCATCATCACTGCAACATCCTGCTGCATGTCATCTGGAGAAGCTCATCATCCGCGATCACCCTGATCATACAATGCATCCATCTGATGCACACCAAGTATCTTCCTGATACATATCATCATACATAGTGTATCCACCTAATACATAGATACATGATCCACACAATGTATCCATCAACATACATGATCTACCTAATCATACCTGATACATATCAATATACATGATCTACCTGATCATACAATGTATCCACCTGATACATATACAGATACATGGTCCAAGCATCCAACATGATGCATATACACAATGCATACAAATGATCCAACCGATCATATCCAGCATCCAACATGATGCGTACATACATATAAATGATCCAACTGATCATATCCAACATCCAACATGATGCACACATACATATACATATAAATGATCCAACTAATCATATCCAACATCCAACATGATGCACACATACATATAAATGATCCAACTAATCATACAAAGCAGAAACTAGAACATCATCATGATGCTCATCATCCAGTGCTTACATCCACAGCCATGTGAAGGATCCTCCTTCCAACATGCTTGGAATGGCTTCAGCAAATGTGTCCATCACTTCTTCCTCGAAGTGTCCTCGATCTGAAGAACACCAAGCCTCTCCCTGAAGTACTCGAACTTCACCCTGGCTAGTGGCTTCGTCAGCACATCTGCAATCTGTTGGTCCATCGCAATGTACAGGAGTTTCACATCTCCTCTCTGCACCATATCCATGATATAGTGATATTTGATCTCTATCTATTTCGACCTGTCATGAAACACTGGGTTCTCAGACAGCTTCACACAACTCTGGTTATCACAGAAGATACCAGTAGCATCCAACGGGAGATCAAATAACTCAGACAGTAGCTTCTGTAGCCACACTGCCTCACAACTAGCTGAACAGGCTGCAACATACTCTACCTCAGCTGTACTCAGTTCTACGCAGGATTGCTTCCTGCTGAACCAAGAGATCACACCTGATCCCATATTGAAGTAGCACCCATATGTGCTCTTCCTATCTGCAGCACTGCCAGCCCAATTTGAATCAACATAACCCTGCAGGTTAAACTTTTGATTCGCTTCATACTTGAGCCCATAATCCAATGTACCCTTCAGGTACCTTAGAACATGCTTTACAGCCACCAGGTGAACACTCCTCGGATCCGTCAGGAACTGGCTCAATGTGTTCACTGCAAAGCAAATATCTGGTCTCATGTTCGTCAGGTACATCAAGGACCCAATCATCTGACGATGCATAGAGACATCAACCGGCTTAGATAAAGCATCACAAAGAAGCTTCAGATTCCATGTCATAGGTGTGGCCATGGCCTTGCAATCCATCATCCCTAACCTCTTCAAGATCTCTACTGCATACTTCCCTTGTCCAAGGAAGATCCCACCTACACTCTGCCACACCTCCATACCTAGGAAATAATGCATCATCCCCAAAGTTCTTCATCTCGAACTTGGCAGGAAGCTTCTGATGCGTGTCGACAATCAATCTATCTTCACCTGTAACAAATAGGTTATCCGCATACAAAAGTAGTATCAATGGATTGCCTTCCTCAACCTTGTAGAAAAGGTTGGAATCCTCTTTATTCTTGGTAAAACCCAAACTGGATAGAAAGCTGTCTATCCTACATACCAAGTTTTGCACACATATATGACTACACCATGCTATCTTCAAATCCATCTGGTGCATCTTCTATTTCATAACTTTTATATTTCTCTATATTGCCATCTGCAACATGCTTGATCTTGATAGATCCATATGGAAGTCATAACAAACTTCCCTTCAGGTCTTGGGACTACATCCCAAACATCATTCTTCATGATCGACAGATCATGGCATTCTTCCCATATCCTGGGAACTTCAATATCTTCAATAGATAATTTTGTTGCTGAACAAATGTTGTAGTTCAGCTTTTGTAGGTGATGGCATACGATCTTTCCTACACAACAAGTTAAATTGCATGATTAGAAAACATCTCATGGTTTTTAGAACAAATTCTTACAAATAAAGAAATATGTCATACAGTCATGCAATTATCTTAGCCAATGCTTCAATACAACATTTATCCATATTCCGTAACTTTCTAGATGCCTTCCAATCTCTACCAGAACATTGTTAAGAGTGTGCACAACTCCCAACATGTCAGCAAAGAGGTTTCATTCTAGATAAGTAGCAATGGAATGTTGTACAATGCCATAGGCCACTTACCCATGCATATTAGTAGTATACTGTTCATCAATGCAACTATTCTAATATGCATAATACACAACCTAATTCTAGGAACATCATTATATACATTATTGAACAGTATTATTTAAACAATAAAATATGCAAGTAATGACAATTCAAATACTTATCTAGGTGTGTTTGTTGGGTTGACTCCCTCTCAGTCTTTGCTTCTTTTATGCAACTCCATTCTTATGTGGATTGTGAGAAGTGGTCAACTCCCTCTGAATATCTGCATCCTTGCAGAAACTATTGAAGTGTGCTCCTTTGCTTTCTTGCAGGAACAAGTAGAGTGTGCTCCCTCTTGATCTTTGCTTCCTGGATTACCTATCTTTGAACTTACATCCATCCTTAATCACTATGCATGCTTATCAGTATCATCATTGTGTTATCCTTGAGGTCTCATACATAATCACACATTTATTAGTATAATCTTAATAATCTTAAACATGTATATTCATGATCATTCACAGATAATAAACATTAGTATTCAAGGTTTCAGGGAATTCTTCTTTTACTCATACATTTTCTTATTTGATCATAGGACTCTTCTGGTTAGTTGAATCATCAATTAAGATAAGAGATATAATATGCATAAAACCTGTGATTATTCAAACCTATACCTTCATGATTCTTCTGGTTAGTCATATCATCAATTATGGTAGGAAACATAATATGCATACAACCATGATTATTCAAACCTATGACTTCATGAATAATCATTATCAACAACACAACAGTATAAGATCCTAACACACGGTAGGATTCTAGCTTGATATAGGAAAAACATACCTGGATTAGCATGCTAGCTAGTTATGTCTAACATACCCGCATAATGTCTTCTGGTTCTCTTCAGTGACTTGTTCTAGTAACCTGCATGTCTCATAAGTTAACCATTGTAGAAACAAGTTATACATACCTCAAAAGTAGATCTTCTATGTGATCCATGACAATGGATGAATCCTTGTCTTCATGTCACCATGATCATACGTTCTTGAAGTAGAACATGATTTGTCTTTCTTGGTGTACCTTTTATGTTAGCAGACAAAATAAACCTCATACAACACCATAATGCATTAGTACAATCATAAGTGTCAACACCCTAACCAATGAATATCTTCTATCATGCATTTATAATTTTGTTAAGGTGATACGACAAATCTAAAATCAAGATTGTACTAACCGTAATAACATGAAGAAAAACATACCATAAACTTAGTCATGAACAAATATCAAAACATACCTCGATGAGTCATACCTGTTGAGATCGCTTGTAATATTCTTATGTAAGGCCTTAGCCTCATCTCCCTCTGAAAGAGGAACTTCTTCACTTATGCAGGTGACCAATCCATCTTCTTCTAGGATTAACCCAATCCACTTGATTTGCAAGAACTGGACCTGGACCTGGATATGGGTTTGTCAAAGAGACCCCAAAAATTCAAACTTTGAATTTCAAACTTCCAAAAGGATAGAAATATGCGCCTTGATGAGTTGATCAAGTTGGTATATTCATAATTTGAAAACTGCAAAGTTCCACTCCTCAATTTTGCCTTTGAAACTTTCGGATTCACTGGACGTGACCTTGAACTGGGGTTTGATGAAGCCCACTCTTCTGCCCAATCAAAAGGGTTGATCCAAAGCTCTAAGCTTCTATTTTTCTGAGGAGCTTCCAACCGTGGTCACAGATTTCAAAAATTCCCATTTTTACAGAAGCCCTAATTTTTCACTTTTCTAAGCAACGTCCCGAACTAGGGTCTGATCAAGCTTGGCCTTCTGCCCAACCAAAAATTCTGATCTTGGTCTCTAAATTTTGATTTTGATGATTAGCATCCAGCCGTCATCTCCGATTACAAAAATTTCAACTTTCTCTGAAGCCCTAAATTTCGGAATCCATGAATGAAGGTACTAAAAAATAATTCTCTTTTGAAAGAAATATGTACCTGATTGTTTCTGGTGTAACTCCAAACTTTTTGATCCATAGGGTCTGAAAAAGCTTCCTTCGATAGCCCGACCTGTTATCTTTCCATCCCGACAGGTCTGACCTCAATTGTATTCTCTAAGAGAGAGCTATTCCAAGTGTCGCAACGTGACCTGTTTATGGGATAATACAGGAGAGTGAGCTTGTACGGCGTTCCACATGTCACTGTTTCAGCTTCGGCCTCTGAAAATTTTTCTTGAGATAGCCTGACCTATTATCTTTCCATCCTGACAGGTCTGACCTCAATTGGATTCTCTGAGAGAGCGTTATGCTAAGTGTCGTAACGTGACCTGTTGATACGATAATACAGGAGAGTGAACTTGTACGGCATGCCACGTGTCACTGGTTCAACTTCGGCCTCTGAATTTTTTTTTTGAGATCTTACAGTCTGTGTTATACCTGTAACGTTTTAGGAAATTGCAATTGGAGCTTCCTATCCCAAGTTATGACCTTTTTCCCAAGGTCACCTGATTTTGACTCAGATCTGGAAGAGGCAGAAACCCTATATTGTACAGATCATAAACTACAAAGTACAACGAATTAGAGGTTTTCCTTTGGACACAAGGTACATGGGGATTTAATATTCGGCCTATAAAGGTTTCAGATCTGAAAACTTTGCCAAAATGGATTTATAGAGAAAGTACTACGATGACTGGTTTTTGCTATATCAAGCCCTAGCATCGTAAGTGCAACAAGTGTCATACATGCCATATCATGCCTTCTTTCAGGCTAGCTCTGATACCATGTTAAATTTTCAGAATTTACTTCAATATGATCTAGGATCTTAATTGAGAGAACAACATGTACAGCAAATATATAGCATATCAATCATGGACACAATAATGCAAGCACACAAGAGACACAGAGTTTACTTGCGGAAAACCATAAAGGTGAAAAACCCCAGTAACTTCCTCAGAGAAAGATAGAGCAATGATACAACCAGAATACAAGAGATAGTCTTCTCCTAACAGTAGAGCCTCCTCCTCCACAAGTGCGCCACTCTCCACAGTGTGAGTGAGAGAATAGAATGTATAAAATGAGAGAGACACACTCTTTATTTATACACTAACTTGACTTGACCTTTACTCAACTAGGTCGGCCTCAACTTAACCACTTAACATAATGATGACTGGGCTGACCCCCACTAGGGTGGTCTAATAACCCTTTGACCCACATGGCCGACCCCCAATAGGGTGGTCTAATAACCCTTTGACTCACATGACTTATACAAGGCCGGCCCCAACAAGGTGGTCTAATAAGCCATCAAGTATAAGTTACGACACTTACAATATAAATGACGACACTTCCGTATAGAGGAATAATAACATCTATATAGGAATACAATATACATATATGTGAAATACATTCCGAAGTTACATATACATCAACATTCTCCACATACTTCATTGGTGATAACCATAACTCACCATTTTCCTCATCTCTGTGTATTTCCATGCCCAAGATCTGTTTTGTTGATCCTAGATCCTTCATATCAAACGTCCTTTCCAGCTGAGCCTTTATCTTGTTTATTTAAACTATGCTCTTGCTTGCTACAAGCATATTGTCAACATATAACACAAAAATAATGAATATGCTATTTTCCAACCTTTTAATGTAAAGACAATGATAATACTCACTTCTGGTAAAATTTTGCCTCACCATAAAGGAATCAAATTTCTTGTACCATTTCCTAGGAGATTGCTTCAAGCCATACAATGACTTTGTGAGATTTCAAACAAACCTTCCTTTTTAATTCCAAACAAAACCTTTTGTTGGTTACATGTAAATGTCCTCGTCTAAATCTCCATGTAGAAATGCAGTTTTAACATCTAGCTACACTAACTCTAGATCTAGCAAAACAAGTAGTGCTAACACTAGCCAAATAGAAACAAGTGTAACAATTGGTGAAAATATTTCATGGAAATCAATACCTTCCTTGTGAGAATACCCTTTTGCTACCAGTATTTCTTTGTACTTCTCAACCTTATCATCAACACCTTTCTTCAGCTTGTAGACCCACTTGCAGCCAACAATTTTGCTTTCATTTGGAAGTTCCATTAGGTCCCATGTTTTATTCTTTTCCAAGGAATCCATTTCTTATTTCATTGTTTCTTTCCATTCATCACTTTTGGATACCTCCAATGCTTCCTGACAACAGCTAGGTTCCCCATCGTTAGAAATCAAAGCAACAGATGAAGCATAATTTGCACACCTCTTTTGAAAAGTTATGACCTGTGTAGACCTTAGTAAAGTTTGTTATGGCAATTATTTAGTTTCCTGAATATTTTCTATGACCTCATCTTCTTCTACAAGAGCTTCTTCAGGGACATATTCATGATCCCCCTTTCCTATATATGACCGAGTCTCCAACTGAATTTGTTGAATTTGTGTTTTTTCATCCTATTTCATTTCACCATCTACCACATTTGATTTCATGAGTGACAATCATCAAACACAACATCTCTGATAATGATGATCTCGCGAGCAATAGGATCCCACAAACTATTGTAATACCTCTATTTTTGACTTGGAATGTATTTATCCAAAATTATGTAAATGATGTAAATATGCTAGAGTGAATTCCTAGTTCAGAGCTCAAGGCCAAGGCACGACTAGTGAATGGATCAGCATGTATGGTGTATATATTTTATTTGGACTGTTTGGTTGGCTTGTATGCTGATTTAGAATATATGTAAATATTATGTGCATAAATAATAAAATGGTCCAAGACTGATTGTGTAAAGAGCACCAAAGGGGCTATGTTTCCACTAGAGGGGAAGAGGAAAGGGGGTGCATGGGTGACTAAATCCTTGCTGCCAAGTGTCAACCTTAGAACTCACCAAAAATTTTGTCATGTGATGAGAATAAGCCAATTATCTCCTTTTTTGAGCATTTTCCAATCATTAATGCATGTGTGTGGTTGGTGGGAAAAGTCACCTCATGTAGTTATTGAACCATGTGACTGGTTGCACTTTTCTGACAGTTTTGTCATGGCAGAAGTCAGTATGCAACTACGAGGATTCCTTTCTTCTACTGTCAGAAGTTTTTTCAATTGTCTTTTCACCATTTTCTCATATCCTTTGGAGTCAACCCTCATTTCTCTCATTCTTTCATGCATATTTAAGTTATGCATACCTCTCCATTGTTGTCCAGGAACTGAACATGCTGTTTTGAACCCAGAAATTCAAATTTGGATACCATGCTATAGATTTGGAAGTGAAAATTGTTGGGTGTAGGTGACCAGAGAGGTTGGGCAATCTAGGAACCCTTTCCCATGGATTTTTTTCTTCTCATAGGTACTTAAGAAGCCACAAATTGAGGCTACATGTGGTTCTATAGTATCCAATATCATGTTGGACTTCTTCTATGCACACATTGGAAGCACCCAGTAAGATGGATCACCCAAGAGAACCATGAATCAGTGAAGGGGATGCCTGAGCAAGAAGGGTGTTGTGTGGGGCAGGTATTGTGGAAGCCAAGGCTGTGAGGGTTGAGTGAGACCCCTGTAGAGCTATGTATTAACATTTGGCTAAGCATAGAGAGAAGAATGGGTTGTGGGATTAGAGAGAGGCCTGTAGGTGTTTCCTTCATCTTGGATGCCTCATATCCCAGCTTGGGGGTGGCCTCCTAGCAGAAAGAGTATATGCTGGATAGAGTGCCTATGGTTGGGTGGAAAATTGCTCTTACACAGCTAGTTGCTTAGATCTGCATTGGATAAAGATAAGTATTCTTGTGCATTTGAATCTGAAATGTTTTTATTTCATGCCTGTAATGTTTATGCTTATGTATTTGCATGCTAGATGTGTGTGGATAGATTTTAATTCCATTGTTCATGTTTATTTAAGTTTTTGCGCACATTTTATTTGTTGAAAATAATATTATGGAATTGGGGTGAAATTTTAGAGCCCATATTTGGATAATGTCCCCTCCTGATGGTTAGATAGGGTGAGGGGGACGTGACATCTATATCCCTTAATTCCATCACCATATCCAACAAATATGTACCTTTTTTTATTTCGGATCTAACTTAGAATGCTGATTGTTTGGAATAAGAGCATAATCATCACAACTAAAAATATTAAGATTCAAATAATCGAAGGGGTGTCCCATCCATACCTCTTTTGGAATCTTATAGTCTATTGCAGCTAATGGTGATCGATTTACTAGATAGTAGGTTATAAGAACTGCTTCTCCCCACAATTCATTTTGCAACTTGGCATTACTGAGCATGTACCTTGCTCTCTCTATAAGATTCCTATTCATGTGTTCAACAACACCATTTTGCTGAGGAGTATAGACTTTGGTTTTATACCTTTCGATCCTAGCTTCTTTCAAGAGGAAAGGGGTGCAATTGTTTTGTTAAATATCGCTCTGCAAAAAATAAAATTCGTTTGTCTCTCGACAATTTCAATCTGTCTAGTGTTTAACGCAACGATTTCGTCATCCAGACTCAAAAAACAATTCCACGGCCTCTACAACTACAATATAATTCTCTGCGCCCTCAACCAAGCTCTGATACCACTTGTTGGTAGTGGAAGCTAAATAGAACAAAGATCAATCATAGATAGAATCAAGACAATGCCAATCACACATTTGTACACAGAGATTTTACATGGTAAAACCTTATACAGGGAAACATCCACGTGGTAAACAATATCGGTATTCTTATTGCTCATATATATGGATTACAACAACCTTCAGGCTTACAACCATTTTTCTCACATTCACTCACATAATGATATTTTCCTCTACGGGCTTACATGGATTTATAACACTTCATACAAAGTTATGAAAAACTCTCCAATTAATTATGCATTATAACTTTGGTTGCCGTATCTCAACCGAAGGTAGAATAATAGGATCTAGAAGATGCCAGAATGCAAAGTCTATGGGAATTGGTTGTCACCTTATCCAACAATATCGACGTATATCAACCACTTTCAAATATGTGGCTCTGGTTTATATACACTGATCAACTTATATTGGCCTCTTTTAAAAATATGATTATACTAATATAATATTAAAAATGAATTATATATATATATATATAAACATAAACTAACTTTTTGTACTATTTGATTCAGATTGAATAACAATAGTACGATTTTTTTCTGCTGGAAAAAAAAACATAAACTAACTTCAATAATATTTAAAGTTAAACTCAAGCCACTCCAAAGTCTCTCAAATAAGCATTGGAGAAGAAAAGGCTTGCGTTCCTTAAAAAAGGACACGCTTTGTTTTAACATAAAAAAAAAACCACTCTTAAAATTGATGAAGGGAGTCTTTTATTAATTTTTTCATGATAAGTTTTTACTTTGATATCTATTTTTTAAGTTTTTAAAATCAATTTATGTCTTTTAAATCAATGGAAATCTTTGAAGCGATCAATCATATTTATGTTATGATTTTTACTTTTTTATACATGATTATATTTTTAAAAGAAAATATATTAGAAAACCTTATAAGCAAAAATATAATCTTATGCAATGATGAAAACGTTTATGTTCAAACATTAATTTTGGTACTCTTTGGATGGTTGAAAAGATTTTGAACATGTCTATAACTTTATTGTTATAGGTTTTGACATGTAAATGCATATACATGTTTTATTTTTTGTAAAGTAAATTTTTGTTTGGGACAAATAAGGTATCCTCGTAAAGGTGGGTTATTATGTATTCATTTTAATTTAAAGACAAATTTAATAAGGGTATTATCCTTTTCAATCCCTAACATATTGTATTTTCTTGGGATATGGGCACTATTAAATAGGTTTTTGTACCTTGTACAGATCTTATTGGTTAACCATGGTTTATTAAAGAAATATAGGGACATAGGCTCTAAGTGAATCTTCAAAGGAAAATGAGCTATGAACATTGTCATGAGGGTGGTTCCATGAAGGAGGTTCACGATTTTTGGCAGGTGGGGTGCCACAAATTTGTGCAGTTCACTCTCAATCGAGGTATTAAAACTTCGATCGAGGGTTTAAAAATACCTCGATCGAGGGATTTAAAACACCTCAATCGAGGGTTAAACAAAGACCTCGATCGAGCTATTGAAACCTCGATTGAGGGCTTGGTTAAACACTCGATCGAGGAATTTCTTGATCGAGCTGTTTAAACAAAATAAAAAAAATAAAAAAGGCCCGCAGCCGGCCTGAGCCATTTCCAACGAAACTGACCGGAAACCAACAGCTCGACTGAGGATAGTAGCTCGACTGAGGACTTGAGATCGTAACCATGCCACCAAGCACCATGTCATCGACTCCACCAGGTAAGTGGACCATAAACCAGACTTATTTATTTTTTTAATAAAATTTAATTTCTTATTTTTTTATAAATGTATATCAACCCGGAGCGTTTATGGTGCCGTTTTTATTTCTAAATGTGTATTGGCAAGCAGAAATGTTGCCAGATTACACATTTGGATATCAAACCGGAAACATACATAAATGTTGCCTATTTTTTTTTTTAATAAATTTAACCAATTTGTGTAAAACAAACCATTAAAACCTAATTTTTTTATACCTATGAACCTATCAATTACCAAGAACCATGTGAAAATTGATTGAAAACACCGATTGAAAATATGTGTAGCAAAACTAGTTACATTAGGTTAAATACGTTTTAAATTTTAAATTTAAGTTTTTATTTATTTATTTATTTATTCAAGTTATGAATATTTATGCTTATATCAACCGGTAGTGTTTGTGTTGCAAGTTTTATTTTAAAATGTGTATTAGCAAGCAGAAACGCTGCCCATTTTTTTTCAATCCTTTGAGAATGAGAGGATGATTGAAAAAAAAATACATATTTTAAAATAAAACTGGCAACATAAACGTTGCCCTTTTTTTTTCCAATAAATTTCAGTAAGGTCATATAACCATGTAACAAGAACTATTAAAACTAAAAAAAACCATTTCAAAACCTTTGAAATTGAAATTGAAATTTTAATTACAAATTTCAATTGCAATTTCACTTTCAATCGCAATTTCAATTTCAATTGTAATTTGCAATTTCAATTTCAATTTGATAAAATTGCAAATTGTAATTGAAATTGCAATTGAAATTTGTAATTTAAATTCCAATTGGAATTGCAATTGGATTTGTAATTGAAATTGCAATTGAAATTGCAATTGCAATTGAAATTGCAATTGCAATTGCAATTTGAAATTTGAAATTGATATTGAAATTAAATTGAATTTGAAAATTGACATTTGAAATTGAAATTGATATTGGAAATTGGAAATGGAAATGGAAATGGAATTGGAATTGGAATTGAAATTTAAAATTTGACTTGTGACTTATCGGCTTTCACTGACCACAATTGCAATTTGAAATTTCAAAATTTAAAATCAAAATGAAATTGAAATTGAAAATGAAAATTGATATTGAAATTGAATTTGAAATTTGAAATGAAATTGAAATTGAAAATAAAAAATTGAAATGGAAATGGAAATGAAAATTGGGAATTGGAATTGGAATTGGAAATCGAAATTGAAATTGGAATATGAAATTGAAATCGAAATTTAAAATTGAAATTGAATTAAAATTCATTTGAAATTTGAAATTGAAAACTGAAATTGAAATTGAAATTGTAAATAAAATTGGAATTGAAATTGAAATTGGAAATTGGAATTGGAATTGGAATTGAATTTTGAAATAGAAATTTGAAATTGAAAATTGAAAATTGAAACTGAAATAGAAATGGAATTGGAATTGGAATTGGAAATTGAAATACAAATTGAATTTGAATTTGAATTTGAAATTGAAATTGAAACTTGAAATTTGAAATTAAAATAGAAATTGAATTTGAAATTGAAATTGAAACTTGAAACTTGAAATTTGAAATTGAAAACCGAAGATGAAATTGAAATTCGAAATTGAAAATAAAAAATGAAAATGCAATTGAAATTGATATTGGATATTGAAATTAACATTGGAATTGGAATTGGAATTGAAATTTGAAATGCAAATTTGAAATTAAATTGAAACTTGAAATTGAAATTGAATGTTGAAATTGAAATTGAAATTGAAATTTGAAAATTAAATTGAAAATGAACCTGAAATTTGAAATTTGAAGTTGAAATTGAAACATGAATTTGAAATTGAAATCGAATTTAAAATTTAAATTTTAAATAGAAATCCGAAATCAAAATCAAAATCAAAATTGGAAATTGAAATTACAATTGAAATTGAAATTGGAAATTGGGATTGGAAATTGGGATTGGAAATTGGAATTGGAAATTGTAGTTGAAATTGCAGTTGAAATTGGAAATTTGAAATTGAACTTTGAATTTGAAATTTGAAATTTGAAATTGAAATTGAAATTGAGATTTGAAATTTGAAATTTGAAATTGAAGATGTAATCTGAACTTGAACTTGAAATTGAAATTGTAATATGAACTTGAACTTGAAATTGAATTTCAAAACGAAATTGGAAATTTGAATTTGGAATTTGGAATTTGAAATTGAAATTGAAATTGAAAATGGAAATTTGAAATTGAAATTTGAAACTTGAAATTGAAATTGAAATTGAAATTTGAAAGTTGAAAGTTGAAATTTGAATTTGAATTTGAAATTGAAATTGAATTTGGAATTGAACTTGAAATTGAAATTGAATTTGAATTTGAAATTTGAATTTGAATTTGAAATTTGAAAATGGAATTGAAATTGAAATCAAAATTGTAATATGAAATTGAAATTGAATTTGAAATTGAAATCAGAAATTTGAATTTGGAATTTGGAATTTGAAATCAAAATCGAAATTGAATTTGAAATTGAAATTAAAATTGAAATTTGAAATTTGAAATTGAAATTGAAATTTGAAATTTGAAATTGAAATTTATATTGAATTTGAAATTTGAATTTGAATTTGAAATAGAAATAGAAATAGAAATTGAAATGTAATGCAGAGAGTTCTCAAGAGCAATCTTCATTGCTCCGTGCTCGACAGAGTACGAGAGGATCCGATGTCACCTCACAGGGTGGCCATCGTCAGCACCCTCCTTCACCGAGGAGCGAGGCCACACTAGGGTCAGTTGCCATTGGTGGCAGCAATAGGAGAGATAGTGCATCAGTTCATCCTGACAATATAAATCTTGATCTCGAGGAGGAGGATGTGCACCAAGACACAGGTACATTAGGTGCATATTTTTTTTAGATACATTTTCAGTAAATTTTTAATATAGAATGCATTCAATTTCACTTGCAAGTTATAATATATATTTTCACTAACATTTGCTTTTTTTGGATGACATGTGCATCAGGAGGATTGTACGATGATGATGTTTCTCATATCACTCTTGATGATATTACCACCCAACGAGAGTGGGTTCACTCATGTGTATGCACACTCAGGGAGGATTCTCCTACCAAATGCTCATTATTCATGATGTTGACAGCAGTTGATGATACACTGTCCCTCTATAAGAAAGTGGGAGTTCTGAGTGACATCTGGCGTTTTACATGCCATAGGAGAAGACAAGATATCATGGGTCCCCATAATTGGGACGATGTCAAAGCCACCACAAGAGGGAATGATGTTAAAAGAACTTTGTTTGACATCCCTCCTGATCTCCCTCCTGGTCAACCGCTTAGACTTGAGGATTTTAAGCTCGAGGCCGTTGCACTGTATGTGTATGATAGATTCATTGGAGTGTGGGGCATGTTCCCCCACCATCACTAGGTCCCATTGTACTTTGAAAAACATATATGTTCAGAGTTTGTTCTAGATATGAACCCAGGCTACACTAGCACGGGATCTGAGTTCTTTGCTGCTGGTAGGGAACGCTCCTACAAACGTCCTAGAGCTCGTAGAGACCCTACTTTCGTGCCACCCTCTCCAAGGTTGGTACCGTTTCCATATAGGATGGTTATCAGGTTAGGGGACATAACACAACCATCCGAGCTTGCTACAGAGGCTAGATAGGGGATTGCAGACTCATTGTTCACTGCCATGGGCAATGTTATTGTTGTTGTGCAGGGAGAGATGTCTAGACCATCCCCTGCACCTCCACATCTAGAGATAGAGTGGTTCGATGATGACCTACTCATTTTTCTTGATGAAGAGGCCTTACAGGGGTATGCTCTATTATCCCTAGATGCATACTTTCAGATGTATCGTAGATGCAATGCTCCAGGACACGTATATTTTTGTACAATTATGTATATATGCTTTCATGTTAGATAATATTATATGTCGTAAATTGAATGCTCAATAATACTTAAGGGGTGTATTTTATTTCTCCATGCAAGGGACCACATACATGGATGAGCTCTTTTGTAGTGAGCCATCGATTGGTCCATCCGCTCATCCTAACCCACTGTACACAGTCGTCGAGGTAAGTTATAATTTATGTTCCAATTTAATTGTGTTTATTAATCTCACTTTATAATTTATGGTTTAATTCTTAATTTGACATTTTATGTTTTATATCCTAACTTTGAATTTCAAATTGTACAGGTCAAAGACAAGGCTGTTGCTTGAGATGATACACATGAGGACCACGAAGTTCCTAACTAGCCAGGCCTAGACACGGAGGTAAGTTTTAATTTATTTTCCAATTCAATTCATATTTAGTAATTTCAATTTATACTTTATGTTTCAATTCTTGAATTATAACTTTTATATTTTAGTTTTATTTTTTAATAAAGCTAAATTATTACATGTAATGGCATCTTACACAGGCATCACTACAGGTGAGCATCGATGTTGCAATCACTTTCTCAGATGATTGGGATGCAACTCATCCATGCGGTCCCGATGAGGAACCATCTACCCAGATTCTGACCCAGATGCCAGATATCACCATTGAATCGATTCAGGTGATTTTCACATCCATCCATTAAAAATTTTCACTTCTTGTTGAATATTATACATTGGTCAAAATCTAACTAACTTACAGAGTTCACAATTTTAACTTTTACAGTATGTTGAGATCGAGGCCTTCTTTCATAGTTTACCACCTCAAGGCCAACATGAGTCTACTACAAGTGAAGGCAGTTGCAAGGCCGATCAAGGGCCCTGTGGGCTTAGCGGCCAATGACTTGATGATGTATACATTTTCATGTTTTGGATATGGACTTCTATCATATATATGGACTTTTATAATATATGGACTATGGATATGGAATTTTGGATATTTTGTTATATATTTTATCATACTAATGTCTTCATGTGTATTTTGTATCTTGATTTGAAATCGATCGTCTTTTATATTACATATAGATATAGTTATTGCAGTTACATTTATGTTTTATCGTTTCAATTGCAAATTTAATGTACAATGATTACAATATAAAAGTTCAATCTCAATTACATTACAATTGAAAATTCAATTACATTACAGTCTACACATTACAATTGAGTTACATTTTACACATTCCAATTCAATTACAATTTCAAATTTCAAATTTTATGTGTAATTTCAATTGAAAATTCAATGTGTAGTTACAATTTAAAAGTTCAATTTCAACTACATTACAATTGCAAATTCAAAATTTAGAATTCAATTGTATTTTACAATTTAAAATTGAAATTACAATTACATTATGTAGTCTACGCATTAAAATTCAATTACAATTTACACATTCCAATTTAATTACAATTTAAAATTTAAAATTTAATGTGTAATTTCAATTGAAAAGTCAATGTGTAGTTACAATTTAAAAGTTCAATTTCAATTACATTACAATTTCATTTCAAATCAAAATTTAAGATTTGAATACATTACAATTTAAAATTTAAATTTAAATTTTACATTGTATAGATGTATTTTAAATTATAATTTAAAATTTAAATTACAATTATATTAATGTTGTATAGGTGTCACATCTCCTTATTTCTATCAAATAGAAGTTTGTGGTGTGTATGAAATATTCTATGAATGGATACATGCAACTTAGGGATATTTCTTGGAGGATTTAGTTTCTATCCATCCACATAAACTTTAAATAAAAAATTGTTTCCTAGAACTACTATCAAATAAAATTTACCCGTTTTATAAGGTTAGGTGGTTGTATTAAATAACAATTTTTGGTTTTTAGAGATTATGACTTTGCAACACATGTTTATCCTAGATATTGAAATCTTCAACCATCTAGTAGATCTTTAATATTAATTTTAAGGCATCTAAAAAAATATTGATAAAACTATTATGGAGGAAATTCATGGAGCACTAACCATACATTCAAGTGTATTCAAAGTATGAATGTGCTTGTCACATTAGATCACCATGACCCAATTTTCACAAAAACCTCCCATCTAGTATTTTTAATCTTGGCATTAAAGAATATAAAAAATACAATTATAAAACTACTGGACACCTTGCAAAACAAACCCTATTAAACGAGGAAAAAACAACTTCCACAAAAGTCTCCAATAAAATATTCAAAAAGTCAACATGAAAGCTATGTTGCAAGTGGCATACATGTAACTCATTCATCTAGCTAATGGGTTATAGGAATGCAAGTCTCCATAATATGATCATGGTCAGCTGCTGCCATATTCCATCTCTTTGGATCACCTCTCTTCACCTTGATTTCTATTAGATGTATCCAAGCTTCCACAATCCAATGAATGTATTGGCAGGATATATATTCAGGCATAAAATCTATGTAATCAATATAAGAACCTTATTTTCACTCTTTCAAAAACGTGGCCCATCAAAACTATGTCTCCAATTTGGTATGTGAACTCTCCATATTGATAGGGTCACACCAACCCGTTTTTAATTTGTGTGCACTGCATCAAATAATATGCCACATTTTATTGATTGTGGGGGGGTGCAATGAAAACGAATGCATCACCTACGAGATAAATTACAAATATTATTCAAATGTCCTACGTGCATCTCTAAAATATTTGTATATGTGTAATATATAGTGAACTAATTAACTTAATCAAGTCTTGTCCCTTCCATAACCACATCAGAAACTCGATCATGATCTAGTGAGACCACTTCCTCATCAGTGTGAATCTCTTGCCATGTTGGAATTGGATGTGGTCCCTTTGGATTAAGAGGGACATATTTCTATGGTTTCACTTGTTGCTTGGTTTTTCAACCAAGCATGTGCAAGGATGCACTTGCGAACTAGTAGCAGTAGTCTCAATAAAAGTATGTAAAAACTAATGTAACTTCATCTAGCATTAACATGTGCAAAAGAAATAAAAAACTGAATTTAAGAACATAAACAATAAGATCTATGGGAAGAACAAGAAATTTTAAAAATAATTGATTTTGTTTTACCTCAAATGGTGAGGATGATAAGTGTTGAGCAACTCCAAGGTTGAGAAGCTCCAATGTCCAATGCTCTCTTCTTCTCCAATGCTTCAATGGGGATCTTCAAACTCGAAATGGGAGGCAATGGTTCTGAAAGGGAATTTGGCAGCATAAGGATAGGATGAAAAGTGAGGAGCCCCTATCACTTTTTTATAGTTTTTGGTGATGGGGAATACCATTATGGTTTTGAGGAAACCAATGGTATTAACCAACATGGTTTAGGTATTTTTTTCCCTCTTTTTCCTTTTTGAATATTTTTTATATTTTTATTCCCTTTTAATATTTTTTGGGGAATTTTGGACCATTTTTTAGGGTTTTTTGTGTTTTTTGAGGAAAAATGTATATTTTGAGGGGAAAAAGGTGTATTATGGTCTTTTTGGTGACCTTTTGATGGTTTTAGAGGCTCAAATGGTGGGAAAAGTGGACAAATGGGTCATGTGAATAAGGGAATGAGCTAGTGAGCACTTTTTTGGGTGTTAACAGATTTCCCCCTGATGTGTGCGGGCAGGAGATCATTGTATGGTTGATAGTCATCATAGTTATTTTGTCTTTTTCCTGGGGTGTGGAGAAGAGAAGAGACCGATTGGAGACTGGAACAATGGCCCCTTGGAAGATACAAAAACTAAAAAAATACATGGCCTGAAAATGAATGAGGAATAATCTCTGATTATGGACGAGGCGGGCATACCCATGCTCGTACCAGGACATATACATAACAATTAGTCCCAAGAATGGGGACCTAAATAATACATAAAAATTTGTTGGTACGTCATAATGGTCCAAAGGGGACACAATTCTGGGACGTACTCATGGTCATACCATGACTGATCTCAATAACTGATACACTGGAAAAGTGCAACAACCATTTTGAATAATGTTTCAAAAGGGTGGATGAACTGGTTGAGCTGAAGGTGTCCAAAATCTGTAGGGACTCAATCAGACTTTCAAATGTGGTAGAGTCAGTAAATGAGTCAACTTCTGAGGAGTATTTGTAACTGTATACTTGAGGGAGTATAAAACTGGGGTACATCTGAATACTGTCGCCAAGCGCAACCCAGATATCCATAGGAATGTGTAATTGGTTGTTTCCTCAATTAGACTCTCAAATGTGGTAGAGTCAGGTGATGTCTAAGATCTTCAACAAAAAAGTGAAAGGACCGATACCCTGTACAAGTCTAAATGATGCAATCAAGGTGTTGAAGTCGAGCATGTGAGAAATAATCATTTGGAGAGGCAATGAGGACTCCTTTCAAAATGATCTGTATGCACTCATCACTAATGGTGATGAGTCTAAGGCACAGGGACCTTTGGGTCTATCCTATGTAATAGTTTTGGTTGGCGTCAACAGAGGGAGACCAGCAACTATCAAGGCGATGATGTTTCCTTAACAAGAGTGTGAGGTGTACAACTGAAGTGTGATAGTACTGATGGTAAGACTAACATACTGTGGGGATGGGGAATAACTGGGGTGATAGAGTGGGTGGACTCAAACTTCCTTTGTTCAGAGCATGATGACATGGTTGACCTGGAAGCATAGGAAATTGATTATTAGGTGTGAGGATCATAACTTATCAGGGGTATGTATTGCTGACTAGAGTGACTTTGGGGGGACAAGCTGATGGATTCTATTGGGAGGAGCTCAGGGTGACATACTGCAAAATACTCTGAACAAAGGCAATCGGAATGGGGAAGCTGCCATATGAGTAGACATGATTTGTTGTGGCGCCGAAAAGCACCATTAGGTCCTTCTTCGTGGTTTTAATGAGCTCCAAGAAGGGATAAAAGTTTGCTCTAAAATGGTACTGTCCTGTGGATTCATGCGAGCCCAGGACTATTCATGCTCGTGAATGCTTTCACTTTTAAGGATATTGAAAATGATAAGAAGACTCTAAATTGGTGGAGGGGTATCGTCCAGTGGATTTGTACGAGCCTAAGATAGTGACTGCTCATGGTTGCTTTCATGTTTAGAGAGTCTGAAAGCGATAAGTAGACTCCATTGTTGTTCTTTTTTGTATGTTAGTCTCCAAGGCCCGAAAAAGTATAAAATGATGCAAATGGAGAACTCTTCTAGCCAATGTGACTAGAGTATTCCTTTTTCATAATTAGTCTACAAGGTCTGGAAAAGGGGTAAACTTATACCAGTTAGACGCCCTTTCAGATACTTTAGCGAGCATGAAAGGAAGCAAGATTGCTTAGCGATCTTTTCATTGTTTTAGGAGTCAAAAAAGAGCTTAACAAAAACTCCCTAAGTGCCTTTTTCATAAAAGAATTGCTCGGCCTGAAAAAGGGATAAAATTATACCGAACAAAAAGGTATTGGTGAGAGCGAGGAATGATCTTGAGCATCGTCACGAGTGCGGAAAACTGAATTCGGCAACATAAAGATTGTCAGAAATGGGCAACGGTCGATGTGGCATGCCAACTAAGGCGATGAGTGGCATTTTGAAAAAATGCCCAAAAATTATAGGGGTGAGAACGAGAAATGATCTCAAGAATCATCATGAGCGCGGAAAACTAAATCCGGGGATATAAGACTCGTAAAAAATGGATCACAGTCGATGTGGCACACAAATCGAGGCGACGAGGGCATGTAAAAAATGACCAAAAAATATGGTGGTGAGAGCAAGAAATGGTCTCAAGCATCATCACGAGCATGGAAAACGGAATCCGACGATATAAGACTCGTAAAAAATGGATCACGGTCGATGTGGCACGTAAATCGAGGCAACAAGGGGCATGTAAAAAATTCCCAAAATGGGGACTTGGTGGAATAGGGAAAAGGAGTGGACTAGCATGAAGTTCTCACTGCGTTGATTCCAATGGTACCAACGGTTTGAAAAACAGACGTCATATGATGCCAAAATGGTTGATTGAAAATGGTCAAATTTCTATAAATAGTAAAGTAATCGGCATCCACAATAATGTGTTTATGGCCGCCTGCGGATCCAGGATTGCAATCCATGAAGTTGATGCCCATTTGCAAAATGGTCCAACGGTGACGACTGGATGAAGGGGGGTGGGGGGGGGGGTTCTTGCCTTGGGGACAAAAAGCTGGCAATTTTGGCAATGTTTGACTCCTGTGATACAATCAATGAATAATGATGGCCAAAAATAACCTACGTGAATTACCTTTTGGGCGGTGGCCATTCCAGAGAAATGGACGCCGCAGGCACTACTATGACAGTCGTTAAGGACTTGTTCTGCTTCGTCTTAGGAGAGGCATCATCGTAGGATTGTGTCGACGCCACATTGATAGAGGACATCACCCAAGAGGAGATAACAAGGGGCATGGTGACGAATGCGACGTCGTCCGTCACAGTCAATGTTGGGTCAAAACTTCTGTGTGCGGAGGTATACCAAAATGTCTCCATACCAAGGGTCATCAGACGAGATGATGAAAAAATGTTTGTCGATTATATCAGTATGGATAGCTGGTGATGACGACAAAGATGGTAAGTCCGTAATGAGTTGAGAGAGTGCTAATGCTTTGGTGCTCTTCGGGGTTTTAAAAGTTAGGTCATATTCTTGTAAGATAATCACCCATTTGGCAACACGATCTTGTAGAAGGCGATGATTCAAGAGATAAACCATTGGGTTGGAATTGGCCACAATCGTGGTATGGCTTAGGAGAATGTAATGTCGCAATTTTTGTACTGAAAAGATGACGACGAGGGCCATTTTCTCTTCATGTGGGTAGTGCAGTGGTGGGCCTGACAAGGTCTGGCTCACATAGTAAATGACATGTTCTTGACGAGTGGAGTCTTCTTG
Organism: Larix kaempferi; assembly: GCA_027924585.1. NCBI lineage: Eukaryota > Viridiplantae > Streptophyta > Pinopsida > Pinales > Pinaceae > Larix > Larix kaempferi. The sequence continues at coordinate 5,625,909 of BSBM01000506.1, forward strand.
GATGAGTAATCCGGAAATGGCGTAATCCGATGCCGAAATGTAAAGGGTAAAGTCTCTTGTGAAATCTGGAGGAGAAATCAAGGGGGCACTTGTAAGTGCTTTTTCCAGGTCTATGAAATCCCCTTCTGCTTGGTCGTCCCAATTAAAATGGGTATGAAGGCGTAGTAAATGGAGGAAACCATGTACTATGGTGGCATAATCTGGGACAAAGCGATGAACGAAGTTGGACTTCCCCTGGAGGCTTTGTAACTGTCTTAATGTACGAGGTGACGGTAGGTCTACTATGGCTTTGACCTTTAGAGGGTCGACGGTGATCCCTTTTTCTGAAATGATAAATCCTAGCAGGCGACCTGTTGGAACGCAAAAGACACACTTGAGTGGGTGCAAGCGGATTTTGTATTTTCGACAATGCAAGAAGACTTGTCGAAGATCATCTAAATGGTTAGATCGTTTCTTAGATCGAGCTGTCAGGTTGTCTAGATAAACTAATATGATATTATTCAGGGCATGAAAACAATAAGTGATGGCTCGTTGGAAAGTGGCTCTAACGTTCTTGAGAGTGAAAGGCATGACGCGATAGGAGAAGGTGCCCCATGGGGTAGTAAAATCGGTCTTGTATTGATCTTCTTTACGGATTTTGATTTGGTTGTATCCAGAGAAACCATCCATAAAAGAAAGTACCTCATGCCCCGCACACGCATCGATTAGTTGGTCAATAAATGGTGTGGGGAAGTTATCTTTGGGACAAGCTAGGTTGAGGTCACGGAAGTCAATACAAACGTGGATGGTGTCGACTTTCTTATTGACTTGTACTGGGTTTGAAACCCAAGTGGTGTATACAATAGGGTATATGAAGCCTGTTGCTCGAAGCTTCTCAATTTTTGCTTTGACGACTGGAAGCTTTGATGGGTGAATGGGACATTGTTTCTGGCAGAATAGTGATATGTTGGGCCAAGTGTCGATGTGATGTTCTACAATGGTAGGATCAAGACCAGGCATTTAGGTACAAGACTAGGTGAAGACATCTCAAAATTCTTGGAAGAGTTTCTTATAAGCTTGGGTTTCTTTTTTAGTGCATGATGTGCCTAAAGAGATAAGCTCGGGTTTTTTGGGGGTGGTGGAGATGTCGATTTTTAGAATGGGCGAAATGTTAGCCATGTTACCTTCTTCAAAGGATTCTGGAGCTAGTATTGGATCTTTGAACCAATCAACCTTGGTTGGTAAGAAGTCCTTGGATTCAACGGATTGTTGGTTCGCCATGGTGGACGTAGATGCCTTAGGGAGGAAGTATGATTGATGGTGCATATCATCCCAAGGGTAGTCCAGTGCAATGAGTGTTTCTAGGATTTCCTCATTAGTGTGAAAGTAGTGTGTCATTAAATCAATTGGTACGGGTTTGTAAGTAGTTGAAATCATATAAATGGTATTGATTTCTTCTGAACGGGAAGATTCTGGGGAGAATATTTCCTCAATGAGCGACGGGAATACCTATAGGTCGGTATTATTCAATTCATATAGTGCTACTCTATAATCTGGAATATCGGGGCAATGATGTGAATAATGGCCATAGATGCCGCATATCGCACAAGGGTGGTTTGTGCGCAATGATTTATCATGAGGCTGAGAGGGTAGTTCTAGTTTGACAACTAGAACGTTGGTGTCATCATCCAACATATTCATGTGTTCTTGAAGTTCTGGTAGGTGTGGACATAGATGGGTAGCATGGCCTATATCATCGCACAAGGAGCATTTAGGGAGCACATGGGTTGGGGGATTCTTAGCTAATTTGGGAGTCACTGGGGGGTGCGAGTTGTGGGTCCAGTGGTGTAGGTTTATGGACCTCTGCCCCCAGTGTGGCATGATTGAGGGGGGACATAGCTAGATGTCAATGTAGTGCCCCCTGTTGGAGTTGGTCAGTTTTGGGGGTTCGAAACACCAGGTGGTGGGTGATTTTGGGTGTTCGATATGCCAGATGGTGGATGGTTTGAAACATTCATGGGTTGTACCGGTTGTAAAAAAATGATTGGAGTTGGTGGGGGGGTTGGGGCAGGTCAGTACCACACAGGTAGTCCTAATGTTAAACCTGGAAGGTTGAGTGTATCCATTACTGGTGTGCTGACAACTCCTGAAAATGGAAACAAGAATGGGATAGTGTGAATCGGTGTTGTTTCGATATGACTAGGCACGGTGGGTGGTTGTGGCAGTGGTTGAGGTTGTTGAGTATGTTGTTGTTCGTTGTGCGAGAGGGTGCAAAAATTGGATACTTCAGTTTCTCGAAAAGGGGGTGGGATAGAAGGGAAAGTGGTGGTCATGGGAGTATCTGAATATATCCCAGGTCCGACCGAGGAGACGAACAATGTGGGTGCACTCTGAATGTGTTGTTCGATCATGGGAAGAACATTTTCAGGCACTGCAGGGGCATTGGGATCATAGTATGTAATCTGGTCGATTTTGACTATGCATCCTTCATGGGGGAACATCATGAGGCAAAAAACTGAAGAAGCGACAGCTTTCATTTTATACATGTAGCTTCGTCCCAGAAGGAGATTGTAATCAAGTTGGGCGTTAATGACCTCTATATCTATGAGAACCAATTTGCCCCCAAGCTGTATGGGTACATTCACTAACAAACCTTGAGGTTGAGATGCACGGCCATCGTCAGCTCGCAATGCGGTATTTGATGGTTGTAGCGTTGGAGATCCAAGTTTTTGCTATATGAAAGTCGACATAACGCAGGTGGAGGCACCTTCATCGATTATGCATCGATGAATGAAGAGGTTGCAAATGGACACAGAAACATGAAAAGCTAGAGATGAAGGCAAATGAGGTTCGGCTTGATCTAAGTCAAAATCCATCATGTTGGAGTCATTAGGGTCTATGGAACCAATGGTAGATAACAACAATTTTCTCTGTGTAGGACAATTTTTTAGGATTTCTAGAGCGGACATAGCAGTGGGGGACTGGTCTAAGTCTTCTACGATGTTGTAGTTCGAAGCTGCATGAGCATTAGGGTTGTTGTTCATTCATCTTAAAGGGATGCGAGGTGTTTTTGGACCCCCGTCCATGGGCATATTGGGTATGGGAAGTGGTTGATCGGTTGGGAGAGTACTCGAAGATGGGTTGGTAGGTGTAGCCTCAGGGGATGAGCCGTATTGATTTCGATGGGTTTGAAGATTGACATCATTAGGAAATGGTGAGTGTTGGACTCTGTATGCTGGTAATCAGCTGCCGCATAGGTAATTTGCTACTGTGTTGCAACGGATCCTTGAGGGGGATCATTTGGACGAGTGTTTACCACGCCTTGGTTTGGTAGGGAGTTTTGCAATATTATGGGTTGTGGTTGACAAGGGGGTGCTGGCTGTGCAGCATGTCCTTTTCATTGGGCGTTGTCGCTCTAGAGTTGACGAGCTTGATCTAAATGGGGGCAATTATGTGTGTAATGGTTGTAGACCCCGCATATGGAACATGGGTGGTTTGTTCTCAAATTAGGATTTTTTCCCTGTTTTGGTGGACGATCAGGGTTTTGATTTGCAGGAGTAGCGTTATTATTATTAGGAGGATTAGGAGGCTGTCCTCCTTGGTTTTGTTGTTGGTTTTTTTTGCTGTTTCTTCCTCTTCCGTGATTTTGTTGACCTGCTTGATTACGCTGGTTGTTCTGGTTTTGAGGTTGGTTTTGTTGTGCATATACATGCCCTTGGGCAGTAGGTGGGTTTTGAGGTCTTGTAGGCTCTGGAGTAGGCTGTGGTGGGTAGTAAGCAGGAGGGTTATGAGGTGGACCTGGTGCTTGTTGCAGTTGTGGGTATCCTTGAGCTACTGGAAGTGTTGGAGCAATAGGTGCTGCCTGTTGAGGATAATAAGCCAATTGGGCTTGTGGTTGAACCAGAGTCTGATGGGCCTACTGGTTATAATATGGAGGTGGTGCATAAGCTAATGGTGCTTTCCCATAACACTATGGTGGACATGAGGCTCCATGAGTGTGGTGGGTGTGCATTATTGAAGCATACGGCGTTGTAGCTCCAGAATGAGATGTAGCCCTAGCAAGGTCTGGGGTGTTGTTTGTACTCATCATGGTAAAAGGTTTTTTTTGCACCATAACCTGGCTGATAATATCATTGGTGGCATGGGATGCCCCCAACGTGTCATGCCGAGATGGATTGCCACATGGGGCATCAGGTAAAATGTTGTATAGATATCCAGATTGGGCATATATGAGGTTGAACTACTGAGCTTTTAAGATGGCTTCTTCTTCCGACTGGGGTCGTTTAGAAGCTACATATTTGGCTATGAGAGGGAGGAGTTATTTGAGGAAACAATCCAAAAAGATACGGTCGTCAAGCTTTATCTTGCAGAGACTACGACGCTTACGCCACTCATGGATATGATTAGTGATGTGGGTAGCGGTGTTCTGTCTACAAGACAAAAGTATTTCCACTCATGCATCATAGCGTACAGGTAGTTGAAAGAACTGAAGGAAAGTTGAGGTGAGGGATATAAACGTGGGGTGTGTCCCATGTGGCTGCTCAATGTACCATTTGGCTGCATAGCCAGTGAAAGTTCTTTGTAAAAGTCTGAGTCAAATAGAATCATCTACTATGGAGTTCGAGGAACACCATAGGTGAAATGACATGATATGGTTTTGAGGGTCTTCTTAAGGCTTCCCTTCAAACTTTGGGATGTCTAAGGGGAGCTTTGTGGGCATGGGGGGCCAAGTAGGGTCATGTCAGATGGGACCATTTGTTAGCCTAGCCAAGTCTGGTAGGTTAAGGCTAACCATAAATGGAAAACTGGAGGAGGGGTGTGATGTTGTCATGGGGGCATAAGTGCTGGTGGTGGCGTTATGTATTATGCCACTGCTCCCTAGGGGGATATTTGTCATGGGAGGTATGTGCCCTACACCCATAAGAGTGTGGGAGGGGCCTACGCCACCAAGTGCAATGGGAATCACAGATGGGTTGGGAAGATGTCCAAGAGGTGTTGGAATCTAAGTGGTAGCGGGGATAGTAGGTATAGTTGCCATAGTGGGCATGCCTAAGCTAGGTGGGGGTCCTGTATTGGGTAGGGGTCCCATGGTATGCATACATAATGTAGGTGTAGGTCTCATATTAGAAATCCCTAAGGGAGGTGTGGCTTCCGTGGTGGTCATTGTGGTGGCGGGGGTGGATGATGTTCCACCAACAACCCCTATGAAAAAGTTATCGTAATGCGAACCAGCCATGGGGATAGTAGGTGTGGTGTATGTGGGATTTTTGGATTCTGCCTCATAATCAGATGTGGAATGAGGCACGTCAGAATCAGATGATGGGGCTCTATTCCGATGATGTGTGGAGTCAAGGGAACCGTACTGTGGGGGTCCTCCCCGGAAGTGCCGAGAACGTCTTGGGGAATCAATGGTGACATTTTGTGAAAAAAATAGTAGGTGGTGGTGAATGGAAAGCTCTAAATCCCTAATGCATCTATGCATGCAAGAGGGGAGTGTAAAAAATAAATGGCACTCAGGCCAAAAACCAACCTCAAAAAACTTACTATAGCAGCTATGCTATAGTAAGTGGAGTAATCAAACAATAAATGTGGTCAGGAAACCAATATGCAAACAGTTCCTAAAAATAGAAAAAGGTGTACTCTATGACCAAAGGGAGCAAATGGAGCATGCAAACACCTAACTAAAAAGTATTATGACTCAACAAGGTATATCCTCTACAAGGTGATGAAATCCAAGTCAGACAAAATAAATTGTAGAATCAAAGGCTAGATATCCACCTACTGGGAAGGACACCAGGTAGAGAATCCTAAAAGTTTGGCCACTAAGATACCCCGTACATGACACATTTGGTTGGGTGAATCTGCAGTTTCGTTCTATCACCACTGTACTTGCATAAGGGTGGTACAATGAAAACTGTGAAAGGTATCCTTCAGTTACTAAATGGATAGCAGTATTCCACTCAGTCTTCCGGAACTAGTCTGGCTACTCCAACCCTCCTAAGGGAGAGGCCTTCTCGATAAATTGGTGTTAAACCGTGTCAACAAATAATAAGGGATTTTGGTACCCTAAATGTCAATCACTATGTCTCAACATGAAAAATGAGTGAGGGGTGTTATTTGGATACTTATCCCCTCAGTCCTACCTAGCTACAAAATTCTTTTTGTGTTCCCCAAGTGGGGTTAGAATGTTGGTTGAGTTAAGGTAACTTTTAAGGCTCACTTGAACTTATTGTGACAGATTGTGTGCTAGTGTAGGTGTATACCAAAACAATGTGCCTCGCATGGGCGATTTAATCACAAACTAAAATAATGAATTCAATTTGTGCAAAAAAGAAAGACATTTCAAATGTAAATGCCTTAATAACCTTTTCAAAAAATATGGATTCTTTAAAAAGTAAAGCAAATAAAAGATGTAAAAATAAATGGATTTTTAGAGTCTTTCTTGGGCAAAATATTAAGCAACTTTAGAAATATGGTTCTAACTTTGCAATGTATAAACTTAGAATCTCAGAAATACTTAAAAAATCTTTCTTTCAATTAACTGAAATTTTTTCAAAAAGACAAATGAAGTATCTAACAAATATCAATTTAATAATGATGCAATAATGACATAGTGGGCTATAAAAAATTGCAGAAATTGATGCTGGAAAAATAAGTTGATTGGGCGAATTTATTTTGGAAAAAATTGGCCAAAACGAAACAGGAAATATCATGGCTGTCGGGTCAAAACCCACGATTAGCCGCGTGGCGATGTGGGCAAAACTCGTGATGTGAATCGCGGCGCGGTGGTCAAAAGTCGTGATGAGCCGCATAGGAAAATGCAAAACAGTCGTGATGGACTGCACGGGAAAATGCGAAATAGTCATGATGTGCCATGCAGGAAAAGGTCGTCCAGCTACGATGAGCTGTGTGGGAAAAAATCAAAAAGTCACGATGGACCACGTGAAAAAAAGGCTCACAATTGTGATGGACCGTGTGACTGTGGGTGCTGAAAGTCGCGATGTACGGACAGAAAAACAGTAGGCGAAAAACGAACCTGAAAATTGAAATTTTGGGTTGTTTCAAGTTGCAAAAAGGGCCAATGGCTAGGGAATCTATCAAGAATCTTTCTAGTATGGCAGATGTACAGTTTTAAATGGGAAAAACAACTAAAATGAAGATCTACAGCAAAAAAATTTAATTTGAAAACCCAGCGGAGTTGCCAAAAACTGTTGCTTAGTTTTTCAACCAAGCATGTGCAAGGATGCACTTGCTAACTAGTAGCAGCAGTCTCAGTAAAAATATGTAAAAACTAATGTAACTTCATCTAACATTAACATGTGCAAAAGAAATAAAAAACTGATTTTAAGAACATAAACAATAAGATCTATGGGAAGAACAAGAAATTTTCAAAATAATTGATTTTGTATTACCTCAAATGGTGAGGATGAGAAGTGTTGAGCAACTCCAAGGTTGAGAAGCTCCAATGTCCAATGGTCTCTTCTTCTCCAATGCTTCAATGGGGATCTTCAAACTCGAAATCGGAGGCAATGGCTCTCAAAGGGAATTTGGCAGCATAAGGATAGGATGAAATGTGGATGAAAAGTGAGGAGCCCCTATCACCTTTTTATAGTTTTTGGTGATGGGAAATACCATTATGGTTTTGAGGAAACCAATGGTATTAACCAACATGGTTTAGTTATCTTTTTCCTTTTTGAATACTTTTTATATTTTTATTCCCTTTTAATATTTTTTGGGGAATTTTGGACCCTTTTTGAGGGTTTTTTGTGTTTTCTGAGGAAAAATATATATTTTGAGGGGGAAAAGGTGTATTATGGTCTTTTTGGTGACCTTTTGATGGTTTTAGAGGCTCAAATGGTGGGAAAAGTGGACAAATGGGTCATGTGAATAAGGGAATGAGCTAGTGAGCACTTTTTGGGTGTTAACATCACCTATACATAATTTTCACAGTGATGAAGCCTGCATCCATTTGCATTAATGCAAAAATTGTAAAAACAAGAATACTTACTCATTTCAATGGCGACTATGTCGCCCATGTATTTACTCCGAACAAAATGTATTTCCCTCGTACCAGGTATGGTCTCACAATAGCACGACATCAATCTATTTACATCACCAAGGGAAACATCTCAAAAGAACTTGCATGGAATTCAATTTGCCATATATAAACTCCTACTGAGTAGGTGTTGCTTTGGAAATGATGATATTTAATGTTATTATCTTATTAATTGAGTTTGGAGTTTATTTCCTGCACACCAGACTTGCTTGTTCATGACCTTGACGTCCCAAATTATGTGTGCACTAATCAACTAGTTATGCATAGAATTTGAGTCAGGTTGCACCATGACTCATCTGGTACCTCCGAAGTGCTCGTTTCACACATGCACTTACGCCATCATGTTAACCCTTTCCATGCCCTATTTCAAAAAATATCGAGGTGTGTTGGATTCTTGTCTCTTTGTGAAGGTGACTCAAACAATAAAAAGAGCATGCCGATTTGAACTACCCTGCACACCCATCTAACCAAATCCAGTGTTCAATAAATGATACACTTCTCTGTATGAATGAATCTTAAATCAACCTAAAGCAGTGTTGAACGAACAATCTTCCATGCTCATGATCATCATTGACATAAAATTTGTACCCTTTGATCAGTTTGCGCGACTGAGGAGTGTTATCCCTACTATCAATGCTTGTGTGAGCATGTATGTACAATACATGTATGAAGCTAGAAACCTGGTCGGAGTGATAGTACTCACTTTGTATCTCTCTCTAAGGAAAATGTGTAGTTCTCAGCAAAGTATACCACTGATAAGATTGTGCCCGACTCAAATATCTCACGAGAATGTTTGAATTTTGAAGCTTGTCACCTAGACCTATGGGAGTGATTTATGTATTTATAAATCTAACTTTGAAACTTCTCCATGAAATTTGAAAAATTAATCTCATCCTCGAGCAATTCGATCCTCTTAGATGGCATTGATGGAGAAGATGATTGATTCATGGAGACATACTTGTACCTCTTCCACATAACTGTGATATGTGAAAATCCAGGGTGTGTTGGATTGATAGGAAATTTCCTATGGAACAATGTCAAGTCACTGCATTTAGGA